>CM029114.1:17060000-17565000 GCA_016859345.1 Istiophorus platypterus | reverse complement strand
TCATTGACAGCCAGTGGTCATTTTCCCAGTCTGTACAGGCTGGGTTTTATAAAGGAGCCAGAAGAAGACCTTTCCTCAAAAGCATGTACAAAGTTTTGGGTTGCCAGGTTGTGAAAATCCTCCTCCAGCAGAACACTGTTTTTCTTTTTTAGCTGGTCATTTCATCAGGTAGACCCCTCCAATGGACTGTTTGACCACTTACAGTATTTTCAGGAAAAAAGCTGCAAGATATCTGAACCTAAATCGATTTATTTATTTATTCTTTTATGTATACTTATATCTACAACTGCAGACTTATTATGGAATAACTATTGATTAATTTGTACATAGAGACTGACTAGTTGCTGATATATATGCAAAACTCAAAATAATACAAATAAGATGATAACAGCACAGTAAATGTAAAGTGTTGATTGTAAGTCGAGTTTTTTATTAAATTTGTAAGTGAAGAAGTTCCAGTTCTGTTTACATAAAGACCCTCTGTGCCCTGTTTTAAATGAAATGTTTTTGTAATAACATATCATTGTGTTTCTGTTCAATAATACTGGATTTCCAAATTTTGGCAAACCGTTAATAAAAACACAGGGTTTCAAAGTTTCTAATAAGTCATCAGGCTTGCAGCCATAAATGTTATGACATCAATAAAGGCTCATGATTTTCTCCATTTCTGATGAGCCACTAGAAAAACTCAATCAGCCACCCCCAGTTGGAAATGGTAATTAATCCTGGTTCAGTAGTCCATTAGGTCAGGGGTCTTCCTAATGAATTACAAGGCTAAAAAGACAAAAGTGTCATGCTAAAGGAGGATTTACCAAAACCTTGCAACCCAAAACTTCTTCCTATGGCTTATTAGGGGTCTAAATAAGCATTTGTAAATGTTTTATTAACAGTTACGGAAGCCATTAACTACAGCTTATAAACCCTTTATAAAGGATTCCTTACCAGAAAGTGGTTAAGTTTTTACTAATGAATAAGTTTGCTCAGTTACTAAGGAACCTTAGACTGTAAAACTGGGATTGCTCATTCCGGTTGACCAAAAAGTTGAGCTTGTCAGTTCATCTTTGACCTCAGAAACAACAGTGGACTAGGCTTGGTCTGGTGCTTGTGACCATATCACAAGGTCTTCATCAGCAAATAGGGTTTAATTAGTTTTAATGGAACTGCACACATTCAAACTTATAACGATGATAACTTTTAACTTTGACAGTTCAGTGATAACAAACTCCATTTGCTGATGAAGCTGTGCGCTACAGTTGAAAGCTTAAGAACAAGCCAGTAAGTGGACCTTGAGCTGACAATGTTTTTTAAGCTCCAAGTACTTCGATAAGGTATTTGTGAAAGACCATAAAGCTGAAACAATTAGTCAAATAAAAAATTAATTAATCAATGTGAATTTAATCTGCAAATTAATTTTCATGAAAAAATGCCAAACATTCTCTGTTGCCAGCTTCTCAAATGGGAGAATTAGATGCTTTTCCTCATCTTAAATCTGAGTTAACTGAATAACTTAATGTTTTGTACTCTTTCGTTGGACAAAACAAGCAACTTGAAATGTCAGTCTGACTTCTGGGAAATTGTGAGAAGCATTAATTCTACTGCTTTAGTCTTTCATAGATCAAACATCCATCTATAAATTGATGAAATATCCAGCAGAAAACCTAATAATAAACATAGTCTAGCTGTAGGCCTACATTAAGTCCACAGCCCCCGGTGTTCCCCATGATTTTAATGAGTCCCCTGCTGGGATCCTGGAGCCAAACCTTTAACAGCTACCGGGTAGTAGAAGTGAGGTAGAGATATCAAATGAACGGCATCCAATCAACAACAAAAAGTTTTGATTAACCAATTAGTTTAACAAAAACAAATGAAGTGCTGAACCCGTTGATAATCAACCATATTATTTAAGTCCTTTGTCAAGCCACACCACCAACCATTCCCTCGAGACTCTTAAATATGAGGATTTTCTGCCTTGCTCAATATTATGTCATACTTTTTTCACATTAAGTTTTTTTTATTGTCACAGTAAGAAAATCACAGGTGTTAATTATACGAATGATGGCTGAACTCCGTTTAGCTGCTTCAGTTTTAGATTTCTGGTGTTGTACAAGCTTGCTAATTGCCACACTGTAATGGTTTAACGGGACACTTGAACAGAACAGAGCTAATGTTAATGTTATTGTTATTAGTAATATTTGTGCATTTTCTTAGAGTGACAGGTTGAAATGTTTGCTGTGAAAAAGTTCAATTGTAAATTAAATATCTTCAATTTTGGACTATAAATTGGAAAAACTAAATGAAAAGATGATGAATAGTCGTTATTTGCATTTTTTATAAGCACAACCCAAGCTCTAATCAAAATCATGCATAAAAAATTGATTTTATAGCCTTCCACATGTACTTTAATATAAATTAAATGTATTAACATCTCCCCTATGACATTTTGGTACTATTTCATCTGTTTTGTGTGTTTTGCTCTTGGGAGTAGACATTTATGAAGACCGTATATACACTGCTGTGTTATAATCATGACATGTGGTTGAACATATTTCCCTGCAGAGATGAAATGCATGTTTAATTTTTTGTTTGAAAAAAAAAAAAATCATCATATTAATCTCCTGGAAATGATTGTCAATTGTAGCTCTACATGATTATAGTCACATTTTTCTGTAAATATGATATTGTATGATCATATTATCAAATCACGACTCTCAATAATTGCCAAGATACAGCTGAAATCCAAAGCAAGTCAGTGACCAATTTGTATCTTGACCCATTCATTCAAAATGATGCAGTAAAAAGTTAGTTCTATTCATTTGAGGTGTTATTGCTTATTTTTTTTTCTTTTTTTTGTACTGAAATGAATGCTCCCATGCCCATAACAACAATCAACAGACATAATATTCACTCCAGGTTTTCTTTATAAAATAAGTCATCTCATACTCTTACATGGTTTTGTATTGTCATATACATGATAAGTAAAATCTACGCCATCAAACATTGAAGCCTCACAACAAACCTCTCCTCTACTCAGAAATGGTTCTGTGTTACAGATGTTTATACCATTGGCTCATATTTTTCTAACTTTTATCAGTCTGTTTCCCTCTAATAGTGTTGCCAATGATGCCAATGTATTGCCAAGAGAACTTGTTAGAGTGGATCTAAGGCTGTTCTCACTACAGCAGGCTCTCTAATTTGTTCTACTGTGGAAAAAGTGGCCAGAGAGGTTTTGTTTTGCTTGTGGTGCCACTCAGATTTTCAAAAAAAAAAGTACTAAGATGTCAATTGGTTTCGATTTAAACAAAGATGATTTTATCACTATGATGGAATCCAAACCCTGCAGTGACCTCAATGGGTAGATTTGAACCTGTGAGTGGCTTAAGTTCTTGGAACAGACATTAAAACAACTGCTACAGCCAGTGTTTGATGGGTTTTGTCTGTAATTGTCTTGGAGGGAAATTTTTTCATGTTCACAAAACTCAGGTAACATCAAGATAACTGGATGAATGTCTCTCAAACCTCTAATGGATAATCTCTTACTTGTTCATCAAGTCTTAGTGTTCAGACCCCCCGCCCCAATTTAAAACCATTAAATAAACTGCTTGTCACAGATTTTATGCTGATGGTCATGTTTGTATTTGCTACACATTTATATCAAATTTATAATACCCAAATATCAAAAAAAAATAAAGCATGCTGATTGAGAGTCCTCAAATAGGACTCATTTGAAAATTGCTGTTAGATTTTGTCACAGAAATTAAAATTCAAGCAGCACAACTTTTTAAAAAGTGGTTGATAAACATCCAACGAGAGGTCCATTGCAGCTAAGTAAGACAGTGGTTCTATACCCCATTGTTAACTCATAATTTGCCTAGCGCTGGTCAGTATGACTGCTGGAAAAGATCTCAGTAGAAATTTACTCTGAACGTCACCAATTCCACTCCGACAAGCAAGTCCTCTTTAAAAAAAAAATTTAAAATAAAATAAAAATCAGTTGAGACAATTTCTGTGGCATGTTGCATCACTCTTCCTGCTGCTGCATACAAAGGGTCCCATAATAAAAACAAAACACTTTTTCTGTGGAACAAATACAAGTACAAATGTAAGGCATTGGTATAAGAGGTGACTTAGCAACCTCCAAACAGTCAACAGTACAAATAGCTCGTCCTCTCACAGCTGCACAGGTGACTAAACTAACACATAGGAGGATGGGAGGAGCCATTTAATAGGCTAATGTTTGCAAGATACACAAGTCCCTGGTGTGTTGTACAATGGTTGGAGAGAGGGCCTTCATTCATCCTTCGTTAATGATAGGACATTTAACCCCATCAGCTCTCTGCCCCAGCTTTTATTTCCCTAGTCTTCAAACTTTAAAATCATGCAGACACACAAAACACAGACCGACTTCCTTCGGTTTCTCCCCATTCATTCACAGTGTAATTAATAGCAGGCAAACAGTCAGCAGACAGTCAGGAGAGACTCTCTGTCCACTCTGACTAAAAACCATCTTAAAGCCTTCGCAGTTGAACATTCCTCAGGGTTTGTGAGCCAACAGCCCACTAGCAGAGGTCAGAGACGTAGTCAAAGTCACGGAAGCTGTCCTGGTCTTTTCGGGAGAGCACACGGGGCTCACGAGGGGGCGTGAGGGTAGGAGGTTCGGTGGTGAACTCCTCGTCAAAGTTACTGACATCTTCTTTGCCGCCAATGGAGGGGACAAAGGGAGGGGGCACTTTCCTTTGCAACAAAGCGTCCCAGTCCACATTCTGGAGGGAGATGGAAAACAAGACACAAGAAATAAGCAAGAAGATGGAATCAGAATCTACTGATCTTTCTTAGTCCTGCATATATTTCCTTAAAAGTGTCAAAAAAGGACAAGTAAAAGCTGCTTGCTATTTTTATTTATTTATTTTTTTAAAGATCTCTCTGCATTCACCTCTCAGTGTTTTGCTCAAGGACACTTGAGCGGTTGACGAGAAGTTGAGCCATTGACTGAACCACAAACCCTGTAATTAATGGATGACTCACTAAACCTCAGATCGGTTACTGCTGGTACAATCTAAATATTTCCTACTGCTGCCTCACATTAGAGCAGGTCTGCGAAATAAGATATTGGTTATGTCTGTGCTCTCTGGTCAGCCGATCAGGTTAAAAAATGGCAGCACACCTTCAACATTTTGAGGTAAACAGTTTCTTCAACCTTGTCATGATCTCCTCTGGAAAAACCCAAGCACAGCTTGAATGGTTACAATTGCTCTGCCTCATCCATTAAAAAAAAAAAAAAAAAACCAACAACCCAACAACAACCAAACAAACAAAAGACAGCATGAGTGTGCTTACTCTGAAAAATGGCTGCCTCTTCACCTCCTCTGCATCTTTCTCACCAGATCCCAGCCTTCTCTCTGGGTTCCTCCTTAAGAGCTGCTCGTAGCAACACACACACGCACAATGACAAAGAAGTTGTGAGTGGATGATACAGTCAAACATCAGCGTGATGTTTGAGTGATTGTATTTGCGCATATAAGCGCAGTGTTTGTTGAGACAGTTCTGTGTGATTATGCGTCTATTCTTACCCTTCTCATGATGCCAATTGCCTCAGTGGAGAGGAAGCGTGGGTAGCGGACTTCATCGTTCACGATGCTGTCAAACACCTCCTCCTCATCATCCCCTGGGAATGGAGACTATACACACACACACACACACACACACACACACACACACACACACACACACACACACACACACACACTTTTCAGAGATTTAAAATTCACAAATCAACATGTTACACACAGTTACACTTCAATCCTAGATACACTGCAGCATAACAACAGGATAACATGCACATCTAGTCCCCTTTGTGCTGGTTTGTAGGTATATAAATAAGGGTTTTAGGAGTAGAGAAATTAAGCGCATTTGAAATATGCATAATTCTTTAATTTCACCATTTTAAGGCCACATAGACTTCGATACCACAATAAAAATTTTCATAAAACTTCAGGCTATCATGATGTCATTCAATACTAGTGTTTCACATGGTTTAGGGTTTGCAGTGAGGGTTTGACAAAAAACTAATTTCCCAGGCCGAATTTGAATTCCAGCCCATCTCTTATTTTTTTGGTCTCTTGATAAATCCACTGTTTTGGGCATTTCCAAACCATTTTTAAGATCTAGATGTGAAACAATTCATCCATCATGTCTCCAGAGGAACACTGTCTCAGCTACAGTCTCTACTGTGAAAGCAGAGTATGAAATCAGTAAATATGATGTGTTTGATGTGTGTTAACATAAACATTTGGTCAACTATTACACCATTGACAATGTAGGAGCTTTGTGGAAGCGGATTAGTTCTCACCTCTCCCACTAACATTTCATAGATGAGGACCCCCAATCCCCACCAGTCTACTGCCCTGGTGTAAGATGTATCTGTTAGGACCTCTGGGGCCAAAAACTCAGGAGTCCCACAGAATGTGCTGGTTCGGTCCCCAAAGCCCATTCCTAGAAAGGTGAAAAGGTGGAATTATTTGTGGCTCAACACTTTTAGACAAACCAGACCCAGATGAAACATGACAGATAAAATGAGCCCATTTGTCTGTAACATCGATATCCACCTTCTTTACACAGTCCAAAGTCAGCGATCTTCACATAACCATCTGTGTCTAGCAGCAGGTTGTCAAGTTTTAGGTCTCTGAAAGAGGTGGAAGGTAAAAGAATGAGGGTGTGAATCAGTGTCTCTTTGCAGTATTTCACCAAGCACAGCAGAATGTAAACAAGGAGTTTAAGAGATGCAAAAAAGTTATGAAGAGTTATTCCAGAAAATCTCTTGCATGTTTTCTTTTTTTGCCATCATAAAGCTTTGGCTGAAATTTCTGTTAATTGGTAAAAAAAAATCCAAAATGAAGAGAAAAACAGAGCTTGGTGGAGGTATTACAGCTTCTCCCTTGAACCCCATTTAAGATTTGAGTGGATGGGTGGGTTTTTTTTACAGACTATTTTGCTACTGAAGTACATGTAGATATCTTTTTATACCTCAGCTATTATTTGATGAGACAGGATTGTATTCAGAGAAATTTATCTAAAAATTTATCTAAAAAAAAAAAAAGTTCAACAATTTGTGCCTTATCTGTGATTTGGTACTCACAAATGGCTGCTCCAGTCCTCACAAAAATACTTATTTTGCAAATACATACATCAAAACCTGAATAAGCATTTATATTTTACATTCCAATTTCTAACTAACGGTGTGTTTGATCATTTTTGCTTCCTGGGTGTACAAATACTTGGCATTCTTTGGCACTTATTAATAGATTGTTAACTGTGTGTGCATGGATCGCCTGATAAGGTTGCATATGTGTGTGTAGTTTTGAGACTCTTCATGGTCTCCAGCTTCACATAGATCCACAAATGCAGACTGCAAGTAAGTCCTTGTGGGAAAACTGGCACATTTGGGCTTTCTGTGAATCAAATGCAATGCGAAGTGGGAAAGACAATTTTCTAAATATAAAAGAATAGCTTTGGCAACCCATAATTAGAACACATACATTTACAAACTATAGACTCTATACAGTAGCCTGTAAATATAAATATATGGTTTAAATAAGCTACTGATAGGTGTTGGACTTGTTATTCTGCTTCAGTCTTGTATCAAAGCTTATTCCCATAGCACACCCCCCTATTAAATATGCACAGATTTGTGCATATGTACAAATATGTACAAATCTTGTACATATTTCTGAAGCTTATTTGTGATTTGTGGATCATGTCATACACATTTGTGACCATGTTGAGTATAATTTTTCTACATAGGTTGGTCTGTGTGGGTTCCATTCACCTGTACACAATCTTATGGTCATGAAGGAACTGAAGTCCAAGAACCACGCAGGCAGCATAAAACCTGAAGTTAAAGCAAAGAAACATTATTATACAGCTCCACTCTCTTCCTCCTCTTCTTCCTCTACTACTACTACTACTACTACTACTACTACTACTACTACAAATGTTCAATGTCAAAATTGTAGGTGTTAATATTTGCCATGCTTACTGAAAATGACTGATCATTAAGTTTATTATATGTACTGGATTCAACAGAAAAATAATGCAAATAAGATTCAAATGTTTTTACTATGATGTTTTCCAATCCAATCCAATGTAACTGTTAACTATGGCCTCAAAATGAAGATAAAGGTAAATCTTTTTGGGGCTTTAACAACATAAAATATTAATTAGAACTACTCAAACACTTTGTCACTTGACTTTAACATTTGAACATTTTCAGGATGTAAGAGGTTTAAAAATTACTTGAAATTCATTTCCCCTGCTATCAAGACTTAACAGACTTAATTTGTGTAATTTGTGCAATATGAAAAGTCAAACAAAGTCAAATAGTAACATATGAAATAAAATACACCAAAATGATTAAAATTAAAAAAAAAAACAACAAAAAAAAAAAACCAAAAAAACCCTCAAATTATAAATTCTCCATTTAGTGTTTCCTCATTCTTGAAAACACACACATACAAACACTCACACATACACGTTACGTACACGGCTCTTGGCTCTGTGAAGACGTCTGTGTGGATGTGCATCATCAAGTCGCCTCCTGCCGTGTACTCCATAACAAAACACACATGCTCTGGTGTCTGGAAACACGCAAACAGGTTGACCAGGAAGGGATGGTGCGACAAGTTCACGATCTCAAAGATGCGCTTCTCGCACATCAGACTGGAGGAGGGGGAGAGAAAAAGTGTAAAGGAGGAGGAGGGGGATGAAGAGGCAAAAGAAAGTGAACAAGAGAAGGAGAAAGGATGGAGGGGAGAGAGACAAACAGGAGGTGCAGGGATGTGAAGGAGAGGGCAAAAAGCAGAAAAAAATGGGATGCAGAAGATGAGAGAAAAATGAGGGGAGTCGAGTCACATCAGCACAGATTAATACTGTGCTATGAAATGCATTACTGGAACTCAGATAATCCAGGCCCAAAACAGCAATGAATCACACAAACACAGGAACACAAAGAGCAATTAACACAGCAACACATACCTTTCCACCTCATCCCGGGCTATGATATCTCCTTTCTTCAGGGCTTTGATAGCATACATTGTTCCTGTCTTCTTGTACTCTGACAACAACACCTAGAGAGACACAGAGCACAAGCAGCAAAAAACTGACTTTTTTCTTCTTCTTAAAAATGTACTAACCTTGTAGAAGTGAAACTGAGTACTTACAGATATGCATTGGTTCATTGGTTTATCAAGGAAACCTTTTAAAATTTATTATGTTAGAAGATTTAAACCCTCACTTTTCTTCTTTTTATTACAGCTGTTTAAACCTTTGCTGTAAGTGCTTTTTTCTATTAGGTTTTCAAGCTCCTGCAGCCATGATACTTTGCATGTGAGGTAAGGTTTCATAAAGGAAAAAAATGGATGGAAGCCGTTAAATGAAGGAAAAGTGGGTAAATGGGGTCTATGTCTGCACAAATACAGGCACCAAAAAGGCATTAGAAATACAAAAAGGCTTTTTACACACTCTCTTGTATGTATTGTTTTCCGGTTATGACAGCCTTTTCTTTATTTCTGCAAATATGTCAGCTGCCAGTCCAAGTCTTTGGTGTCTATGTGCCATTAAGGAACTACATTTGTGCCATTACTGTTCATCTTAAAAACTCCCCTCCATCGTTGTGTTAATACTTGAGTGGCTGATTCCACATTAAACGTCTCATTAATTAAAAAACAAGAAACAAACAAGAAAATCCCTCAAGGCTCTACTATGAAACTGTACCTTCCCAAAGTGTCCCCTGCCCAACACAGCAATCAGCCTGAAGTCCTGGAGGGACAGAGGACCTTTCCTCTGCTTACTGGAAAGATGGACGCACGCAGTCAGCAGGAATATTTTACAATGGATAACAAAATTCTTAAGATAACAGACTAGAAATACCATATTGACTGCTCAGAATACATGGCAACAAAATTTGTCATGGGAGACACTGGAAGTGTGAATGTGTGAATATCTCCTGCTAATGGACAGGCCCTATTTCAGAGAAGACAATATACTTGTCATAGAAGAATATGCAAAGGTGTTACTAATAACATTAACAATGGCTCTCTATTCAACCTATCTATTCAAGTGTCCCAGTAAGATATGCCATTGAAGTCACATGAACAATGCCAGGACCCTGAGACTGAAGCAGCTTAATGAAATTCAGCCCTCATTCATATATTATTTACCCCTGTGGTTTTCTTTACTGTGACATGTCAAAATCTCTTCAGTGAAAAAGTCCTGATATAAAACTTATACAGTGATGAATAGAAGAAAATAATATACACAGACAATATCAAACTAAATGGACAATATTCTAGTGGTCATATAAAAAAAAATAATATTGCAGATAGGGCAAAAAATAAATGCATACAGATACAGTGTTTATGTGTGCGAGTGTGTACCTGCTAACAGATGGGGTTCGGACAGGGCACTCGGGGGTGAGGTCTGGGGGGCAGAAGGGCTCGATGACTGGTGGTCGGTCCTGACGGGGGCATGCGAGGAAGGAAACAAAGGAAAAGATTCAGAGAGACATGTGAAGACAGAGAGACAAGAGTACGTAGGAAAGAAGAGACAAGAGACATGGTTCTGTGACAATTGAAAAGATATGACGGACAAAAACAGCACATTCACCAATTCGCTCTTTGTCACTGCTCTGTTTAAACCCTGATGGGCACGGCCCAACTCAGTGTTTGGAAACGCTGTGGTCAAGTGCAATCGTCAAGGACAATAACATCAGCTGTGTTATTTGAAGCATCGTGACCTGCATGTCTCTCACAGAAGAGATACCATCTACAAATTGTAACCATCCACAAATTGCCTGCTGTCTATACTATTATATATATATATTGTAATTTCCTTTTCAGGATGGGCTTTCTAGGTTCACTACGGGCAGACAAAGCTAGGGAGGGGGATCAAAAAAAAAAGAAGAATCTGTATCAAAAAAACATTGCAGTATTCTTACTGTACACTTCATGAAGTCCAAATGAAAATAACTTTTGTCTAGTAAATTTATAATAACATTGACTTCCTCAAAGAAATGATTAGATATCATGACACATATGGATTTTTTGTACTCACAGAAATTCAAGCTAAATTTGTCTAGCTTGAAAATACAGTCCAAATCTGACCTGATTGTAATTGTTAAGGCCTAGAATATGGATTATTACATTCTTCACTGATCACTGATAAAACAAAGTTACACTTTTCTTAACTTGTGGGTCAAGGCCTAGGCCTTTCATTTCATAATCAACAGATGGATTTCATTCATCCCATAGCTAACAGAGTGGATTTACTACAGCTGACCGAACCCCTCACACACACAAATCTCCCCCATTTCCCGGGCTTCCTCTCTCTGTCTGTCTCACCGGGGTGTGTGTGTCGGTGTCTCTCCTGTAATCGCCTCTTATCGGAGAGTCGCTTTCCAGACTCAACTTCTCCACTGAGATCTCCCTGAAAATTCACACAGACATACACAAACGCAGTGATGCAGACAGAAGAATGAACAAAAACGGAACACAGATGGGTTGTTAGACTCAGGGCAGAGAAAGCATCACATGCTTTATTCTTTGCCAGGAAACACAAGGAATAAGGTTCAAGGAATGCTGCTGACGTTTGATAGCAAAGTCTGACTGACAGCTATCAAATGTCACTTGTAGATACTGAGTGTTTCTCCAGTAGAATTAAGCTGAGTGTTGTGCAACTCTGCTGCTTATGCACCATTGCGTGTGTGTGTGTGTGTGTGTGTGTGTGTGTGTGTGTGTGAATCTCACCCAGAGTTGAGTGCTAGGCTATGTGCGTTGGGACTGTAGGTTCCTGAGTTGTTGACAGTAGGAATGGCGTTTCGAAGCAGCCTCACCCAGGTGCCAATATCCACGTTCATCTGACGAGCTCGAAGGAAAGCCTTGCCTGGAAACGCATGAACCCACACAATCACATCGAGAGTCACTAATGAATGTGTCACACAGCAGATCACCATCAATCAATCACACTTGCTCTAAGGAAAGTTAAATTTCCACCAAGCTCACAATTTTCTTTTGAAGATATGAACTTTCCAGTGTCCGATCCCACCTCAGCTCGGATGTTTAAAAAACATTCCTAACTTCCCCCTGACTAATTAAAAAAATCTTTCTTAAACCTAGAAATCATGTTCATGAGTTCCATCATAATGTATCAATTGTTTTTTAAGCTATAGAAGACCTAAAGGGGTCACGACTGCTAATCGTTTTCTCTAAATAAAATCATACTCCAAAACTTTCATGATCAATGGAGAGAAGAAGACTAGTCCTTCTCATCAGTTACATAAGTAGATGAATGACCTTTTACAGGTTTGGCTAAATTCTTCCACCTGATTCCTTTCTGCTTTATGCAGTCATTTGCATGATCTCAAATTTCTCTGTTTTACATCTTGATTGAATGAGATACTTTGTAACTGGTTTGATGATTGAACAAATTGTTAAGATAATTGTTAAGATGCAGCATGATAAAATTTGTCATCATTATGAAGACGCAAGATCATTCATCACTAGAGGGTGCTGTTGTCCAAATAAAAATACAGGGGACTGAGGGTGATGACAGCGATGTGCTTTGCTTCTGGTCATTCTTATTTTCTCATTAATATAAAGCCTGTTTGAACTTGTTCACCCCAAAAGTTTCTCCTTGTAAACTGATCTAATTGTGGAAAAGCAGGGGTGAAACACGGATGTTTCCCACTTCAGGTTATTTCTCTGTCTCCTGTCGACTGTCTCTTCCTCACCTTGTTGCTTAGAAAAGACTTTCTTCTGCCTCTGGAGCCGAGGAACTCTCTCAATCACTGGGTTAAAAAAGGTCACCTGGAAAACACACAAAAATGACACATGAAAACATGGAAATTATATAGCCAATTTTTATTTTCAGATATCACACTCAGATGGTAGAACCTTTCAAGTATGATATATCAAAACAGTGTTTTCAGCACAGGTGCATCTGACAGCTTGTGTGTGTGTGTGTCTGTCTTTGTCTGGGCAGGTTTATGTGTGCAGATTTGAATATTTTTTTGTGTGTTTTTATAGCATTACATTAATTGGTTTCATATATAAAAAGACATCTGAATCCACTTCTGTTCCTGGCTGTCCACTTCCTATTTTCTGTTGTTCTGTGTCAGCTTATGTCCAGATTTGTGTGTGCTTGTGTGTGTGTTGGCATATACCTCAGCCAGCAGCAGGCCCTGAGGCTCCAGCTCCAGCTGAACTCGATGTTTCTGGTTGTCCAGGAACTCCTCCAGCTTCAGGTACTTTAGAGCACACAGCGAACGGTAATCCTTCCAGTAAACAGCAATCTCCATCTCCCTTGACTAAAGAACACATGCACGCACGCACGCACGCACGCACACACACACACACACACACACACAGGGACACATTGAAATCCGTTTTGGGAAAAAGGGAAGAGAGAAGTTTTGCTTTATTTAAGGACACTTGCATGCACTCTACTGGTTTGTTTGTATAGGCACTGACCCTTTCCAGCTCCACAGTAAAGGTCTGGTCCCAGGCCTGTTCCCCCACCGTCCTCCAAGCTGTCTGGCCGACAACTGTGTTATCCAGCTTTAGCACCGCACTCACCTCAGCTACACACACACACACACACACAAAGAGCAAATTTTATTTCTTCAATAGGTGACATTCCTATACAGCCCTGACCAGTAAAAAAATCATATCGATTAATGAGCGTCATTAATGTCCTTGGAGACACGGCAGAAAGTGCAAGACCTTTAAAAATGCCATTTGTGAATTGCTTACTTGGGGCATTGAAACAAATTAGCTAAATATGCTGATGTTGCGGTGTTATGAATTGTGAGCAGTGAACTACAGTGCCCGACCTCAGCAGCCTAAATCAACTTCTGTCCATCTCACTACAGGAAAACAAAACTGCCCTCCTGTAACTTTATCTTGATATAGTTAATATGGTTTGCCTCCATTTCTATATTGCACTCACAGTGACACTTCCAGTACATGGTACAATTTTTGTAGAAGAAAAAAAATAAACAAATAAATCGACCACCTTAACATTAAATGTGTGCATTAAATTTATTTTTAAGGATGTTCTACTCTTAGTTAGCACTTCTCTATTAGACATAATCAATTTGTCCTTATTATCAGGCTATGTACAGCAGTCTTTTAAAACAGCTGTAATTAAACCTCTTCTTAAAAACCCTACCCTTGATCCAGATGTTTTATCCAACTATAGAACCATATCCAACCTTCCCTTTCTCTCTAATATCCTTGAGAAAGCTGTCGCCAATCAGTTTTGTGACTTTTTCCATGATAATAGTTTGAGGATTTTCAGCCAGGATCTAGAGTGCATCATAGCATGCAGACAGCACTGGTGAAGGTCACAAATTATCTACTAACCACATCAGATAAAGGACTTGTCTCCGTACTTGTTCCATTAGATCTTAGTGCTGCATTGGCCTTCAAATCCTATTACAGAGACTGGAGCATATCATTGGTATTAAAGAACTTGCTCTTAGCTGGTTTGAGTCCTAATTATCAGATCGATTTCAACGATAAATCCTTCATATAATCAAAAGTTAAGTCTGGAGTTCCACAAGGTTCTGCTTGGACCAG
Organism: Istiophorus platypterus; assembly: GCA_016859345.1. Lineage (NCBI taxonomy): Eukaryota > Metazoa > Chordata > Actinopteri > Istiophoriformes > Istiophoridae > Istiophorus > Istiophorus platypterus. Next base: position 17,550,373 of record CM029114.1, on the reverse strand, counting down.
TTCTATTCACCATATATATATATGCTTCCCTTAGGCAATATTATCAGGAAACACTCCATTAACTTCTATTGGTATGCAGCTGATACCAATGAAGCCCGATGAAACCAATCAGTAAGCTGAACTTCAAGCATGTCTTAGGGATATACAGATCTGGATGACCAGGAACTTCCTACTATTGAGCTCAGATAAAACTGAAGTTATTGTGCTTGGCCTGCAACACATCAGAAACCCATTATCTATTGATATACTGACTATAGATGGCATTGCTCTGGCTTCTACCACCACTGTGAAGAATCTGGAGTTGTCTTTGATCAGGACCTTTAACTCCCACATAAAACAAACTTCAAAGACTGCCTTTTTTCACCTTCATAATATCGCAAAAATCAGGCACATCCTTTCTCAAAATGACACAGAAAAACTAGTACATGCCTTTGTAATTCTAGGCTCGATTATTGCAACTCCCTATTAACAATTGTCCCAATAAAACATTAAATAGTCTCCAGCTGATTCAGATTGATGCTGCTGAGAGTATTGAAAAGAACCAGAAAGATAGATCATATATCTCCTGTGTTTGCTTCTCTGCATTGGCTCCCTGTTAAATCCAGAATACAATTTAAAATCCTCCTCCTCACTTACAAAGCCCTTAATGGTCAGACACAATCCTATCTTAAAGAGCTCATAGAACCGTACTATCCTAGTAGAACACTTTGTTCCCAGAATGCAGGACTACTAGTGGTTCCTAGAGTCTCCACAAGCAGAATGGAGGCAGAGCTTTCAGTTATCAGGCTCCTCTGCTGTGGAACCATCTTCCAGTTTGGGTCTGGGAGGCAGAAACGCTCTCCACATTTAAGAGTCGGCTTAAATCCTTCCTCTTTGATATAGCTTATGGTTAGAACTGCTCAGCATTAGCTTGAGCCCTCCCCTCACTGTACTGCTATAAACCTGAACTGCTGGGGGACTTCCCATGATGCACTGTGCATCTCTTTCCAACACCTCCTCCTCTCTCCCCGTGCGCATTAACACCTCAAAATGCTCATTACTAACTGTTCTCCCTCTCTCCTGTAGTTTCGTGCTTTCTCATCTCTCTCCTCTCTCCTCCTCTTCCTCGTCTCTCTCCTCTCATCACTTTCTGCAGGTTTATTTCTGATGCTCCTGAGTCTGGCCCATGGCTGCAGACCACCTACGGCCCCATGAGCCTGATCAACACCCACTGCTTTAATTATTATGATTGCTACTGTTATCATTTAATTTAGTCCTATTCGTAATATTATTAGCCCTGATGGTTAAACTATAGTATATATAGCTATTAGTCCCATTATTGCTCTATGCTCTCTCTCCTCCCTCCTGGCCCCCTTGTCTCTCTCTCTTTCTCACTCTCCACTCAGCCGATCGACGCAGACACCCCCCCCCCCCCAGAACAGGCGGGATCTGTTCAATGTTTCTACCTGTCAAAGGGAGTTTTTCCGTTGCCACTGTCGCCAAGTGCTGCTCATGGGGGAAATGTTGGGTCTCTGTAAATAATAACTATAAAGAGTCTGGTCTAGACCTGCTCTATATGAAAAGTGCCCTGAGATAACGTCTGTTATGGTGTGTGTGTGTGTGTGTGTGTGTGTGTGTGTGTGTGTGTGTGTGTGTGTGTGTGTGTGTGTGTGTGTGTGTGTGTGTGTATATATATATATATATATATATATATATATATATATAAAAACAACTTATGTAAATGTTCATCAGCAATGAATGCTCTTCAAATAGAAACACTTACATGAGAGCTCATCTGTCTTGCTGGGTGTTTTCCCGCTGACTGAACCGCTCCGTCCGTAGAGTCCCTTGCTGCCCCTCATGAAAGACCTTGTGTCTCCAGGGCTGTAAGAGGGCAGCATGACAGCTGTCCCTTTATTACGACCTGGGACCATCTCCAACAACCCCACACAGCCCAGCAGCTGCACCTGTAGGGTACCTGAATACAGAGGAAAACAATTCAGATGCAGCCAACTACAGACCCAAACACCTGTACTCAGGTGGACTAACCATGCACAATAGCATGTTCTTCTACTGTACAGTGTTTTGAGTAAAAAGGCAGATTAAACCAATCAAATGAGTAAATGTGGGTGCAGCATGCCAGATTTTATTTTAAAAATTCAACACAGGATAACCACACTGTCAGGAAAAGAGCCAAAATGCTAAATGTTCCTTTGCATTTTATTCACAACCATTTACTAGAAGTTTCAATACCAAATGTATGAATTTGGTTCAACTGCCAGTGTATGTAGCACAGATTTTATGCAAAAATCAATATATGGATAAATTATTAATGATGGTTAGATATAATTTTGTAATATCCATATTGTATCATCACCAGGATACAATACCATAAACAGCAGGACTTGATTCTGAAACCAAGGAAAAAAAACCCACTTATTCAGTTGACTTGATGAAGAAGTCTCTGCTTTCTTTCAACTGCTTTCTTCATTTCAAAATGCAGAAGGGAAAACCTCATCATACTCCCTTGAACAATAAAACGGGTTCCACACAGACAATGTCTAAGGGCTTTAATGACATTTCTTTATAGTTTCCATGTAGCAGTCTGTTAGCAAGTCCAAACCAGTATGTTGCTTTGAATAAGATACCTGTGAGGGGTGAGGGTTTGTTGAGGGTGCTGTACTGGTTGTGGAGGTAGGGGGCACCATGGCGGGAGCTGAAGGCAGGAGAGGAGGCCAGGACCAGCTCCTCTTTGATGACGCTGGCTTTGGGGTGGTCCTCTGGCAGCTCTGCAAGACGCTGGTCCAGAGAATCCCTCAGCAGGTCCAACCGCTGAGACGCCTCGCTAAGACGAGACTGTGCCTGCAAAGCATTTACACAGAGAGGCTTTAATACACATTTACTGGGATGGCTGTGGCTCAGGTGGTAAAAGTGGGTCATCCACCAACCAGATGGGTTGATCCCTGGCTCCTCCAGTCCGTATGTTGAAGTGTCCTAGGGCAAGATAATTACCCCCGATGTATCACTGGTGTATGAATGTGTGTGTGAATGGGTGAATGTGGCAGTAGTGTAAAAATGCTTTGAGTGGTCAGTACGACTAGTAAAGCGCTATTTAAGTATAGTCTGTTTTCCATTTACTTCCACTGGATGACTGCTGAAATTGTTGGGTAGATATTTAAAGTAAACTATTTACTTTCTATCCAATGTCATGGCCCAGAAAGTCCACCCCTACCATCCTATTTTATAAAAATTTTAAAGCAGTAAACCACTGCTTTAATATTTGCTTTAAAGGTTTAGAATTATTTGTAGAAAACATATGCTAATACTTCCTTGCAGTACAATATTTTAAGTCTGAAAAATCAGCTTTACAGTAATGTGTTTTTGTTCCAAAACCCTACAGACTTAAGAGTAAGTTTTAAAAACCAGAAATCCCAGCACATGGTGAAAAAACTGGTGGATGCCCATCAACAATGACATCAATACCAAAACAGATAGTTAATTTGAGTAGTGGGACAGTACAGTATGTCATGCTGCAACTCTCGTCTGATTTGCTCTGACATGACAGAAGGAAGCGAAACTGTGCTGTAGCTGAAACTGCTCTGGCTTTCAGTGGCTTTGTGCCTCCGCTGGATCCATAGGGATAAAGCTGATCACAGCCTGACACCGCATCATTTCATAGCGCTGCTATATTGGAGTTTAGCAGGAAACACAGATTTAAGGGAAAGATTTTAGACTAGCTACCAATACCAAAGAAAAAATTAAGTATGTACATATAACAAAATAGGTTGTTTTACAAGCAAATTTCTGCTGTGGTAGAAAACCAACAGGTTATCAGAGTTAAAGTGTGTTTGTCTCAAGGTAAAGGAGAAAGGCTGGCATCTGCCTTTGCAGGATGTGTGTGTGATGGTGTGTGTCTGGTCTTACCTCCGAAATGGCTTTCTTGTCCTGAACCTTGCTGGCTCCCAGAAGCCTGAGCACATTTTTTGCCCCCTCAGCAACAGCATGCTCCACCCTGTAGTGATGCCTCAGTTCTTCAATACGCAGCTCCACCCCGCACAGATCCTGGTTACCTTCAATGGTGGAGCGGACAAACAACATTACTGGGGACTGAAAATATCATACAATGCAGCTGAGGTTGCAATCACATAGGACACTGTTTTAACCATGCCTGAACCTTTTATTCAGTTAAAAGGTGAAGATGCTTTTGATGCTAAAAATACAGTTGTTTGTTTTGGCAGTGTTATGTTAAAGGGAACCCCCTGGGCGCACTAAGTTAGTTTAATGCCTTAATGCATGTCAGGCATTACAAAGAAACCATTAGCAGCAGCTGGAGGGAGGTAAGCAGCATCAGCATCTCTCCATTGACCAGCATTAACTTCAGCTTCACTCTCTGTTTCCAAATGGCTTTTCCCCCCCATCTCCCTTCTTTGAACTCAAACATAGGAATTAAATCACCCTCAATCACCCTCTCTTTTGCATTTTTATTTTCAAAAAATATCCTGCAAAAACAAAAGGCTAAAATTGAACAAATATTTAAAGTTTGACATAATATTCACTCATATATTTCCAGACACTCTCCTCTGTAGACTCATGGCCACTACTGCCTGAGATAAAACACTGACAAATGCTTATTCACCCATTAAATGAAACCTAGTAACAGTAAGTAGATTATAGCAGATATTTAGGTGCAACACAATCAGAATCATACACAAGCTCCCTCGCTTAGACCAGACAAGGGGTCAGCCTGAGGGAAGCACCCATGAAGCACAATGATAGCTAAGTAGTTAGCTTAACGGCAAAGTAGCAGCCTCTCAAAGTGGGCAACAAACAGGGGTGCACAAAGAAACGGGAAGAGGACAGGAGGTGGGAGACAAGGAAAAGGACAACTGGATAAATAGCATTCAAAAAGGTGTATCTTACTGTAAAATGTTGGGCTAGTGCAGAGGAAGGACAAAAGGACACAGAGGTGTGATTAAAAAAGGATTTTTATGACTCATGAGCTGTTCAGAGTACTACGTGAGACAGGAGGAGAAAAAGGAAAAGAGAGGGGGTAGGGTTGGGGATGGATATAGATGCTTTTATCTCCTAATAAGGTGTTCTGCCTGAAGCCCGGACCCTGCTGGATGACCCCCTCCACCGGGTGTGGTGCCTGGAGACTGTCTGTCTATGTACACTATACACACAACCCTATGTGTCTGGTTTAAAAGAGATCGTGAGAATAATCAAGAAAGATCCAGAGACTGTGTGAGACACAAGTACAAGAGGAGAGAGTTAAGAGAGTTATGTTGAGGTTGCCATTACCAGCAAAAGTACCTACCAAGAAAATACGGAATATATATGTATATATTTTGCATTATGCTAGCAGTGGCTAATGTAGCCTTGAGCTGCTAGCCTCAAGCAGAGATGATGAGCATGCTACAGGTGTGGCAAGCTCATTTATTTGTATCTCTACACCTATCTATCAGATTTCACACAGCTCCCTCTGAAACCACAAGAGGCTTTATGTGACTTTTTCACATATACAGTAGTACTAACCAAGACCTATAAACAGATGTTTAAACTCAATGGAGTTTCCCTTTAACTACAAAATAACTGGTGTACAGTCTGTTAATTAACATCTATAATACTACTTTTATCATGTTACAGCAGTGTAAGGAACTTCAGATCACTGAAAGCCTTGCAAGTTTTCCACAGGGAAAACACAAAGGGATAAAGTATGGCCTTAAATGGCCCTTAAACAGAGAGGACTATACGGCCCCAAAGGAAACACACCATCTTTAAAATCTGTTTTCTACCTCTACCCCCTCCTTTTTGTCTCTCCCTGCTCCCTTGCTGTATTTAAAATAACTTAACCCTTCTTGTGATCATCATCAGTGTTTTACCAGCAGAGGGACACTAATGGGCCACAGCACCCACCAACCAAACAGAAACTCATTCACCTGCCCTGAAATGGCATCTATTGCTCTGCCACAACATATGTGACGGATATGTGTGTCAGAAAGGAGAAAGGGAACAGGACATGACATTTGTTGGATTGATTGTATATTTGACTGTCGTACCTGCATTAAGGTGCCTTGAATATTCTTCGGCACATTTAATGTATCCAATCACCTGTCTAGACAATGCTGTTGCTCTGTCTCTACACACAGCGCATAATACTTAGTTTGTATGTGTGTGATCTGTGTGCATGTGAGAAAGAAAGTTTTTTTTAAGTTTAAATCTGAATTTGATTGATTATGGTAATGTGCCAGGTTGGCCATTTGACAGACTTTGTATCACTCACACATGTTCGTCTATCCCACCCACCTACACACTTGTGCACACAGACATACACAGACAAACACAAACACAAACATCTTCTGTCCAGGAATAATTACAGTATGTCTGACAAGATTGTAACTGTGTATGTTTTGCAATGAATGTCACTTTATATTTGTTCCATAGTTTTATGTACAGTATACAGTACATACATTTTTTGTCGGTGTACAGGTTTTTTCCTATGCTATGAGACCGTTTCTGTTGTGTACATGAACCTAGTGCTACTTTTTGAGACACTTAAATCCAAGATTGCAAGCATTTTATTTTGCAACCACATACTGTACTATAGACCAAATATTATAACATTTAAAAGTTATCTTCAAAATCTACCAACCACCATAGGGAGCTACCCTTATTGGGCAAGACTGTCATCCAAAGTGAGTTTTGTATTACAACATTAGAACAAAGTGTCAGCTGTTCTTTGTATACACTCATTTGTCCTGTCACTCAAACTTACTCTGTGTGTCCTCATTGTGTTCCGTGGCCTGCACAGCCTTGCGGATTTGCATGCGGATGATGTCAATTTTAGTTTTACTGTCCTGCAGCATCTGCTGGGCAGTCTGCAGCATCTTCTTGTCCTGATTGAAGCCGGACAAAAGAAATAAGCAAATCATATGATGGGAAGCTAAAAAGACATAAATCATAATACCAGAAAAACGTAGCAATAGTGTTGTCCCTTTTTCTTAGGTATAGGTTTTACAAAAATAAAGGCTGTGAGAAGAAATTAAGAGGGAAGTGTTTGTTAATCTCATGTTAATTTAATGAATGAGGCCCATATTTCTTTTTAAGGTTTTTAAGCTGTGAAACAAAAACGGAAGTGGAGGTTTGAAAGCAAGGTGAAGTGTTAAGGTGAAACAGATGCTGCATAGAATAAGGGGGAGGGGAAATTTGCAGTATCCAAGAGATGAGCTATGTACGCAGGGGAAGGGCTCTTGTGTGCCACATGTTATATGCATTAAGAGATCAGCACCTGAGTCAGCAGATGTCAAGGTTGTGGATCAAGCGGGTACACACACAAACACAGACACACACTGTCAGTTATCAGGCAGCTAGGGGGAAGGGTACAGTGTGTATCCTGTACCCTTCAAAATGAGAGTCTTCTAGTCAGTGATTAGTGTCCTACACTTTGTCTTGTTGTGCCATGGTCAGGTGTGTATGTGCACATATACGGACAGAGCTGATGACCTTTACCTTGGTAGATCCATTGGCGTAGATGGGGATCATGTTCTCAACTCCCTGTTTGACTTTGAGCTCAATGTTGAGCTGTCTCTCCAGGGCAGCGATGCGTTCCTTGTGGGCTGACGTTCGGCTCTCTGCCCCAGGAGACTGAGGACACTCATCTGTGGATGGAGGGAAAAGTTCTGAGATGATATAAAAGGAACAAGATGAGGGCTGACATGGTGAGCTCCAAAATGAAAATGCTTTAGAGGGAATTTTCATAATTTTCACTATTATATTGTTGCTTTCTTGAATTTTAGTAGTTGAATATGCAAGGTTACGATCCTGAAGAATGGGAACATTTGTGATGACTCTGTCATTGCTGTCTGTACAATTAGTGATCCACTACAGCATTTACCAGCAGGCAATTTAGCAGAAAGTTTGAAGCTATTCTATGGAATGGCTTCCAACCCAGATGGAATCAGGTCATTTTGTTGTTCCACTACTCAAAGGCAGCCCTAATTTATCAAGAATGCGTTAGAAAGAATCTAAATTTACTATGAAAAATAGTTTACATGACTGTAGAGTTATTTAAAAAAATACTAATTTCACAGGAACGACTTTGAATTATCGCCCATGAATATTTTTCAGTATCATATAGACGTCATGCTAAAGCACAGGCGCTAATCTCACTTATTTGAAACCACCCAAAAACTTTGACACATGAGGAAAAAAAAAAAAGTGCACCAGAAGGAGATTTATTGCCCCTAGCATATACTGATAATTGGCTTTCAAATAAAAGATAGACAAATAAAGGTACTTCACCACACTGACACACAAATATTTTTAATTGAATACTGCCACAAAGGAGTTCTGTTATCTAATCTCAAACTTTTTTGGTAATATTTGACACAAGGGAACAAAGGGACATGGCTAATTTGACAACAGAACTGACAGTTTCTGTAATACCTTTATTCTCATCTCCTCCCTTTACTACAATATGAGCATCCAGTTCCTGCAGCTGAGCATGCAGGTTATCCAGCCTGCGGTTTGAAGACCGCAGCTGACTGTCCACCTGTAGACAAAAAAATTAAGTTTTTATTTCTTGTAAGGGAGATTGAATTATAACATAGCATTTTATTCTCTGTGTGAAAACATAAGTGTACCAGCCTAGTAGTAAGTAATGAAACCTTGGACAGTGTTTGGACATCAACGAGGCATGCAAGAACATATTGAGGAGCAATGGAGCAGGCAATTGTCTTTGAACCAGTTCTACAAGAACACATAAAGCTTTCAGTGCTTTTCTTTAAGTGCTAAAAGATCTAGTTGATCTTATAATTCCTCCAACAATTCTTCCTATCTTAGTGTTGACTTTCTGTCTTAGTCTTGTTTAACATTCTTAATTCAAACATGATGTCACTCTGCAAGCAGAGGAAGGCAAGTGGCCTAAGCCTTGTTGAAAAGTTCTCCATTAATATGAATGCTGTTAGGTAACTTATTGAGCAGTGATGGAAGCTTTTACAAATAAAGTAGACATCTTTCTGTGTTAACTCACTCTAACAAACAGGTATTTTTACCCGAGTGAAGTAATACACCTTACCATTTGAACAACCCTGACTTTTTAGTTTTATGCCAACAAATCCTCAGATTGTCTGAATAAAGCGTTCTCTCTACAAAAATGCTAGTCTAATGATCCAAGCATGCTTCTTGAATGGTCAGTGAGCTGTCGCTTAGATTTTATGAATATAACCCAGATTGCAGGCAGTGTTCAGAGAATAATTTTTATAAACAAGAATTTGCTTAAAAAAACCAAGTAACTGGTATAAATTCTTCCTTTAATAGCTATATTTGCCTGGGAGCAAAGCATTTAATCCTCCAACTATTCGAGTGGTGCCATGATAGACAGAGCCTGGAACAACTGCTGCTTGCCTGCAGTTTTATCGGTCAGCAACCAGGAAGTAAACATAGGAACCTGTGTGAGCCAGGCGCTGTGGGAATGCACTGCCTCAGAATGTGGAAATTTATGCTCAGTGAGCCCATCTGAAACATTGGTCATCTAAAGATTAAAAAAAAAAAAAAAAAAAAAAAAGATCCTTCAAAAAGTCCAAATTTTCTGTTAAGACAAACAGGAAAAGAACTTAACAAACCAGTGTCTGATTCACCAGCCACAGTTAAAGACAGGTCATTGGTCATGGTTTCCTCAAGTGGAACTGATGTAAAAGTCTGTCACTTTCCAATTTTAATATGTCAGGGTGCTTCCATGATCTTATTATTTTGTTTCTGCCTTGTCTGTTGCTGATAATTTGTCTTTATGCACTTGCTGTGGCGAAAAACAATTTGGAAGGTTCATGCTCATATAACCCGGTTAATTGTTCCCTGTTGATACCTCAGATCTTCTACTACTGTAGGGAAACCTGTTTAAAAGCTCATTTCTGCTAACAAGACAAACCTACAAACAAACAAAAACTAGGGACCCACAGAGGATCTGAGGGTAACTCTGGCTGACCTGCTGAGCGTTCCTCTTGTCAGTCGTTGCCCTGCGCAGGTTCTCAGCTCCTTCCTTGATCTTCAGCTCCTTCCGAATCTCTCTGCGGATCCTTTCGCGCTGCTCGTCCAGAAGCTGCTGCACACTGGAGTCTGAGAAATCAGAGTTCTGGTCCAGACCAAGCTGCTCCAGAACCGACAGCCCACCTGGGTCACTCTGTGGAGGGGTGGATGGAGGAGAGGTAAGACAAGGGAAAAACAAGGAATATGGAGGACAAAGGACAGATTAGTTAGGCTATACAATTATGAACAGAATAAAAATATTTGTCATGAAATTACAAGGTTTCATTTACAACATACATTGTCACCCTGGTAAGAAGAAGTGTTGAGAGAGAGGCAGACAGCAGAGGAAGAGAAGATGGGCAGGATAAGACAGTAATAGGAGTACAGAGATAGTAAAAGAGATACAGAGGGAGAAACAATAGTGATAATAGGCGGGTTGAGGAAAAAGGGGCAATGTTGGGTAAAAATGAAACGCTAGAAAAGGAAGCAAGAGGATGGGAAAAGAGACACAAGAGGAGCAGCGAGGAATGACAAATATCTCGTTCAGCCAGTGTTTATAATATTTTAAAACAAATCTGCAACGTCAGACCTGTTTACAACAAGGACTTTAGAATTACTGAAGTTCAAAAGAACCATTATAGATGCCATTTTAAGAATTTTTGCTTGCAAAACAGTCTAAAACTCAATACTACACACACACACACACACACACACACACACACACACACACACGTCAAAGCAAATGCCATATCTATCCCATGACATGTGCTATCCATTGTCCTCTTTCAGCCTTTTTCATGATCTGGTTCTTCTCTTCTGTGAGAAAAATGATGAAGGTCTTAACTTGATAAATGCATTTTCCACACTTAAGGACCAGCACACAATGGGGATCTACTCCTGCCTACATTATCTATTCATTTCTAACAACTTTTTCCAGCCTACTTGAATGATAACCTTTCATGTCTGTAAAAATCCCCTCCAGCAGTGCTACAACCTGCTAAAGAGCGAGATCTGGAGACTCAAATGACAAGACACACAATCGGGAACACAGCAGGAGAGGAAGCGTTAATCACTAGAAATCACAGTCACTATTACAGGAACACACAAATCAAATAAACAAGCCAACAACACTTCACCTCTGAGCTGTCCTCATCCTCCTCGTCGCCATGCCAACACATAGTTGCCTAAGATTTGATGAACCAAAATTCGACAGAGGAACAGAAATCTTTGGTTCTGCTCCTGAGCTCAGCCAAACAGTTAATGCCACACCAAGAGCAAAATGGGTTGGGGTGGAGGTGGTGGTGGTGGGGGGTGATAAAAAGAGATAAAGAGAGGGAGAGTTAAGGGAGGGAGGAGGGGGAACGCCTCCAAAGGAGGATATCCGTCCTAACACCAAGCTGCTCAGGCCTTTCCTGTTTCCTCTGTGATTTTTCTGCTGTCAGTGTAGAGTGAGACAGAGAGAAAAGGACAGAGACTCTATACATCAAGAACACATCCTCCTTCTTGAGGGTTTTGTAAATCATTCTCTGATCTTTGGCACTAAGCCTGTATGATGTCAAATCTTTCTCAGCTGCTTATGCTCACTGATTAATCAGATCTGGCTTGAAGTGAATTTGTGACAGCTTTTTTTATTTTGCTCTCACTTGGGTCGGTGATATGATCTTGAAGGCGGAAACAAGGGAAGGATGCGTTTTCTAAGTACTGGATCAAAGCCAGAGACTAAGGTTGGGATGCATTTCTGCTGCCCCCTCAACTTTTTATTTCCTTTGGGCTCCACATCTACAAATATCAGGGGAGATTCCCCCTCCCCTATAGAAAGATTACGGAGTTGAAACACAGCCTTATATGAAAATGTGATAACATCTCAATATAAGCAGCAGTAGGTGGAGTTGGTGGCCTAATGCAAGCCCCAAGCATCATCCTCCAAACTGGAAAATGAGCAGTTTAAGTTTGAGTACACTTTATGCTGCACAATAACAACAATCTTATACCTGTACTGCATGTCACACTTTACAGAGCATACAGGGTGCTTTACTTTGTTCATCTTACACAAAATTGGAAATGATCTCCATGTATTTAAGCATTCAAAGGTATCACACAACTGAGAGCGAGAGAGTGACAGCGAGAGAGAGCGAGAGAGAGAGAGAGAAAAAGGAATTAAGATGGGGAAAATTTTGTTCAGACATTTGCCTTGAACTACAAGAAAGACATGAAGAAGTAGACAGCTAGCAACTGTGCTAAAGTTACAACATAGGCAGGTAATAGGGGGTCATCGGAGTAATGTTAGCTGGCAGCTTGCCTGATGGCTACAAATCGGTGGGAGAAGCTGAAGGAGGGGTCTGTGACATCACTAAAGATGACCAAAGACGGGAAGACAGGGGTGATGGTTCTTGTACAATTAAAGATGCGTACTAATTCTTAAAGCAGTGTTTACTAAAAGGTCGGTTATCATTTTAATAGATTACGCCGATGATGAAACTTTTATGTCGGTAGGGAAACTGGTTTTATTGTTGAGAAAACAAAAACAGGATATAGAACAATTACACCGATTAAAAAAACAGGGAAAATCATGCTGTTACAGAGTGGCCACTGAAAACATTTGAGCTTTGGGAAAATAGTCCAGGATGACGGAAATGTTTAACATATTTCCTTGTCATAGCAAAAGAATTTGAGTGCACAAAGAGTGGGCTAATTATGTCTAATTTTTGGTCTGTTCACATGACACTGACTCATCTCTCTCTCTAACCCTCCGTAGATCTTTATAAGTCCAGAAAAGAAAAATCACTGATAAATGGAAGTTTTGATTCCTGTCATTTGAAAAGCTAGACTGAACCAAAAAGAGGTTCAATGAATTTAGGGCGAGCAGACTCCTGTAACTTACTGGCTCTAAAGCAACCAGACACACACAGACAATGGCAGCTGTCACTCTGTGTTAGAGCTTTACAACTAATTTTGGATAATCATTCTCTATTAACTGTGGTGAAACCTGCATAATGACTCAAAATACATTTCAATTAGCATGTCTGTTTCAGCTGAGAACTGGTCATTTCCTGGCTCACTGGCAAGATTACTTTTGGCCAAAATAACCCCTTCACAGGAAAAGTTATGCATTTGAAAGAAAAAAAAAGGAATTTATGTATTACTGTGATCATAATAAAAGGTGGTATTGTACTTAACTGTTCTATATAGGTGTATCTAATTGTTTATCCTTCCTGCTTACATACATGAGATTTAAAGAAAAAATTCTCAGTATGAAGTCCAGTGTAACACCACCAGTAACTACAAGCTCAAAACCATAAATAATGAACACAAGTGAATAGGTATAGAAATTATTATTGCCTGATTAGGTAGTATAAGGATAGAGACCACAGAGCCTCTAACTGGTGTGCACATTTAAACACAAGGATTCAAGAGCCATTTAAACATTTATTAACAGAGAGAAAGTAGATGAATGGATGATTTCTCTGCACAATAAAACAAATATATCAAATCTAAGAATAATAAACAAAAGGAGATAAGTCAGCTTACATTATTAATGCATCCACTGTGGTTAAGAAGGAATTTTTCAAGCCTTCATCAGGATCCTATTTATAGAGACATGAGTAAATAGATGCTAACAAACTTACAACCACTCTCTCCCTTAAATCTAAACATGTTACATCTCACAGGTAAGTACACTATGCGGCTCAAATACAGTGCATGATCTGCTTCCATATAATCATGCCTTACTGAGAAATAGGTAGATCAAATAGCTCCATTACAAAACATCATGACTTGTCGAAGGGGTCAGTTACATACATTAAATTAGGTTATAGTAACTTAGACATAAGTCAACAGTAGGGCGCTGAAAACAAACTGGAAGAACTGGAAGAATCACTTCAAACACACTCAGTGTTGTGGTAGCATGGTCTCAGACAAAGGATTTGAAAACACATCCAGTCCGTTTCTAACCTCCCCTTTTTTAAACTCCTCCCCCATGCACTGACAGGCAAATCTCTCCACCGACTCCTGGTCTCAATGAATTGACATTCAAGCTTGAGATTCCTGAACAACCGTCTCCTCAAATATGAAATATACGAATTGAAAATGGATTGAAATTTGGAATTAGGTCTTAAGCTGACATCTTTTCCATAGGTGCAGGGGTTACTAAATCAGGCCGCAGGTCTATCACGTGGCTCACCATTAATGGTAACCTCCAGTCTCAACTCTTCCATCCCTACTGGGCATTACTTGAGTTATTTTTCAAACAGACCACAAACCCCTTGGCAGTTGAGGGACCGTTGTTCACAACCACTGCTCTTTTCTCCATTTCTTTCTGCTTTTAATGAAGAATTTGGAGGTTGGGGAGACAGGCCCTAATAAATCAGGACCAAAACCAACCAGCTCTCCTACATGTGATCATAATACTTAGTCAAAATATAAAGTTTAAAACTTTAACCATTACTGTGGGGCACTTCTCTCAAGGTCTTTGAAAGGAGGTTTCAATAGATAGTAGCATTGTCCCTTGTCTGTATTACACTCCTTGCAAAGATTAATCTTCCTGGCTGCTTTTTGGGGGTTTTTCTGAACTCTCCCGACTCTCCAGACTGACTGATGAAGATGAAGAGAAACATCGTACTGCAGCCAAGCCATCGCTTAAACATGACACAGTTAATCCTGTCTCCATCCACAATCTCAACCTCCTTGTGTATGTGTGCACATGTGATCCACACTTGTCACTTTAAGATGTACTCAGAGGAAATATCTGCTAACATTTACTGCAGCAGTCACAGTGGGAGTAACTGCTCATGATAAAAAAGAGGCAGGAGTGTGTCGTTAACTGTGGACTGTTGTGTTTTTGGTGAGTTATTGTCTCATTGTCAGGTGATTATATGTGATGTGAACTGAACTGAAGAGAGGTTGTTTGAGTTCCTCTACTATGCTCTCATACCCCTTTTTCTCCATATTCTGAATTCAAGAAGAGGTCCATAGTAGCTCCTCGCAAAATAAATGGTTGATTTTTCTTATTTCAAAAGTGACTGTGCTTGACTTTTTGATTTTCTTTCTTTTCTTTCTTTTTTTTTCTAATGAACTAACACTGACACTTGCAATCTCAAGTGAGTGATGGTGGGTCTGGTCGCCTTTAACTTAGAATTAGCATAACTAATTCTGAAATAAGACACTGTCTTAATATGTATATGACAAGCTTTCAGTGTTTCGAGATTTCTGCATTTTTCTTGATGATGGGGCTACTTTTAAGCAGTGTTAGCATACTAAGAACGGCAATGTTGGTCTACTACTGGTTAGATTGTCAAGATATTTTGTACAGACATTAATTTTTCTCGGTGAATGAATTGTTGTAACTTTGGTAAGTCAATGCCTTTTCATCTAGCTACACTAAGGAGTTGACATTTCTGGTTTTGGTGTTTACAGAAATGTCTAAAACACTGTTGGATGAATTTCCTTGAAATATGGTACGGACAATAATTTCCCCTCAGGATGATGTTGTGCCTCACCAACAGACTGTAGACAAAGAAGGCCTACAGGCACACTAAACCTGAAACTAAGTTCGGACCACATGTTCCTAGCTGGGAAAGACAAAGAACTCAGCTGAGCAACCCCCAACATGCGGTCTCAGCTGAGTAACCGACCAGATGAGTGACCCCCAACACCTGCAGCGTCAGCTGACCAGCGGTGCTCCCCCAAAATCCCTGGCTCCCATTGGGTGAAATCTGCCACAGTCAGTCCCAAACTGTGTCGTCACCCAAAGTTATATTAATGCAGAAACCCCTGAAACTCACACTTCTGGCTAAGGACCTTCGCTACGACCAGCGAACTCCTTGCCAATAGAAGTGGCAACGATAACCGCTCCTAAGATTAGACCCGTCCAAAGTGGCGAACGCTCTAGTTGTATTTAGGAGTGTCTGTGTACAACATTTAACTTTTAGGCGTACGGATTTCCCTCTCTGGTTGAGCTGATCTCCATTCTCCCCTGTGTGTCGAGAAAACACAGTTCAGCCCAGTTCGCAACCACGGATTAACCCTCTCACCCAGATGCGAAACCCGGTAGCTAACGAGTCCTACCCGTTTCAAGCAGAAGACGAAGGAACACAAACCTTACAAACCTTACGTTGCTGCCGAACCCTTCAACCTCTTCTCTTTCATTACTAACACACATACACTCTTACATGAACACCTGAGCACAGGGAAGTTTGAACTTCCCGCTCAGCTGTTCTCCTTTGTTGAAGTCACGTGTTACCGGCGAGCCGCCATTACACTCCAGACTTCCTTCCAGCCGACCCTCATGTGACGTGACTGTAACGAGTCAAGTTTTCCATCTTGCTCCGCCTCCCCTCAGGCGCACGCACACACATATCCACTCCCCTACACACAGACACACACACACGCCTAATACTTGTCTGTGATCTGTAGTTGGTAGTCAGTAGTCAGACAGAAGTGATATTAATTGGAAATTGATGTTACTGATGTTAATAGATCCTGTTTATTGTAAAGAGAAGTTGCCCCGGTGAATGTCTGTTTGCATATTGTGATACAAAGCCGGTTGACGGAGTCAGTGCTGACCTCCACTCTGTTAACTCTAGAATTACCAATATTTCCCAAATATTGGCATTTCTGAGTGAACAACCCCTTTGCTGCATCCAATATTTGGTTGTTGGTCCAGGTTTTCCCAGTGGTGCCCTGTTATTATTAATATCAATTAATAAAATTAATTTAATTTTTAATAATAATTAATGATTATCTTTGATAATTACTAATTATTGCTAATAATCAAATTTCGCTCCTGCACTGCACTACATTGAATCGAATGAAAACAATGTTGGTGATCTTCTATTTTTGCTCTACCACCATCAGGTGAAAATTTTAATTTGTCCAATATGTTTGTCTATGACCAAATACCTGCAAAACTGATGACATCTCCATACTAGCATACTAGTGAAATGCTGAGCAAGGTAAACAATATACCTACCTAACAATAGCATGTTAGCATTGAGATTTTGAGCATTTTGATATGGTGAAATTAGAATTTAGCTTAAAAGCACTGCTGTGCCTACGTACAGACTAAAAGAGCTACTAGTATGGCTGTAAAATCTCAGTCTTATCGTAATATTTAGGCAGCATCCTCAATTAAAACATACAGGCTGTATTCCATTGAATGGCCTTTCCTCTCCTCTCCTCTAAATAGAATATATTGAGATCAATGAAGATGCAATCACTGTATACAGTCTGTTGATAACTTGACAGGGCACAATGATTGACAAACCAATGATCGACTAAACCAAATGTGATTTCAGTTCATAACAATTAGGATGAAACCTAGTCAATGCTTTGTAAAAGTTTACAAACAAATATTTTACCCGATACAAAAATATGTTGAACAGGAAGAAAACCCATTACAATACATTAAAAAAGCTGAACTACTAAGATGATGATTGGACAGGTTTGAGGCTCTGATGGGGCTGTTTGGTAGTATATTACTTTCTGTAAAAGAACAATATTGCCCTCCTCAGTTTTAGTAAAAAAAACCAGAACTTTAATCTACCTTTTAAGATAAAATTGTAGTTTTTACGGTGAAATCTACTGGTGCCTACAATCAACCTTGACTCTTGACTTTAAAGCTGTGGCTATAACATGTGTTTATAACATCAAAAGGTGTCTGTCAAGTGATTCATAAAAGCATAAAAACGGTCAAACGGCAATGAAACCAGAGGAAAACACAATCTGTACTCCTAGTGACTCAGACAATTGCCCAGTGACACTCAACTCAGTCCAGCACCCTTCAGGATGTGTAACTTGTCCAACTGGTGGGAACATGTCTCCTGTCACTTCCAAAACAACATGTGTCTAAGATGTGTAAACAGCAGCAGACACTGACAGAATGTGTTCTGACACACATAAGTATGTTGTGCAGAGAGGTAACTCCAGATGAGTTGTCACAAACACTTAGACTGACACCTCTTCAATGAACTCAGCTCAGCTGATATGACCCTCAACCTCATTCTCTCCTTGTTGACCCAGTGTAACACTACACCAAGATGGCGACCGCTAACGGGCTGGAATGACTCATCCCACACAGCTTGTTAGTGAACTAGCCAAGGGAGGAACATTCAGCAGCGATGTCCAGGGAAGTAATGACGTGCTAATTCAATAGATAACGGCGCCAAGCGAACCTAATTCAATTAGACTTTGTGAGCAGTTTAGAAGAGCCTGGGGCTGGACGAGGAAGGACAAGACAGAGCATGGTTAACATGCAGTTTTTGGTGTGTGTGTGTGTGTGTGTGTGTGTGTGTGAGGACACAGGACAATGCCTGGAGTTTTCCTACGGAGTGATAATGACAGTACAGAGATAAAGTCCACACAGAGGACGTGGAAAGGCATGGTCATGCAAGCGTGCATGACACTGGACAAAAATAGATTGAAAGATATTCACTTTTAATGAATGCTAAGACTTATTTGCACATGCAAAACCCCCTCTCAATTTCCAGTGAGACAAGAGGACATGTCATGAGGCCACAGAGCTCAGCCCATTTCTGACTGAGGCCTGTATTATTATTTAGGGTGTGTATTCCTAGGGCTCCGCAACAGTCCTTTCAAAATTCACTTTGTTGTGTCCTCAAGAGGCTGTTGCATGAGGTGAAAATGGCAGTGTAACTGTTGCTTGATGTTTGTTCTGCCATGACAGAGGAAGGCAAATAAAGCTCTAGCTGTGTGCAGAGCCATAGCTAATAATAGAGGAGGATGAACAAAGAACAAGAAGAATAGAGAACGGGTTTTGGTAAGTGAAAATGAGACAGTACTTCCTCTATACTCAATGTACACATGTACACAGGTACACATGTACACATGTACACGCACGCACACGCACACACGCACACACACACACGTATAAATAAATGTATGTGTCGGTGTTTGTTTGCATGTATGTAAAAAAAACTTCTGAGGAGACTTTTTTTTTTGTTCACATATCTGTTGTAAAAATTAAAAAACAACAACTTGGTTGGGCTAGAGAAAACATTATAAAGGTCATGATATTGGTCATAAAAAAGAAAAATCATGATAAATCAAAATAAATGGAAACCTCTGATCTGTGATCCAGTAGACATCTGACATCTGATCGCTGATCGATGGCTGCCCCCATCCCATCCCCCATGCTATGCTGCTGCTGACATGCCTAAAAACTGTATGAATGTTAAAGCTATGAACATTCTCTGGCAAACACACACACACACAACAGCACATCACAGATTCTGCAAAGTATGAGTCTGCAACTCTCCTAATGGATTTCATCATTTCCATTTCCTGTAGACGTCTTCCACTGCCACATAGGCCACTTTGTATTCTGCTGAAAGATGAAACTTTCGATCTATTCTTTATACTTCTTTCTTGACTGACTGACAGACAGACTGCATGGCAGACAGGCAGGGAAGGGGAGCAAGGCTACTTAAGTGGACAGTGTGTGAAGCTTAGGGATAGAGCTTTAGGACAACAATCATGGAAGCAGGAAGAGGAAAAAAAAAAAAAAAAAAAAAAAAAACTAAAACTTGAAAGGAAGGAAAAAAAGTTTATGGCTGGGTTATGTGTGTTAAAAAAAGACATAGAAAATAAGACATTCAGATATTCAGACAATACATAGACATGCTAGCATTTTAACAACACATCATCAGCAAAACATGTCATCATCATGGAAAAAACAACACACATAAAAGACAGGAGCCAGTTTGTCCAGTCACGCTCATGAGAAAAAAAGAGAAGGTGAGAAAAAAAAGAAAGAGGGAGAGAGAGAGAGAAGAGAAAGAAGGAGACGAAGAAGAGAGAAACAAGAGAGCAAGAGGAGAGGGACAGAGGGAGAGAGGGAGAGATGAGCTTACACACACACACACACACCACGTAATAAATAAAAATGTGTGTGTAGTGTTTGTTTTTGCATGTTGTATAAAAAATTGGACTCTTTAACTTTTAACTTTTTTGTTTCATATCTCTCTGTAAAAAAAACAAAATTGTCCTGTTGTTTTGAAAAAAAGAAAAACAAATAAAAGGTAATGATGTCATAAAGTTGATAATGGATGAAAAAAAATGTAAAATGAAAATCTGACTCTAGTGGTGAGACATGGGATCTGAGTGCTGGATCGATGGACCAATGACCACACCCCCCACCCCACCCATTGCCTGCTGAAGCCTTAAACTGTATGAAATGTAAAAAATATTAACAACATCAACATTCACACACAACACACACACACACAGTATCATCAGCATAGTCTCTGCAGTCTCTCTAATGTTTTTTTGCACATCCTGTAGACGTCTTCCCACGTCCATATACCATCCATTGCACTGCTTTTTTCTGAGAAATCGAGAAAAATTGCGGGAAAATACTTTTACTATTCTTGACTGACGAACTGACAGACAGAGGCTGCAAGGCAGGCAGGGGAAGGGGAAGGTGGTAAGTGGAGGGATGTGTGAAGCTAGACAATAGTACAACAGTAGACAATCATGGACATCATGGAAAAACTAAAAACTAAACCAAACATTAACTGTTTCCTTGAAAAAAAAACTTAAGAAAGGCAAACCACGTTATGTTGGATAAAAATAAGACACAATAAGACATTGCAAACAGTAGTGTACTATGCTAGCAAGACAAGCAAATATTTTACAATTGGACAATCATCAACAATCAAATCACAATGGATGGGAACACACAAAAACAAACAGGAGCAGCAGCCACACACAGTCACGAGAGAGAAAAGAAAACAGAGGAAAGAAAGAGAGAAGAGGAGAGCAAAAGAGGAGAGAGAGGGAGAAGAAAGAAGGAGAGAACAAGAGAAGAGAAGACAGAGAGGAGAGAGAGAGGAGAGGAGAGAGACGGATGAGGCGCAGCTGAGAGGGTCACAGGGTTGAAGCAGACAGTACAAATAAGCAGAGAAAGAAAGGAGGAGATGGAAATGCAGCAGAGAGCAGCAGTGAATCAGCAACCAGACTGCAACGACATTAGAGTTGTTATTGATTGAATCCTTTATAAATTTAGACTACTAATTACAAAGAAAACTTTCAAGTCCTTATATTTAAGACACTGGAACAAGCAAATCTTTGGAATTTTTGCTTATGAAATTACAAAATGATTTACAATCAAATAATCAACCAATTGTTCCAGCGCTACATGATATACAGCAGCAGAAGTAGGAGGCCAAAAAAATGCAAATATCACAACAGGCTGACCTGACCCTTCCCAAACATAACCAACACTTGTGAGAATGAGGGCAAGGAAAAGCCAATATTTGAACTTTAACCCCATTTGGCCATGTTACTCCCCTCCAGGCCTTCCTACATCAACTCCCTCCCTCTTGACTGCATCCTTTTCTTTCCTCTTCCTTTACCTTTCTGATTATCACTGTCAGTCTTCTTCAAAGGCTCTACTTTAACTAAAAATCTCAACCATTGGTTCCCCCCCAATTCCCTTTGTCTTGGCTTCCTCATTTTCCCTGCCTTCCCCTTGGTTTAAAGCAGAGCCATACCAAATTTGTCTGGCTCTAAATCTAGTGTCTTTTTTGTTTCCACAATAACAACCAACCTCAACCTTTAGCTTCACTGTTCCCATCCTTAAAAGGGTATTCATACAGAAAAAGTAGCATTTCTGCAAGAATGCATCGAATTTAAGAATGTACCTTACTTCTATTATGGCAGGTGGATCTGCTATTCATAAAACTTGGCTCAACCTAACATCCATTGTATTCACCCCCTGTTGGACACTTAATTCCTTCAATCCAGGTCTGTATGAACTTGTGAGCTCAGCAGTTGAGCTGCATTCAGTTTTTCAGTGACAGGTCAAACATGACTGCCAAATTCATTTCTTTACACACAGTATCTTATACACTACTTTAGAGGAACACACCACCCAGGCTCAATCATGCCATGCCATATTATGTGCTGATTCATACAGCACACAATAGATAAACCATACAGGTACAAGAAGTAGCTGAGACGTGTCAATCCAGGGTGCAAATGTTATAAAAACCACTGCTTCTCTGATGAGTTGACTCTAGGGCCAGACACTAACAATTACTTTCATGAGTTATTAAACTACAAATTATTTTCTTAATTAAT
Source organism: Istiophorus platypterus (assembly GCA_016859345.1). NCBI lineage: Eukaryota > Metazoa > Chordata > Actinopteri > Istiophoriformes > Istiophoridae > Istiophorus > Istiophorus platypterus. Next base: position 17,528,275 of record CM029114.1, on the reverse strand, counting down.
TAGTTAAAAAGTGTTTGCTCTATGAAATAATAGAAATTAGCAAATTGAAAATGAAAAATGAAAATTCTCATCACAAGAGGTAATTCTTTAAATGTTTTGTTTTGTCTGACCAACAGTCTAAAACCAAAATATTCACCAAAGAGAACGACAGATTATCACCTTTGAGAGCTTGGAACTATTAGATTTTGGCATTATTGCATAAAGAATGACTGAAACAATCAAGTGATTATCAAAATACTTGCTTTTACTTATCGGTCAACTTACTAATTAATCAGCAAATCATTGTTAATTTAGGTGACTTCTGTCAAATCTGGTAAATAGGACTATGTTTTATATCTGTAATAATGCAAAGGCCAATTTATGCCCTTGTATCGAACCTATGCAATAAGTAAGGCATAGCTGTGCTCCCTACGCCGTAGCCTGATGTGTACCTCCCAGAAAATATAACTAAGTGTTGTGGACTGCAAGAACTGTGATTGGTTGGCTTGGTAGCATCATATTTCCAGCTCCTTCTTTGCTGCCATTGTTCAGACCATCTCCTCTGATTTCCTCTTTTTTTCAGTGTTGCAGTAAATTCAGGAAAACTGTTGATCAATATCTGTCAGCTCAATAAATTCCATCAAGATCTGCTGTTTTCAAAGTATGGCAACAAACTTATGGAAAACACTGGCGAAGAGCATCAACATAGTGGCATATAAACACTACCACCAATAAGCAGTTTGGTGGTGTTACTCTGCAGAGTAGCTGTGGTGTTACTCTGCAGAGTAACACCACAGCAGAGGTTTAAATGCTCATGACAGTGTAGGCCACTAGCGATTGCTATGGCGTAGTCTCTGCATAGACTTGACGCCGAAGCATAAATCCCTCATCAAATGTTGTCCATTTTCTCTCCATTCTATTAATCTACAACCTTTACCATCCTTACCCTTGAAATAGAGGCCTAATAGACAGAGTAGACCAAATCTGTATCTGATAAAGAGAAATATAGCTTTGTTCTGATCAGTACAATTGAGATTGAGGGTAAGAGAAAAGAGGGAGGAAAAAAACAACTTCTCCTTTACTTCAGATATCAGCTGATGGATGAGAGGCCTAAGGGGAGAAAACTGGGAGGGGCTTTGTTTCAAAATCTCTTTCCCCCACTCTCCTGACATGTGTTGAAGCTGCCGTTTTCCTATGCAAACCTTGGGCGGAGTACTTCAGACTCACCTGGACTATTGCTAACACGCTGCCACACACACACACACACACACACACACACACACACACACACACACACACACACACACACACACACACACACACACACACACACACACACACACACACACACACACACACACACACACACACACACACACACACACACACAGCAGAAACACAGCAGAAACACATGACGTGGAGTGTGCAACATCAGGTACAAAACCTTCTAGTGGAAATATTTATCAGATTTTCTCAATGCCCATATAAATGTCTGGTAAAAACATTAAAAAGTTTGGGATCAGCAGCGTGTCTGAATTATTAAGCACCAGTGAGACTGCCTGTTAGTTGGATCCATTCAATATGACTAATTAAAGAGTCTTCCAGGGAAATTGCACAATATGTTTATTCAAAAGAAATCAAAGGGTTTAAAATTAGTTCTGAGTCCCAATCCTAAGTTACTGATTTATAGTGTCTTCTTGGCCTAAGATAAACAAATCAGATTTGATGAATTAACAGACACATCCGAGAAGAGTTTTGAAGACATACATCCGCAGGGTCTTTGGTGGGCTCTCATGATCCTGATCTCGTCTGGGCCTCATACACATCCTAATTATTCTCAAACATACTATTTATTTAATTGACAACCATTTAAATGTGTTTCCCAAGTTACTGGTTCCTTTTGATGTTTGCATAGTGCCCAGCCACAAAGCATCGTCTTTTAGGGCCCTTGGTCTTGTCGGGTCGATCCAAGTCAGCCTCCACAGTTTCCCTGAAACTAGAAGGCGCAGAGGGTATAATTCAAGGTGGATCCCTGCTAATTTAGGGCACTGAAAAAATTCAAGTAAACCAAAATGCGTCTCTAAAAACTATGTGAGAACGTTCATTCTGCTCATTGAATAGATGTGTCTAAGACTGTAGTCCTGAAGAAGATCCCATCTGCCCAAATATCAAGAATGTAGTACACTTTTTGCTGCAATAACCTAATATTGGTTCGGCTCTACTGCATTGTACCCATAACATACACATATCAACGCAGCAGAAAATGGTTCAAAAGACACACAACTAGGTCACTTAGTTATCTAAATATAACACCATGGTCTGTGGAACATTGTCAAGGGCATTTGTCATTCTTTTCTAAAATTTTATGAAAAAAATAATTAAAAACATAAAATAAACCAAAAGCAAATTGGCAGATTGACTGGTATTGAAAGTAACCATTAGTTGCAGTTCTACAAACAACAGTTCTTCACAATAAGAGAATAAACAGGCAAGAATTCATTTTTAAATAAAATGGCCAAAATACAGGGAGCCTGAAAATGTTTAGAAAGGAAGAGCAAGGGATGAAGCAATTATAAAGAGACTTCTGTGGACAGAGACAGATGTTAAATGACAAACATCCCGAGGTGGGAATGTAAACATAGTCTGTCCAGGGTGAAGTGGCTCCATATTCACAACCACTGAACCTGTCCCTTGGATAGAAAGGGATAGAGAGGGATAGAGAGAGAGCGAGAGAGAGAACTACTCTACCACCTTAATCTCATGAGAATAAACACAAAGAGGCTGACCTTCAGACCGGCTGCATTAATCTTCCTCCTCGGCAGGAGGAGGATCCTTGACAAAGCGGGACACCTGTCAATCACTATCTGTCCCAGTCGTGCTTAGTGAGCGGAACAGGCACATCAATCACTGTCCAATCCCAGCCATGCTGAGTCAGTGAAGAGGCTATACAGCAGTCAATCATCCTCAAGACCCCCAAAAAGGCCTACATGCAGTGGGAGGGGCTTACAAAAAATGTTTTGATTCTGCAGAGTAGAGAAAACACAGATGTAACTTTTTCGGTAATAGTTTAAAATGAATCCAGGTGGGAATGTAAACACCATTGGGCCTTAAATGGAATATCTGGCAGGGCCACAAATTTTAAGAACTATTTATTAGGGGAGGATTTACTGAGAATGCAAAGTCTTTCTCAGAAACTCTCTAAATCTCATATCACTGGTTCTTAACATACACTGCTGCAAAAAGATGAACGTAAGCACAGCACGATAACACAGAAAAGGGAGGAATTAGAATTTAGAGCATATTTAGGTCACATTAGGTTTTACAGACTATTAGAAGTATTACAAAACAAGGTTTAGTTACTAATAACAGAATAGACTACTAATTTGTCAGGTTGCAGAAAAATACAAAGTACAAAGTTAGATTATGTTACTACAGTCATTTTATCAAATTCACATTAAAGCCTAGCTGCAGTTGACTGCCTGCAGCTACATTGTATCTTCACTATGTAGTTTAGTGTGTACTATCTAAGCAAAGGATATCTGAGTAGCAATACTTTTGCACTCTGAGCACAGTAACCACATAGACAGATTAAAACCCCTCATTGACTCACAATTCACCTTCACAGTGATCCCCAAAAGTTGTCAGGTCAATTCAACAGAACATTTCTGGGAGTTATATTATTAGAAAAGTTTGATATCAGACCTGTAGTACTGACTTTGGACCAACAACAAAATCAACACACTGACCTACAATGTCTGTACTTGATAGATCCAATAACAGAATGGTATTTATATCTACAGATAAGGAACTGAAACCACCAAGTATTTCCAGATATTAAAGTTTCAGTGGTTGATGATGAAAGTGATTTCAATGAGAACATTTTATGATAAATGTTACTCAAGACAAAAAAGACAAATCATGCATTTTAGAGGACACACACACACATACACACGCACACACAAAGATAATCAGCTCTTTGATATTGTACTTGTTCCTGTGAGATGTCTGCATGTACTATATATGTGTGTGAGAGCAGCCTGAGTGGTAATTGCTCTGACAGCTCTGGGGTCTCTCCCTATATGAGTTTTGTGGAAAGACAGGCCTGCAGAGCTGCACGAATCAGACTGATACCACTGTATTATTGTGTGTGTGTGTGTGTGTGTGTGTGTGTGTGTGTGTGTGTGTGTGTGTGTGAACTCTAAAGTAAGGAGATGGAAACGGTTCTGCATGGCTGACTTGCTGTGAACACTGATCTGATGTCAGCTTGGGTTTGTCATTCTTTATGAAAGGCACAATAAATAGGAGACACGAGCTGTTCCTGGATCTGTTCACTGCAAAGGGATTTGAGTGCAAAGGTTAGGTAAAAACTACCAACTGAAGTCAAGAAAATGTGTGTTTCATACTGTTTATGTGCACAAGAAAGGAAATATGTCCGAGACACTGTGTGTGTGGGTGTTTGTGTGAGAGGCTGAGCCATATAAAGAAAACATCTGGAGGCATTCCTGAGAGGCCCGAGTGGTGACAACAGCCAACCTGGCAGGAAAGAAGGGGAGGGGAGAGGGAGGGATGAGAGAAAGGTAAACTAAGAGCAAGGGGAGACGTAGAGAGGCAGTAAAGCAATATGGTCACCAGGATTTAAACAGTGAGTCTCCACCTGATCAGTTTCCACTTATCTGTATTATATTAAATTCCATATAGAAGAGACTAAACTAATTAAAAAGAGAAATGCTTTGAGGTTATTTTATGCTTTAGTAAACTGTAACTTTGTCTGGTTCCAGACCTCTGAATCTCTTCCCACATCTCAGATTTGCTCTATACTTCATAAATAGCAGGTCAGGTGTTGCGTTCATGACAGCAGTTTCACCCTAGTCACTGAAAAAAGACCAATCAGAGCTCTGTAGGTGGGAGTGTTTTTTCCTAAATACCTGGTGAAAAAAGGAAAAACCCATAGTAATGAGGTTATGATATTATGACATTATGAATGCAGGTGCTTCCACAAAGGTGCATTGAATTAAGTAGTTAGCATCCCATCATGCTCTGTGGCAGGTATGTTAATGCTGAGCAGGCCCAGCTGATTCTGACAAGAGGAAAGATCTAAGTGACTTTGAAAGAGGGTTCATTGTTTGGGCAAAGAGGGCAGGAGCTCCAGTCACAAAGACATCTCATCTGGCTAGTGTTTCAATAGGAACAGTGACTAAAGGGACATCTGCATCCAGGTCAATGGCCAAAATGTCACTATGTAAGGTCGGGAATTGTGTTCGACAGCAGACATTTGGTGACTGTGATGCTGGTGCATCAGTTTGATATGAGATAACTGAGAATGTCAATGTTATTACAAAGATGAATGCACATTTGGGAGTTCAGTGGTACAAAACCCAAGGCACCTATCTACAAAGAAGTGGAAAAAAGTATAATCTTGATAAGTGGGAGTACATGCGAATTCATGTGAGGAATACACCAGGAGAACGATACAGGTCTGAATGACTGACCCCCTACTAGCTGGGGATCCAGTGGCTCCATTATGTGGACAAGTGGACTCAAACCTTGCCAGCATTGACTGAGTCTGCTTGGCCCTTTAGAGGGAAGGGTCCAGCAAATCAATACAAAATTGGTCTGATTGATCACCATTATCTTATGATGAAACATCTCTGTCCTGATGGGAGCGGTCTCTCTTCCAGGATGACAATGCCACCATCCACATGGCAAAAGAGAGTCAATGAATGGTTTGATAAGTATGAAAATGATGTGAATTATATGCTACAGCCTTTACAGTCAACAGATTTCAACCCAACTGAACATGTATAGGAGATTTAGACAAACACATTAGACAGTGCTCTCCACCACCATCAAAACACCAAGGTTTTAAACCATTCTGAAACACTTTGCACACATTTATACAAAACTTGATGAATTAAGTATTATCTAATGTTAAAGGACACTGAGTTAAAGTGTAGAATTAACACAATAATTCAATTTCCCATGTCATGATGATTTAGGTTAAGATGAATGTTCTGCAATCACCATTTGAACACAGCTAAATTCAAAACTCAGTACTTTTACTCTTTGCACTCTCTGTCGTACTCTCACTGACAATACTGCAACTGCCTCTTAAGGGGGAATTTTTTTTTCTTTCAAGCCACTTCAGGTTCCTTGCTGACACACGTCTTTTTCATCTCTTTCTCTGCAAGCATGGGGAGATATGAGACTCTAGGGAAGTGGAGAAAAGAGACAGATACCACCATTCCCCAAAAGACAGTCAAGTGCCAAAAAGCCTCTGAGAGACAAAAGAGAGAGACTGAAGGAGGTTGATGGTCAGAGAAAAAGAAACAGGAGGGATGGAAGGGGGGGTGGTCAGCCAAAACCTGATAGAGAAGCAGGTGGAGGAGGAAAGGAGTGTGGCGGAACCAGTGCTGGAGGCAAATGATGGATAAAAGAGCATGTGAGACCACACTAGGAGGCCAGACTCACTGCCAAAGACACAGACGTCATACACATGAGGGGAAAGAGGAGGATGAGAGACAGAGCTTGTGTTCATGGGGGAGAATAGTTCACTGAGAGCACATCTGGTTGTAAATTAGTCCTACACACACACAATACAAGGCTGCACATCATGTCAACTTCCTAGTAAAAGCAAATCCGTTTCCAATTCAGAAGGTGAAGTTTTCTTTTTTGTACTCAAACATGTTTTTGACCATTTCTGAAGACTTGAATCATCAAAAATTGTCTTTTATTCTTTAAAAACCACAACAACAAACAAACAAATAAATAAATAAAATCAATTTAAAAAATCTATACCTCCTTGGTATTGCTATTCACTTGTGTACTTATTTGACGTTATTTGTTTGGGTGGAAACTGTAAATAGTTTGTAGTATGGCTTTATTTCCAAATCACACACTACTGAGAAGTCCAGTAGAGTTCATGTTTAGCAGTTACATAAGTCTTCAACTGACAATTATTTTCATTACTGATTAATCTGTCGATCATTTTCCTGATTTATAGATTTATCATTTTATTTATGAAATGTTGGGAAAACAGAAACAGAAGAGGTTCAGACTTGTGCTTTCTTTCCCTTCACACCCTCATATGGCTCGGCAGTGGTCGCAAATGGCAGCAGGTTCCTCAATGGCAACACACTGCTATGTGATCTTTCAATTGACATTTTTCACATGTTTGTAATTCTAACTACATGCTCTGCTCCAAAGGGTTTTAGTTGGATATTTTGATGGATGTGAAGCCTAAGGTCAGTGGTACCGTAGCTGAGTTTCCATTACGTTATCACGCGTCACATTGTTCATAGTAAAATGGATATATGGAAAATAGAAATAACAGAACAAAGTGGAAAATGGACAGAAAAGCAGAAGCATAAATTTTTTAAAAAGGGATTAAGTAATTTAAAATAATAATGTATTTTCACTACAACTGCAAATCACATGTCCAGATACAATTTGGTGTGTGTTAATGGCTGTGCATTTGGTCGGCTGTTAGTCTTTTAATGAAGCAGTTCAAATGGTTTAAATGTGGTTATGTGGCAGAAGGACGTTCATGTCAGAGCTGGCTTGCTGGTGGTAAAGCAGTGGGTTTATCTGAGGAGATTAATCCACTAATCTGTCCAGTGGCCAGACACAGGGTATAACACCACAAACACTGAGTGAACAAGTTAGCTGTCCTGATACACTGGTACTGTATATCCTCAGAGGAGAAGCTTTTATAGCAGTGGGGAGGGTAAATTCAGCCTGTATAATTTTTCTATCAGGAAACAGTGCTCCTTTCATCACTTTGTTAGAGATAAGTATCCATATTTGATACACAAAAAGTAAAAAGACTAAGAGTTTACAGCCATGCTAGTGGCTCTGTGAGGCTGCACTACTGCTCAAAATGACAACACTAACATTCTGATGTTTAACAGGTATTGTTTAATGTTCGATGCTAAACTAAAGTCACAAGGATTCATCCTTAGGGACCATGAATATCCATACAATTTCATCCAGTCCACTTGATGTCTTGAAACAATGCAGTGGACTGATTGAGTCTGCTGCTAGTGTGGCTAAAAAGTAAGCAACCAACTTGCCATGGTTTGAAACAAAAATCTTGTTTACAGAGCCTCTTCTGGTGTCACGCTGTCAGATTTGGTTGCATTCACCTGGGCAAATACGGTATTTTATGTGTTTCGTGGTGCCATTTTTAAAATTCATTAGGTACTCTACAGAAGGTTGATGACAGGAAAAAAGGGGAAGAGAGAAAAAAGGGATGAAATGCAACACCGGCTCCTGGCTGAACTTTAACCAGGGATGGTGCAATTACATTTTCAGCATTTTCAACCCCTTCATTACCAGGATGCCACAGTTTCAAAAAGGGTTGTCCTTGTTAGTCTGCATAATCCACAGAGAAGACAACTGCATCAGGACCAGCTCATTGATAGACAAATTTCATAGTGAGGTAGTGTTTGAAAATAACGTATCACATAACAAAATATAACCTAATTCAAGCAAATATTACTGTATTATGGCACTGCCCTACTTCATATAATTCACCTCATATAATAAAACCTCAAAACAAATCTTTGGCTAATTCTTTGGCTAATAATTTGAAATGGGATTAATCTGAGGACACAAAAACAAAAACAAAATATATTATGTAATTAGAAACACATTTTTTTCAGGGCTGACTTTTATGTGTTATCTTAAGTAAAAGAAACTGGTTAATCATATATTCATTGGTTCGGCTGAGTCATGAGAAGTTACGGTGTGTGTGTGTAACTTACAGTGTATGAGATAGAAGCTGACTATGAGTACGTCACATCATTTGTGTGTTGAGAGCACCCCAGGGAAACTGAGGCGCATGACTGTGCATGGAGAATCTAACAGAGAAAGATGGAGCATGGAGGTGCATATTAATGTGCCTGTGTGTCTCAGAGCATTAACGGTTATGGCAGTTGGAATCAGGTGTGGCAGCAGCAGCAGACTGGTACAACGGGTCTGTAACTAAGTGAGCATGTGTTTACAAAACCTGCAGAGACGAATTCAACTCTCAAACAGTGAGCATGTGGTCACAGTGGAAAGGACATTATTGATTAGAAGTTTTCATTATATAATAAAGATGGTTGTCTTTGGCACAATGTTGGTTTTCATATTAAGAATGTCTTTATTTTTTTTATCTCAATAAACATGAGTTTAAAAATGGAACAAGGTAACAATACGGTTTTAAATGACATTTAATATACGTTTTGGATCCATTTAGGTAACATCTGTTTTATTTCTAGGTTGTGCAAGAGCAGTTCTGGGTAACAAAGCTGTTTTCATATTAAGATTAACCTGTTACATCATTCTGGAGCAGATTAATCTGGTAAAAATTCCAATGTTTAATATTATTGAAAGCACTCAGCTTTGCACAGGCTTACACAACACTATAGATAGTAACTTCAAAGTGTTTGGCTTATAAATCAAGTCTTTTTTTTTGGAGCCAAGTGTGGAGCGACATACATATGGATAACAGCAACACATTCCTTGAGATAGCAGTTCAAGCAGATAACTCAGGATGGGAGTCTTAGCTTATGAGCAAGATAGGAGTCATCTAACTGAACTGAAAGTAGAAAAGAGTTTGGATTTATATTTGGGTGGGTTTGAATCAGGTTATATAAAGGTCTGGGGCTGGTTGAGTAACCACAGCTTAATGAAAGTAACAGTTTAATCGAGTGGGGAGGCAAAAAGCATTTCAATCCAATCTCTAGCGACATAGCCAAATATGATTTTACAGCCTACGCTTAGTTAATTGTCCTCTGAGATGTGTCTACCCTCATTAAAACTACCAAAAAAAAGGGGGTGATGTGTAAAAATATTGTTGGGAGGAGAACAGTCCATCTCTCTCCTCACATTAAACATTTTGTACATACATACTAAATGCTCTATTCACTCTAAAAAGCAATGAATCCCTAAATAAGACAATCTTACTGGAAATAGCCAGGTGTGTATGTGCATGTGTGTGTGTGTGGGTCTTGTGTGTTGATAAATCATTATGAAGAAAAACTATGACCTCATCCTGTTGCCAGCTGTGGCGATGACAGCCCAGCCTCCAGGTAACACACCAGAAAACACCTGTCTCTTCCCTCCTCTAAGCTATTGGTTTGTCCAACACTCCCACTGTGTTCAGACCTGCTAATGTTCAAATGAGCTGAATGAAAGCCAACTGTCATACTGGACCATGGTTAGTCCAGCAATTTTCTGTAAGTGTAAGACTGAATCAGGAGTACTCTTTCAAATCCCTGGACATGTTAAAAAAAATATCTTAAACAATAGCAGCAAAACTTCACATTGAAGAGTTGGTATTCAGAGACCATTTGACATTTTTGCAAGGAAAATAGCTAAAACCATGGATCAATTATCAAAACCGTTTTCTATCCAGTCAATTAATCAATGAATCAATTCTGTACTTCAGGACAACTTCATTTATGTGCATAACTTTTTGCTTATATGCCCAGCTATGTAAAAAGGGAGTTTCCAGAAATACTAATCTCATATCTGCATTAGGGATTGTGTCCTGTCTCCCCCTACTTTGTATGATTGATGAATCTATGACACCTGATGCAGATAGACCTTCTGCCATATTCAAATGTAGCCTGTCACAGATAAGTGCTCATACACGCCAATTTCAAATTCAAATTGTGTTGTGTTTTTATGACATTCGGTAATGAAGGATGGAGTAGTGTATAGAAACTATACATTTCCATGCTTTGTTTGAACCTTCCTTTTCCTCAAGCCGAGCTTGGTTCTCTTTCAAGTTCTGTTCCTTACGGTACAAGATCTTGTCATGTTCACTGTACCAATGATGATATTGATGCAGCATCCATGTTAAATAAATTAAGAAGTCTTTTTTATATTTTGAACTGATTTAAGTCAAAGTCATTTGACTGCAACTCCACCCAGCTATCTAACCATCCAACCATCCATCCAGACAAGGGTTTTCAGCAGAAATTGGTGAACCTCCCAGTAGGGCAAATGTTATCAGTGCAACTTGATCTCCAACCCATTCTAATGAGAGGAATTGTTTGTAGGGAGACTTTAATAACTCCTATAACCTATTTATATCTTATGTCACACCCTCTGTGTATGACTCACAAAAACACGCATGCAACCCCATACACACATCACCTCTGACAAAGGCGGTCTGTACTGCTGTGGGAGATCTTATCCTAAATCATGCTAGCAAATATTTGCCCGGCCCCAATCCTAGTAAACAACCATAAAAAAACTCAATCCTTTTTTCAAACTTAGCTTGTTTACCTAAGCAATCATGCAGTGATGTATTTAATATGTGATGATAATTCAAAGATGGTGATAGCTGCAGTCTCCAACAAGTATTAAATGTTTTCTAACTGGAAATTTGCCAAACAACACTTTTCATTAACAGTCAAAGAGCAAGTTTGTACATGACACTGATGGCAAGATTCAGACAGTATTCACTTAGTGTGAAATTATTCAGCAGGTTAACCATGTTTAGCCTACAGGTGTTTAGTCTATTAGGCTTTTGGCTATCAACAGCACTTAAAAGTTAAAGTCTTTTCCTTCTAGTTATACCAAGAGGAAGACAACCTTTGAGGCCCGAACATACCCAAACAGGAGAAGAGGAGGGAGGGCAGTAGAAGAGAGAGGGTAGAGAAAGAGGAAGAGGGAGAGGAGGAGGGCGGTAGCAGCTGGTGCGTAGACTGGACAGGAGGGAGGGAGAGACAGCGGGAGAGAGTAGAAGGGGGGTGGGTGGGGGTGGCAAGATAATAGAAGGGCAACATGGTGGATCACTTTACACTCACGGCTGTTGCTGGTCCATAACTATTCATCAGAGGGGGTTTGGTCAGGCTATGCTACAGAGGCAAGAAAACATTGCCCCTGATAAGTGGGGAGGCCTCTGACAAAACACTGGAAGTAAGCCTCACGACAGTATATGAATCTAAAATATAACTAATGACATTCTCTTAAGATAGCTGCTGCAGCACTACAATTTCCGGCAGGTTTTGTGTGAATGCAAATCCTTCGAACACACCCTGGTACTCAGCCAGGCAAAAAACTGCCAGTCGTTCAGCAACAGTCACAGACAAGGACAGCTGAGCAAAATCTCAGCTGTCTTTACTGCCTATCAAACATCACTTTGAAAAACAAAATCATTTCAGTAGCTACTTCTAGATGTTTTTTTCAGAACTATTTACTGAAATGCAGATCGTACATGTGAACTGTGTCAACAAACATAGCAAACCTGTCGGTGTCCAGCGTAGCGCATGTCTGCATCTATTTTTTAAATATATCTGCACCTTAACTGTATTATTTAAAACTAATTTGTGAAATTAAATTCTGGGTGTAATTGCAGTTGACCCCTACTCCTTTAATGATATAATGTGATCAAATTTGATAGAGTGTAACTTGATGACAAGTTCTATACTTACTGGTCTAGACCTAAGAGCGCTACAGATTGTGTGATTTTGATTATCTGACACAGTTACTTGTGTATTGAAACATTATGCTTGCCAAAGAAGTGTATATCTAGTAAATCCTGTTACATGTCACATAAAAGTTTCATCCTGTTCTGTGGTCACAGTAGATGACATTGCATCCTTCTACCACACCCAATGTCCTTTTTTGCTGCTTGTTTCCAGCATTTGTTTACAATTCACACACCAATTTACTGCCACTTTTTGCCATTTTTTTGCCGTCAAACATTAAAATAAAAGTTGAGGCCACATCCTGACACCAGCCATGTTTAGGCCACAGAAGTTCTAAAACTGATGGAAAATTCCTTAGAAGCCATAATTTGGCACTGGGAAATGCCATAATCACTGTCATCTTTTTATACAGAGTCACTCAAGACTTTAGAGCATCATTTAACACTTTAGACTTTGCCCACACATTTTTTTGGCCAAGACCACATGTTTATGCCAAATATACCCACTCCACCAAGGACTTTCTTGGGGAAAATGACAGTGAGGTTTGTTTTAGCTGAGAACGGAGGATTTAGATATTATTAGAGACTAGTTCCTTATGCACTACAAAAGAAAAAACTATAATTTAAAGGCTATCAATTTTTTTTTTTACAACAGAAAAGAACCCTGCAGTCATGGTTTATTAACTTTAAATCAAATGGTAAAGTAATACAGCCTAACAACCACATCCCAAATAAACCAGAAATTGGCTAGTGTCAAATGTGAAGAGAGTACCCAGACCACCTAATGAAGCTTACAAAAATCAGTGCTGGTGTTTTCTGGTTGCAGTACCAGCTCTAGGGAACCATGTCTAATTTACCCTGCTAAGTTGACCGATATTGCTTTGTTCATGAGCTGTTTACCAGCTGACCCCCTGTTGTGGGGGATGTCATCATGCTTGAATCACTATGATGTGTGCAAAAGGATGAGAACATCATACATTTCGGGAGTGGCAATAACACTGAGATTCAGCTGTAGAGATGCATACTTAATACCAATCCCTTTTTACAACATGCTGTTTCCTGACTACTTCTCCTGTAAAAGTCACCACAGATCTAATACTGCATCAGCTTGCATGTCTACCAATATCTTGTCCAATGAACTCCTCCCAGAGATCTAGCTTAATGCTCTCTCTTCATCTAGTTGTACTAAAAAATGTCTTTGACCTCTTGATGCAAGATCTGAGAGCATGTGACAGCTCGATGTTGGGTTTTGCATGTACAATATTTTGAGACAGACAAAATAGTTTTGTTTATTTGTTGGTCAAACTGGGAGGTTAACCAGAGGAGCGTTAAATTTGTTTTTCTGCATGAACCTCACTGAGATTTTCAGCTGCCAACTCATAAGCTATCAACAAAAGCAACAATCCATTTAGTAAATTCTTAATCCTGTTTGTCTCATTTTCCAGTTAAAGAAAGAATCATAACTGTACTTTAGTGATTCTTCTTAAGTTTCTCTGACATGCATTCTAAGCTATCAAATTATGCAACAATCCACTAGCAATTCCAGAGATAGTTAACCTAACTGTGCACGGCATTGCTGAGCTATGGGGTTAGGATCGATGTATGTGGCCCGGGGACCCTCGGCACTGCCAAAATCAGGAGGGGGTCAGGGGTCAAGGTGTGTCAAGGCTGCTGGTGTTGACAAGCCGCGCCTGGGTGCATGTGAGAGAAGAAAGTGAGGAATTACGGCTGTTACACTAAAAAGGGAGTGGTACCAAACTGGCTAATACAGTCCGGTCAGCATCTGTAATCTATTCTGCCTCATAGGATGAAAGACAGAGCAGGGCAGTAAAACAATTGGTACATTTATGTTTTGGCTGAGTGACCCACCCTGACCTACTTGCTCCTGTACGTCTTTCCTGACAGCGCCTGCTTTTTCCAGGCCTCCCAGAAAGCTGTTGGGGTTCACTGGCCAAGGGTGATAGGTGATGTCATGATAGTGTGTGAGCTCAGTGTTGCTGGCCTGTGTGTGTGTGTGTGTGTGTGTGTGTGTGTGTGTGTGTGTGTGTGTGTGTGTGTGTGTGTGTGTATCTGGGGAGAAGGAGTGGTCAATGTCAAGTTGGAATGTACGGTTACATTGATATTAGGTCATGAGAATTATGGAATATTTGTGCAGCGGGAACGCGAGATGAGAAAGATATATACATAAGACCCCCACAAAAAAAACAGGGCAAAATCCACAGAGCGAAACATTAGCTTAGAACAGCTGCCAGGGCTCAAGCCAACTATTAAACACAAGTTAAATACACATGGAATTTAAGTTTACATGTAGATAAGAAAAGCCAACAAACTATCCCCTGTCCACTGACAAAAAACAATCCAAACACCATTCACTACATTTGATATAGGGGACTTTAATACCAAGCCTGAAGGCGGGCAGCTGGGTTAGTTGGTTGGTGAGGGTGTGGTCACTAACATGCTCCAGCCAGGATGAGGAAAATGAACTCACAGTGAACTGAATGTGATCTGGGCTGCTAATGTCAGACAATACAAGCTATTGTACTGCTGCTGCTGTGTAGCCTCATCATCAGCATAATTCCCTTTAGACCTCCCCTTCCCTCTACCCTCTAACCCTCAACCCTCCACCCTCGTGCCCTAGCACAGTTACAGCGTTGCACAACTGCATTTCCCCTTATGAGAAAATTAAATTATCAGCAGAAAAAAAAATTGCTATGTGAAACCACAGGTTTGCCTAAAAAAAATGTCACTGGTCAACTAACAAACATGTCAAATGACTGCTTGTAACTTCTGTCAAGTTCTGTTTATATAGTATCAATCAGATGTACTGAGAGATATACAACAAAAAGTAGGAAATAGGGAAGTTAAACTCTCCATACTAGGCCTGCAACTAATGGATTATTTTTACTATCGTTTAAGCTGCTGAGTATTTTCTTAGTGCACCATCAACCATCAGAAAACCTTGAATATGCCTTTTGGGGTTGGAGAAAAAACCTACAGCTGTCAAATGTCTTGTTTTGCCCAAACGACAGTTAAAAACACCCAAATATTAAATTTACTATAATGACACAAGGCAAAACAGCGCCCCTATTTCAGTGGCTAAAACTTGGCATTTCTGCTTGAAAAATTACTAAATAATCCATAATCACAGCTCTACTCCGTTCAAATAAATTCAATATAATTTCATCAAGAACAATTCCTTTCACATGAACGCTTTTAGGTGTTTTGTACATTTTTTCACATTTGTCAAAATTCACAACCTGAAGCTGTTTTTTATACTTCAGATGAAAAAGAACTATAAGCTGAGACAAACACACCCATAATGGCAAGTACATCTTAGCCCTGCACTGGTAAATGGCTACCGGATGGGACACAGAAAAAATAGGGTAATGTGGACACCGAATGGAGACACTGAAAAGGGCATATCAGAGGATAGTTGTCTAAAGGCCAATTCATGCCTTCCAAGTCCAAGTTGGTTCATTTGGTGTAAATTTCTTCAATGCACAAATCTGCAAGGACTCTGTGCAGATGTCTATGTTCAGCCCAAACTTTGATTATTTTCTCCAAGATTCCTCTACATCTCAGTAGTTTTAGGAAACCATCTTACAAAATGTTGGTAATCATTTACTTGAGCGTCAGACAAAATAAAGCACACAGTCAGTAGAGACAATATGAAGTTATGATCATGTGTTACAAGCCTAAAGCATTATTCATGTGAGAGACTGTATCACATGATAAGGAGC
The DNA here is from genome assembly GCA_016859345.1 of Istiophorus platypterus. NCBI lineage: Eukaryota > Metazoa > Chordata > Actinopteri > Istiophoriformes > Istiophoridae > Istiophorus > Istiophorus platypterus. The sequence continues at coordinate 17,512,132 of CM029114.1, read as the reverse complement.
AAAGAAAGTCCTTTTAGACCACACTGTTTCAAGAATATGAGATGCCCGAGAGAGAGAAACGAATGAGAGTATTAGCTCTCTCTTTAAGTCTCCAGTTGTTCAGCTGTTCCTTGATGCATTATGGTGGATTCTGTCTGCCTACATGGCCACAGGGCAGCACTGAGAAAAGCCTACTTTGTGTGCATAGCTGTCTCCTTACGTCATGGTAAGGCTTATGGGAAGTACTCCTATGCACTCCCAGGGGTGTCTGACTCTGGATGCATCTCAGCTGTTACATCTGCTTTTTTGTTAACATGAACATTTATGCTCATGTACATTTTTATTAAACCACTGCAGTGTGTCTTAGTTTGTCTGGGTATTTTCCAGTGAACACAAACTGTGTAAAACATGCAAAACATGTCAGACCAGCAAAAATCCATCACACAATCCTCCACATACTGTACAGTACAGTAACACATCCCCACTGTTTTCCAGTCTTGTCTCCCCTCTAACCTTTATGAGGAAGTGTGACACAGTTGAGGCTACTTAATATTGTCTTCCTGTCGGGGCAAACTAATGGCACGCTATGGGAAGGGTGTAGAACTCCACAGCCTGCCACATATCTACAATAACAGAACAGTCGAGGGGAAAACCAGCCAACACATCAAAATCTGAAAAAAAAAAAAAGGGGGGGGGGTGGCTCAAGAGGGAGCTACATTAAGTCTGAGAAACTATGGGTGTGGAGTTAAAAAGAAGTTAAAACAACCAGACCTCTGTGGCCCGCTCCTCATCTGTGCTCGAGACCTAGAGGCTACATTAGCCACTACTAAAACCACTACAAAACACAGCCGAATGTATGGTTGCATTATGGGTGATGTAGTCGCCAAGTTTTGATGAGAAAATCCATCCATCCATTCATCAGCAATGTCACTTATCTTTTGAGGGTCGCCGGGGGGCAGAAGCCAATTCCTGCTGACACTGTGCAAGACGTGGGGTATACCCTGGACGGGCGGCCAGTCTATCACAGGGCTTTTTTCTAAACCATCCATCCTGGCCACAACAACGTTTTCAACATGACACTAAACTCATAGGACTCTGAAAACAATGCAGACACAAAGAGCCAACGCAAAATCATATCTGAGTAGCAGTTGGCAGTCTCATTTCTAGTCCCCATTTGCAAATTTCACAAAAGTGTAGCTATTGCTGTTCCTGAGCTTCCTGATGTTAAGTCTGGGTGTGAAAATGAACTTGTATTCACCTGATATAATCACCATGCAAAACTAGATTGCTAAAAAATACAGACAATCTTTTTCAAAGCACTGATCTCTTGGAAGTCCTTAAAACCTATAAAAAGGAGACATCTAGATTTCTGAATTGCTACTCCTTTAGGATAAGACACACAATAATTTGTGGGTCCCCACATAAGAAGAGCTACACAAAGACTAACCACTGACCCAACCTGTTGAGTCTGTGTCTAAAGGCAAATCTTGACACCATAAAACAGATTCCCAGGCTGGAACAAAACATCCAGTAAGAATCACAGTATCATCTTAACTCGAAATATGGCAAATTGCAACTCCCAGGGATGAAACTGTGGTAATGTGAGGCAAAATTCTTTACTCTTGTTTCTGGATTAGTAAAAAAAGTCCTGAGGACAAAGAAGGGAATAAGGGTTTTCAATGTTCTCAACCCAGCAGCCACTTAGAGGACCCTCTCTACTTTTAACCCATATAACAAAGATCATGGTGTTCCTTCTTTCACTGACATTACTTCTCTAACAGATACAGTACCCCAAATGGAAAAAAGTAAACAAACACGAATTGTCAGAACTGCTTTCAAGCATCTTGTGGCTTCTGACCGACTATTGATTATTTCAGTTCTGCTGTGTTTTTAGGAAAGACATCAATGATGGTTCTTTTGGGCTGCAGCAAAATCAGGGGATTTCAAAGGGTAGGTATATAAACACTGTCAGACTCCAGACTCCTCACTAGGTGGTTGATTCAATATTTGCAACTTTCAATCAATTAAAAATCTTTCAGACTGGCGGAGCAGGCAAACTAATGAGGCATAGCCAAATTTAGTTGTATTTGTTTGGCAAAGATTTTCAACCCCTTGTTGTTTCTGGCACAGAGCGGGTGTTAAGGCACTTTTACGTTTGTTTAGTAAGCAAGCCATCTAGCCAGGGGACATCAAGGCACCAAGGCTGGAATTAGACCTTGTTGATGTGGTAAACTTACCAAGCACAAAGCATTTAAAAGCAGTCAGATAAAATGCTGTGTTTAAGCAGCATAATTAAACACAGACTTGGGCTCATTTTAGTACTAACACGTGCTGGAGTTCATGACTTCCTGGGGGAAAAAAACAAAAAAACAAAAAAAAACCCAAAAAAACGATAAATGGTACAATCAGTGGAGTCACTGTGAAATGTAGCGTGACATGTAAAACATAAGTGTCAAAGAACTGTGACAAACAATTATTCTAAAATCCAATTAGCCTACCAATTCCGTTCTTGATTAATTGTGTGGTCTGTAGCATAAGGAAAAAAATGATGGTAGTCCATCACATTTTTCTAAAAAACTCACTTTAAAAAGGCAGCAGCCAGAGAATATCTATGATTTGACTTGAAAATTTACTTAAACGATTCAGTTATAAAAATTAATGCCATTTAGTTTTCATATTGCTCTAAAAAAAAAAAAGTCGGCAGAGTAAACTACAGGTACACTAAAAGTTATGTCAACACCCAGGAAATCCTGTGGGTATGACTTCTCATATGTGCCTGTATAAAAGCAGAGAGTGGCATCAATCAGTAAAAACACCTGACTCATTATTAATCCAATGGAGTAAAAGGGGTTCAGTGTTTAGCTAGCAAAACACACACACACTTATATAATATAATTTAATATACACACACACAATCACACACAGGTTCTAAACATGATATTTCAGCCAACTATTATTGCAATCAGTCCTTTTAAGCCTGTATGTTATCAGCCAGCTAACTGACTCTGCCTTGTAGTTATCATCAACATTGTCCCACTTCTGCTTTTTCAAGAGCAACTGCTCCTCACTTGGTTACTTGTAATTATTGGGTATGTCAGTGCTAAATTGTCTCCTGTTTGTTGTCTCCGTTTCAAGTTCCTAAATTGCTGACAGGAATGTATGATTGCAGAACACAACAGATTCAAGCATATTGACCTGCTTTCTGAACTGTATGCCACTCCACACCTGCTTGTCAACTGATACACAACACTCACTTAGACTTGAGTGTCACAAGCTCTACTGGAACAATGGCTCACTATGCTCAAAAGGTATGAATTTAAAAATCCATACCTTTAAAACACAAAGTAAGAAGTCTTTCTGCTTGATAATGCATGTATAAAAAGGAACCAATGACCAATGGGGAATTGGGAATGGTGTTTATAATATGTACTGTTTCATAACAAACACCACTATTGTGTCTTGTGTGCACTCTGCATCTCCACACAAAACACTTCGAAGGCACAAAGCTACAGTAAGAACAAGTGACTGACGTCATGGCAAGTATAATACAGAACAATATGAAGGTGACAGAACCCTACGTGAGCTCTGACTAAGCGGCCTCGCCAAAACCAGAATGTGTCCCAGCATATATTATTAAGAGAAAAACTATCTGTTTCCAATTCAACTGAGAGGTCAGTGGATCCTCACAGTCCGGTAAAGGGACCCTTAAAGGTCCTTGAGAAGCCTCCTGAGAATCCCCTGGCATATCAGGATTATTTCACCCGCTGAAACCTACCCCTGTAAATGCATGTTATAGTGTTATGGGGTATTTCCTTTTAAAAGTGGATTCACCTAAGAGTTCACTTGACCATTGTGCAGCAATTATACATTTAAATACAAACCTATTCTCAAATGGCTTTTAATTTATGTGCAGTGGTTCACAACTTGGGTGTGATCTGATATTAAAAAAAAGTGTCTTATTTCATTTTTTTTTGCTCGTTACACACTGAATGCTTTTACTTTTTCAGCCTATAAAAAGAGAAGAAAAACCATCTTTGACTGAACTCACAACTAAAGCCATGTGATGAGAGGTCACAAGTAGATACAACTTTATTTAAAGTAAAGAATAAACGTGCACCACTGACCTAAGATATTTATTGCCAGGGCATGTTATATAAAGAACTCGCTTAACAGTCACTCGTGATGCTGTCCAAAGTAAAAGGTTGCAGGTTGTAAATTAGGTCATTTTTGCAGATTTGCACTAAATCCGACTTCATTAACTTACTTGTATTGAGTCGTTCGCCATCGTTGTCTCCAGCTGGTTTCAGTCTGTGCAGTTTCACAGACAACCTGTGCACATGAGGGGATCCCTTCCCTCGGGTCAACGTCCTGTCTCCCTCCCAAGACGACGAAGTGAAACGGTAGACGGGAAAAAACCCTGGCTGTTTAGCCCCGTGAATGTTGTCTCAACTCTGTACAAACAGTCTGAATTGACACAAAGGCAAACAGTCAAGGGGTAATCCGCATTGTTGGCTTGCCCGGCCGCGCCTGAATTGATCCCTCCCAGCGCTTTTCAATGCGTTTGACCACCGTTAGCCCTCACTTCTCTCACAATAAACCGCCTTCTGCGTCTGATCGTCGTTTCGTTTTTCTTTTAAATTAAAAAAGACGAGTCATTCGCATGAGAGCATCCCGATAAAAAGAAGAAAAAAAAAAAAAAAAAACAACTACTGGGCTGCAGACTCATTGTCCATCTTCCTCTTGTCGGCGCTTTCTCAACAGCTAGCAAGAGCCCGATAAAAACGCACCGGCCGCCGCTCGCCCCTCGGTCGTGTCCGGCCGACACGGTCAACGCGGAGCGGCAGGAAGACCCTTCTTCCCCTTTCTTCTCTCGCCCGGTGACATGCGTTAGGCGCCGAACACGCCTCGGTCTCGGGTCCCGTAATCACATGCCCCGCACACGCACACAAAAAAAGCCGCCTGTCAGCCCCCCACCGGCCGCTCACACGGTCCCGAGCCGCGGACAATAGGAAGCTAATCTGTCCATTGAGTGTCTCCGCCCGCCGGAGTCACACACGCCCGAACCGAAACGCGTCTTGCTCCGTCGCGGGCTCCGCGCGGCATCTCGTCACGTCCGAGCGGCGGCAGAACTGACGGCGGGCGGGGCGCGCAGCGCCCCTACGTACGAGCCCGGCCGGCGCGCCCCCGACGCGACGCCTCGGCGCTCATTGGTCCGGGGACCCAGCGGCGCGGCGGGGGCGCGCCCGGAGGCAGCGGCGGGGGCGCGCCGGCAGCGGCGGTCCGCGTCGACCGTGACTCGCTGGTGAAGCAGCTGTTGAACGTGGATGAGTTAAGGAGTCGGTGGTTCTCCGGCCTGGTACTGGTCTCATATGTGATTAGAAACCATGGTACGGAGGTTAACGAATGAGATCGGGTAATGGGGGAATTAAATCTGAACCGAGCCCAAGTTTAAAGTCTGCAATCTGCTGAACAGCGTGTTTTTAATCATTAAAAGATGCTCCAGGGTACAACTGGAATTTATCTCATTCAAAAGAAACACTAATAAAAAGCCCTCCGTGCACACGTGTCTGTTGGGGAGAAAACTTAACTTGATGTCGTGAGTCTTTAGCAGTTTTCATAGGGAAGGTGAACTGGACAACATTTGCATAAGTGATTTGCGAAATGGAAATTTGCCATCGGAACCATGAGAAGGAAGGAACAGAGAGTAACCAAAGCGCCCCAGGATAAACACTTGATATAGGTGACATCAAATGACCTAAACGATTGTTCGTTTATTAATAAAATGGTTGTTGATTAATTTTCCGATGATTAAACGAGGAGTTAATTTTCGTTTTCATTTATAATCTAGTTAGACTGTAAAAAAAACCCTTTTTGCTCGAAATTTAGTTTTGTCATTTTATATAGCGCAGAACCCTAAACGAAGCAAACATTACAGATTAAAAAACGACTTTTATTCAGTTTTTCAAGACGTAGTGACCTTTGACCTTTCATAGTACACTTTCACAAAAAAGGTGAGTTAAACCGCCGCTAGGCAGCAAGTTAACGGTAAAGATATCTGTATTAAGACGCTATAACTAACGGACAGCAGCCTGGTTAGATACTTAACTACCATGTGGATAAAACCAGTTAACGAACCAATTAGTCGTCAAATGTAGAGTCCTGACCCGACTTTGTTCATTTGCTTTAACTTTGGTGTGATGCTAGCATCGCTAGCATCGCTAGCGTTACCAATAATTAGCTAGAAGTTGGCGAATAGCTGAACGGTCATACAGTGAGTGAAAAAAAAATCAATTCAAAATATTAATTTTAATGTACAGTTTTATTTTCGACAGGTTTCCCAAGAAGTCACCGACTTATCCGCGGCAGAAAGGATGACAGATATTGAAGTGCAAATTGAGCTCCAGCTGGAGAACTCACTGTCGGAGGAGCAAGCGTTAGGGGCCCGACAGCAGGAGGACATGAGCGGGGAGCGGAGGTCGGACGGTCCGGAGGGCAAACAGAGCTCCGGCCAGCGAGGTCAAACACTGAGTGTACATGAGCGTCGACTGTCTGAATTAAGAGCTAAATTCCTCACACATAATTCCTCACACATTCAATTTGAACGAGTTCAGATAAAACGGCCACATTATCCACTATTCTTCAAGAACAATTAATCAAATAATTTCGGATGTTACCGCCGTTTGGATATTTAAAGGGCTTTGGATTCCTCGCGTAAATAACAGTCTGGCCTTGTTATCGTGATGTTCATTGTTATCCAGAGCTGGACGAGCCATTGTCGCTGTTGGCTGACGTCGCTCTGGCGCCACCCCGTGACGATAATGTGACGTGCAGCTGCGACTGCAAGGCCTGCAGCTACCTGGAGGTCAGGCGCACGGAGGGTCACCTCCAGTCCATGCAGCTGCAGCTCCAGTTCCTCATGACCAAAGCGGACGACTTACACGACTGCCTTGTGAATGGGTAGGGTCTCCAGTAACTACCGTGCACTGATTTTATCTGGGTGTCTCTGCTATTTTAGTTAGTTGCCTGTGTGTTCTGGCAGGCAGGGTCATCTAGACGGCGACACTCTTGCTGCAGCGGTAGCAAGTTTCCTGTTCACCTGTCAGCCTTACTTCAACCACCTGGAATCCACAGCCAGGAGCACCATGTCCCAGCACACCCCTCTGCCTTTCGATATCAACACAAGGGTAAATGTTTCAAAGGGCTGCTCAGCTGGATACCACTACAGATATGTGAGAAAATATACATATACATCAGTTGCCTACTGGAAATATCGCTTACATGCAGGTTTATTCCATGTTGAACTCCGTAAGCAGCTTTGGTATCATGAGGGTGTTGAATGAGTGCTTTAAATAAATCTTTCCCCATCTGCTTTTACTCTTTTATTATTTTTAAAAATGTCAAAAATGACTTTGCTTTGCTAAATTCCGGTAGACAAATTGCTTTTAAAGTTTTACAGAGCTTTTCCATGTAATGGGAAGCTCAAAACTAAAAATATTTGAACACTGTACTGAACCCTTGATATATCTTATATATTCTTATATTAGTATGATAAATTGTGTATATATTTCTATTAGCCAGTGGATTTTGAGAGCAGAAAAAATGTTAATTTCAAAGATTGACTAGAAATTACTGCTTTTATTTATTTTAATCTGATTTAAACTGAAGAAAATAATAGTTGTGACACACATCTAGCTTCATTTGAATAATCATACTCTATATCTTTCTTGATTGAAAGCAACAAGCTCACACCCTCTCTCAAAACTTACTGCAATGCATGAACTGTGAAATTACACTTTGGCCAATCGAACCATTAACAAATCATAAATACAATAAAATTTACTTGATGGATCACAGAGAATAACACTGTATTCAAGAAATTTAAGCTGAGTTAGTGAATCTGATACATTCAGCTGCTTTAGAATAATTTAGATCTGTTCCTGATTCTGTTGTTGGAACAAACAGTGTCCTAAAGCAGAGCGTATCTGTTGCTGAAATTGTTCACTGTATGAAAACGTCATGGTTTAACTGCTACAATCTGAATCTACTTCTACAATTTGTGTGTGTGATTGTATGTTTGTGTACAGCTGCTAGACTTCTCTCAGCAGCTGTGTGACAGGTTGGAGCAGTTGGTGTTAACCTATGCCAACTACAGTCTCCTCTCTTTGGATGAAACCGAGCCTAACAGGTATACAAAAACTCTTACACAAACACACAGGATTAAGACATATTTTTATAAATAAGTTTGTCTTAATTCTTTTTATACTTAAATGTTTTTGTTTGGGAAAAAATCACCATGTTAAAGTAGCACAAATACAACGTAACAGACGTACATATATACATTCAATTATTCCATATTTAAACAGTTACTTCACATTTACCGCAGTTTCTTTCATGGAAATTAACCTCAATTTATAATTTCTGTCAAAATATTTCACGAAACCCTCAAAAGATAGGTCAACTTTTCCACTATATAAAGTTCCTGAGCAATATCCAACCTTTGCTCTTCTCCTGGAAGATCAACTTCACACCTATCCTTTGATAAATGTTTGCCATGTATCTGTCTCTCCTTTGTATAGCCTCCTCAAAATTCCCAAGGTACATCACAGCACAGTTGTTGTATTTATTGGTCATGGTCTGTACTAATGTTATATTAAAATTTTAAGTTGTCTGGAAAGTTTGCCAAAAATACCTGCCATGCTTATACTGTATAGTTTATATTTGGAGCCTGAATAGGTACAAACTTTAATGCTTTAATATCCAGCAATACATTTTTAAGTCAACAAAGTAGCTGCAAATTATATCAGGAAGCCAGGAGCAGTTGCACCAGTCTGTAATCATTTTGAGGAGCACTTTTTTCAACAGTCACATTATTAAAATAACAAATAAAATCAATACAACACATTTCCAACTGTTACAGATAGCTTGATATTGTAGGCAGCAAAATTGTATTTCCCTACAAATTTTGACTCACACATTTATACTGGTATTTGGTATTATACCAGTGAGTTTTGCTACTATAATAGTTTAATTTCTCTACATTCCATTTTTATACCTCTTAACTGTCCAACTCTCCTCGCTCTCCTGTCTGCATTTTCCAGCATGTCTCACTTCTGCATTGGTCAGAGTCAGCTCGGCCGACTGAGGCTGACTATGTTCCGTTACTGCAAGCCAGTGCCGTTCCTGGCCCAGGTTGACACGGGCCTGTACAAACGCATGCGATGGAATGTGGAGAGGCTCCAAGATGGATGGCAGTGGGCAGATGAAGAAAAAGGTGGAGGGCGTAAGGAAAAGAAGGAAGAAACAGTTGAAGACACTGAGTAGTGAGTCTGGATGATACCACTTCACCATCCTATTTCCTCTGTCCATCTCTTTCTCACTCAGGTGAAGTGCTGATGAGTAATTAAAAAATAAAAAACAGCCTTCTGCTGATATGACGTTCATTTATTAATCCAACTTACTTTAAACTCTTTTATCTTACTGCTGCATCTGTGTCCCTTTAAGTTACTTCCTGTGCTATGAAGACATTCCCAACGCACACGCAGAAGCCGATGGCGACAGCCAGGTCTGTCACGGTAACGTGAGGACGATGTGGTCCATTGGTCAGTGGGTGCAGGTGAACCCAGACCCTGACACAGAGAACATCTATGACTGGTATGGTTATTTGCATCAATTTTTTCTGTAACGTTCACTTTGTGTTTTCTCTACATGAAAACACAACCTACATACAGCGTGTTTTCTGATTCTATACACTCGTATGCGTTCATGTGTCAGGATCATGTGCAAGGTTCCTCGGGCCAGCTATCAGAGGTTGCTGTTCCTGGGCAGTGAGGAGCCATCTAGCTGCAGGGCTACAGACTTCCTGCTGAAGCTACTGTTGACACACCAGACAACAGAGTGACTGTAGGCCCTATACGAGTCTCTTGGTGCACATTTTACACCTACCTCGAGATATACACAGATGTATACAACAGGTGGAAAGAGACTGGACTGATTTAGCTCTTACAGGATGTTGGTGATAAATCCTTGTTTGCATAATAACTAGCTCATGTCTAGTTGATGAGATTCTGAGGTTGGACATATGGTTTCAGAAGCGTCTTGAGGTTGGCTAAGAAACTTCAAAGCAGAGATTACACGTACCTTACATGACTATAATATACTGTGTAATGACTCTTGCCAGTTCTCTTGCCTCAGTCGGATATTATTTTAGTTTTATGCTGTATACTCTGTTTAACTGTAAGGTTCTCTGCACACTTTTGTCACTTTATTCTGTTCATTGTGTTAATAGTGTAAGATTTAAAAAGATTTTATGAGAGTTTGCAAATATTTTGTGTTTTAAGAGTTCATACATTGTTAAGAGCATTTTTATGCTGTAAAGAAGTAAAGAAACATTATTAAAAAAAGACAAAAACATTTTATTTACATCAAACATTGTATTGAAATAATTACACACAATCACAGGTTTCTGCTTCTGAGAAAGTCAAAGACAAGGAAAATTTTACATTTTAAAACAAGCTGCCATGACTTGGGCCCCCACAAGGGATAATGCCCATTTTACTTCATTTCAACAGGTGATCAAGTAATTTAAATTAGTACACATGAGCCCCTCTTCATTTTTAATAAATTAATATCCAAAATTGGAGATTGAACAACTTTAGGCAAAATTAACCGATGAAATTGTTCACTCAGGAGTTCACCCTGCTGTGTTCAGTTTTTACCTTGTAACCCTTCAGTTCATCAGGTCTGTCAACTGGACATAAAGAGAGGCATTTTACTCACAACAAAGAATAAAATCTACCATTTACAGCCAACATCATTCATTCTCTAATTCAATAAAAATCTATATCTGACTCTTAAAGGGCTACTATACCTCTAAATTTCTAAAGTAAAAAAGTAGAGTTTCCCTTCATTACAGTGATCAGTCTTTAAACAGTATACACACAAATGCTTACAAGAAGACTACACACAAGTTTGCGAAAGCACGTTTAAAAAGTCCAGCTTTCTCCAAAAAACAGTGAACTTAATGTGTCTTTCCTTGAGGAATAGGAAAGCAGCTTCACAGCTGCTATACAGGCTTTGATAAGACAGGACAAACTAGCATGCAATGGTAAGGGAAATTTTCTTCGCTGGATCCAGCAGTGGGAAAAGGGTGAGAATCTCTCTGAAGAGTGATTTGAGGTTAAAGCACTGGATGCCAAATCTCCTTAGTTTTCACTTCAGTTATTAAACAATTCAGCCTTTATATGGTTTCACACTGGAGGGCAAGGCAGCAAGCCAAGAACTGACTAAATACAAAACAGATTTAAATGGATATGAGAGGAACTAGATGTCAGATTTTCCAAGAGCAGTCTCTTGTAGTCACAAGATTTTTGTGCCCTCCAGTCAGATCTAAAAGGGGCGTTGGAAAAGTACAGAATTTGGTTTTAAAGAATTCCCTAATCTTTAAACCTGTGAAATTACAGTGAATCTCAGTATGACTGCCTCAAACCCTGACAAACACAGTGTCCAACAGAACACAGACGATAGACATGCAGCACAGACAAACATTTAAAGCCAGTGAGGCGCACGCACACATGCACGCACGCACACACACACACACACACACACACACACACACACTACTATACCGCAGCTCATCAAAGATTCAACATTAATGCACAGTTCATACCCAGAATAACCTGATATTGACAGACCTGGAATTCCTTCCATTTTAATGATTATTCCTCCTCCTATGACCATACAGAGATCCCTGACTTTCACAGCAGCATCAGTTAAAACTCAGTAATGTTAAAGTCTGTAGTGAATATTACCAGAGCAGAGGGCCAGTGTAATTAGAGGCTATCATTTGTCTGTAGTCTGTGATTTAAGCGACATCATCTAACATGCCAGCGTGAGCATCTGAGGAAGACTCCACCCATGGAAAAAGTTCATGTGTGGCTACAGAACAGTGACATTGACCATAAAAGAGATCGTTCTTTAAAAACTAACCTTCAGCAGTATTTAATCACTAACAAAGTTCATTTATCAACACAATCATATACACATAACTAAAACCTCATTAATGCCTGACTCCAGTGTTTCAAAGGGAAATGCTTGCACATTGTACTGACCTTTGGTAAGGATGTTGATTTGACCTTTGCAAATAAATTAGACTGAAGTAGTTTGGGAAAGAGGACGACAACAGGGACTTGTAAAAAACCAGCCATAGTTTCTAGACCTCTGAAATCAATATATTTGAATTAATATATGTTACAAGACTTAAGGAGTTTGATTAAGTGCAATCTCTTAGAAATTTCTTTTATAATTATTCAGTAGCAAGAAATCTCCAGTGTATCCCCACTTTTAAATGAGGTGAGAAGGACGCGTGCCGGCAACAGGAGCAGCTCTGGCTCCAATTAAAGGGGCTACAGAGGAGGAACGCAAATAAAAGCAACTAAATCTATTAGTGTATTTACCTTGGATTAACGGTGGCCATTTTTCACTGTGTGTGGCTACCCATGGCACAAAGATTTGGCTTAAAGAAAAGTGTCCAGTTCCACCCAGTTAAGTCAGTAGCCATGATGAGTCATGGGATTCTGTCAGTAATCACATGGTTTCAGGTGCATTGGTGTGAAAGGCATGAAATATAATATTATAGTCTTTTAAAGTAGGTAGAAGATGTCGAGCGTGAGGTAAGAGGTGCTGACTTTCAGCATGTCGGGCTATGTTTGTCTTCTTATATTTGTATGTGAAAGATGAGTTGCAGGTTCTTCACTGGTAGCATTAGACTTTCTTGCTCCGAACACACTCATAAGTAGCGCTGTAGTTACTACAGAGGAAAGTGAGGTCATGTCTGTTTAATTTTGGGGGAGATTTGTGGAGTTTCAGTAAAAGGGGTGAATTTACATTTTATACTTAGAAAGGAAGATATGCTTAACAAATAGAAAATCAATAACCTATATCACTGCCTCTATGGTTTAATTTGGGAAATATAAACGTTTTGACCAAACCAAACACTGAGTAGTTTAATTTGTATTAAAATAGTCAATACATCAGTTTTGTTAAAAAAAATCTGTGCCTAAAAATGTCGGAAGTTAGCAAAGTTTCCTTTTTTAAGCCATGAAATATCTGATTGAAGAATAAGTCCACAAGTCTAATATGACCAAATATTCATCACTTGACACTTTGCCAATTGAAGTTCGTGGACACATTTGGGTTGCTGCGTGGTTGGTTCCTAAATGTAGTGAGGGATTTAAAGTAGCATCTAGACCATCATGTTGGTTAATTAAAAGTACACAATTAGAAAAAAAAAACCTGCTTCAATGACTTAGCTTACCTTGACAATAACCATAACTTCAATACAACCTTAAACTTTCCAAGTTCTGAAACTAACCATTTACTTTGTTTGGTTTGGTAGCTAGCCTTGGGGGGGGGGCACTACCTGAGAGTCATAATTCATGTCAAGAAAGTCCCTTACCTTTTTTGCTTCAATAAGCAGGATACATACTTGAATGCACCTGTTAAACTGTAGCGCCACCAAGACTTCATATCTCTGTTGTAAATGTGCTTGTGTTTACAGTATAGTTAGAATACCTGTCTCTCAAGTGAATTTATAGCAGTAATTAGTAATCTTTTACCTTGTGGCTCCTAAAAACTCCTGTCTACAGGTTGTGACCATTTTAACTGCGAGTGATTGTTCCATCTCAGATTGCTGCATTTGAATATTTTTTTAAAGCTCCTATAAGTAAAATGGTTCAGTAGCATGAAAAAAAATGAAAAAAAAAAAACCAAAAAAACAACCCCCCCCCCAAAAAATTAACATTGTATAATAAAAAAAGCAGGAAAAAGCAGAGTATCTTATTAATCCTCTTGCAACCCTTCAGTTTTATGTTGTGACCCTTTTGGCTGGGAACCACTGATCTATAGCACCACAGGTTTCTGGGTCCACCTACAGGACTGGGCAGGACATAAGTACCATTTACTGTCCTTGTGATCCTATTGTTTTTTGTACATGCTGTGGACTGTGCCTTATTCAACGCTATAAAACTATTGATATCTCGCAGAAGTTTTCTTCCCCTCTCTTAAATACCTGGGAATGCCATTTTAAAACAACTACTGACAGTTCAACACAATGCGATGGACTTCTACGTAATCTAATTTCTTATTTAACAGATATTGTGATGTTCCATAAGTAATTATAATTTTCTTAATTGTGAGTATAGGAACAGTACAGTAAATGTGGGTTTCTCTGCAAACATGTATATTGCCCTATTTTTGTTGTGTCTCTGGAGTGTGTGTGTGTGTGTAGCACTTTTTTTGTCATCCCTGTGTGAGTGTTGCACTGCAGATAATTAAAGCGTGCGAGTTAAATCTCACACTCAATTCCCTCAGTGATGCGTCTCCAGCTCTACCACGGTCCACTCTCCCTGTGTGGAGCTTCCAGTGGCCTCTGGGGAGAAACTACTAACAGAGGTGACGGTGGCAGAGGGAGGGGTGAGTGGAGGCAGCAGGCTAGGCCACAGGCTGCTCTCCAGAGGGCTCAGTGTGCCTCCTGCACCCCCTGGCATCAGCAGCAGGGAGGAGCAGCCATCTCCATTCAGGAGCAGGGTCTGATTGATCAGCTGCTGGACTATGTCCACTTTCTTCCCCCAGTCTAGGTCCAGGGGTGGAGGTCGCTCTGGAGACTCGGGAGGGCAAAGGGAGGAACTCTCTCCATCCTGGGAGGGAGTGCTGGGTGTCTGAGGGGAGTCAGGGTTAGAATGAGGGTTCTCAATTGACAGTGAAGAGTCTTGATGTTGGTCTTCACCTGACCTCATCCTTTCACAGTTGTCATCTTTCTCTTGATTTGATGTCTCTTGTGTGGTTTTCTTCTCTTTATTGGGGTTCAACTCTTTTATTCCCTCTTCTTCATCATCTTCAGCCTCTTCATCACTGTTCTCCAGGGCCTCATAGATGGTGCACAGGCCAGAGGAGGGGGACAACAGCACTGTCTGACCTTTATTGGACTGTTGCAGCTCTTGCTGCCACTGCATGATTTGCTGTCTTTGTTTCAGCTCCTGTTGTTGCTGCTGCAGTTGTAGCTCAAGGTCTCTCCTCTGCTTCAGCTCCTCCTCTTCCTTCTTTGTCATCTCCTCCTGCTCCCTCATCTTCCTCTCCTCCTCCTCCTCCTCATTCTTCATTTCTTCTTCTGCATCATCTCTCCTATGTTCCTCTTCCTCCCTCCTCTCTCTCCTCTCATGCTCCACCTCCTCCAATGGTCTGCTCTGTTGCTCCCTGCGTTGCTGTAGCTCAAGCAGCTGTCTCTGGTGTTGCTCCAGCCTACGGAGCTGGGGGCTCAATGCCTGTTGCCCAGGGCTTCTGGGTGGGAGGTCAGCACAGGTCAGCTTTTGTGAGGTAACCAAAGTACCAAGAGGTTTGACGATGTCGCAGTAGGTTCTTGGGTATGCTGAGTGATCGCGGCGGTGAGGGTGCGGTAATGCAGTGAAGCCTGTATGTGAGAGGAAGTGGGAAGGAAGATTACAGTAGCGTGATGTTATAAAACAGAAGTCACAGGCAGCAGGACAGTGACAGCAGTGCAGTGTGAGTACAAGCAGAAGGGTGTAGAGGGAAGGGGGTGGCCTTCAGAGGCTCATACTTGCTGAAGGAACAGTGGAAGCATTGTGAAGCCAAGCCCAAAATGTCTGCCAGTGGACTACAGCCCAAACTGACCAGCAATTATTTGTAATTTTGTAGTATGAACAAGTCACAGTGAGACATTGTTTGCAAGCTGTGCAGCAGTGACAGATACAGCCTGGCAAGTATTCATACCATTTGTTTAAAAATAGTGAACACACCAGAAAATAGTGACCCATGGTAGGGTGACTGGGGGTGGTGACTGAGGCCAGGGTTGGGAAATTTGTGCAGAGAGCAGCTGTACATAATTTTTTTTCCTCTACATGTAATCCTTTAAAAATGGCACCCAGAAAGATTTCTGTGTGCAAAAAAAGCAGCCAACTTCCTGTATATGCAAATACAATCAAATATGGTGAGATACACAACCACAGAGAAGCTTACTGCAAACATAAACTCATCACCCATGAATGTAGTTAGTCAACCAGTGATACATGCAAAAGCTCTCCATGCATTTATAGACATCCAGCATCACAAGAAAACTGAAATAATAGCTTGGCTTCAGAGGGAGTCAAGCTAAGGCTAGACATAATTCTAACCTAAGTACATCCAGACCTAGAGCCAAGCTATTTGACCCTTAACAAACCAATCCAAAGTAATGAGATGAAGTCAATTCACTGTGCAATAGGGACATGCATAAGCCCAGTTACCATCAATACATCGCAGGAATGCTTAAATTAAAAAGAAAAGAAAAAAAACAAAGCTGTAGAAAATAGCTTAAACAGCCACACACCCACAGTGGACTCGAGGGGGGGGGTGCTGGGTAAGGAGCAGTGGGTCCTTCTTGAGACTGGACAATGAGATGTCAAACTTCTTTACTGCTTGAGATGCCGAAGTCCAATCCATGGATGGGAAGGTCTGGTGGCATGGATGAGCGATAGATTCATTCCAGTTATGTGGTTTTCGGACCGGAGAAGTCTTTGAGGTTGGGCATGAGTCCCATTGTTTAGCATATCTAGTTGTCAGAAGGAAAGGCCATAACTTACGTATGACTGTGTAAGTGCATGGCAAGAGTAGAGCACTGATAGGCTGTGACTATTGACTGATTTAGAGTATCTGCATTAGAATGAGATGAAGTCACTGGTTATTAAAAAAAACAAAAACAACAACAGAAAGTTTGAGAGACCTTAAAAAAAAATACCAGTGGTTTTGGATGATTTGTCTCACACATAAATCAACATAAATATGCCTCACACTCCACTCCCAAGTGCTCATTTCAATAAAACTGTCCGGTGAGAGAATATGTCATGGTAAAAATCTAATCTTTATTTAAAGTTTTAAGGTTCATTGCTCCAAAAGATGGATAAACACAAGAAAAAGCTGGGGTACAATTTAAAGTGCAGGAAGAAATGAATGATTGAGGATAAGGAAGATTGCCTGTATTGTAAGGTAGGAGCATGAAATCAAACATGAATATACAATCAAAACTCATTTTCAATTATCAGATTTTTTTGTCAGTAAAAAGTATAAGGATAAATACACATGAAAACAGGTTAACTGTTCATTCCACATTTCTTTTACTATACTTAATTTTCTTGTTCTCCCTCTTTAAGAGCTGTAAACAGACAAGTCAAATCCATGCCAGTTCAGGGCAACCACATAATTCTGTGTTAAATAAGAACAGAAACCAAAACCCAGACAGAGTCACACATTAGGAGTAAATAGTAGCTATTGCACATACAGGAATTGAAGCCATATACTCATAATGGAAATGTTATCAGTGGGAAGAGCCACTGCTGTCCTCTTTTCATTTCTTCCCTTTTTTTGCTCTCTGTTTTTTTAAGTTTAACTTGGATTATGTCCACCCCCAGAGATTTCAGGACAAACACTGACAACAAGAACTACAACAGTGAGATTATTTTGAGGAGGCTAGAACAGGACCAGAGGGAGACATGGGGTGTTACTTGGGCTGTTAGGGAGATGATGAACTATACGTTACCTGCAAAAGAGTTCTCAGTCTTTTCACAGATAGCAGAATAGTAGGGAGGCTGGATGTCATCTGGATTTTCCTCTGGTTGCTGGAAAGTGCACAGAGTTGACGAAGGGTCCTGGGCTTCCTTTGACCCTGGTGCTTCCTCTCGCACAGGCTCAGCTGACTCTGCTTCCTGCTTCCCACACTCGATGTACTGTTGCTCTGCGAGGCAAGGCTGGGTGTTAGGTTGCAGGAGGAGGCAGGGATCCTTGGCCTCTTCAGGCAGCTCCTCCAGGGAGAAGATTCCAGGGCTCTTGATGCAGCTCTCCCCTGTGGAATGAGCATTGGAGTTTGAAGCTGTGGTCATGGTGTCAAAGCCATAAGATGCCAAGGAGGTTGCCGAAGGTGGGGTGTTGTCACCTGCACCGCCCTCCCCATTCTCAGCCTCCTCTCCCTCTTCCACTGTGGACAGACAGCGCTGAGCTAGAGGCTGGTTGTCAAAGGTTATGTTGCTGACCGCTGGACCCTCCAAGGAATCGTCTAACTGAGCTTCTCCCTCTGTGTCGCTGGCCTCATCCTCAGTTACTGAGGAGGAGGATGGGTTGGAAGTGGGGGCGGTTGCAGGGCCTCCCAGAACTTCATCAGCTGGCAGGGTTTCTGGCTCTTCCTCTCCCTCCCTGTCTCCTCTCTCCAAGTGGATGCCCAGGTCCTGGTAGTCCAGGTCAGGCTGGGAAGAAAGGCCTGGGGCTTGCACATCTTGAAGCTGGAGATTACCGTGTTGATTGTAGTCACCAAGTTCCTCAGGTGTACTGGTCTCACTGCTCAGCGTGCTTGACAGAGACATCCCTGGGGCAAAGGCAGGAGCTGGGGCCAGGGACTGCATCGGGGCAGTGCTGGACTGATCCAAGTACATTTGGGCATCTAGATTTTGCAGCTTATCTTTGACAGAGGAATGATGAGGAACTTCTTGGTTTTCAGTAACAAAAGGAGCTGAGCCTAGTTCTAGCCAGGCTTGGGCTGGGGTCTGAGTTGGGGTCTCAGAGTCAATGGGCCAGGGGTCTGTCAAAGGGCTTAATGCAGCTGCTCCTGCCACCTGGGGGATGTGCTCAAAAACCTGCTGTGGCTGAAGAGGTTCTGCCCAGGGATCAATAAAGGGGTTTGGTTGGTCCCACTGTGCTGCTGGGGCAGAAGGCAGCACAGGAGGGGGAGGTGGTGGCTGGGCCACTCTGTTCAGGTTGTCCAGCCTTTCATCCTCAGCAAAGTCATCTTCATCAGCATTCCCATAGCTTTCCAGCCCACTCTCTGTCACCCCTTCACTAGCCATCTCCACATCTTCATCCTCCTCATCATCATCATCCACATCATTGTCATGCCTGAGTCTCTGCGGTTCATCTGTCCGCTCCGAGCCCACATCCATGTCACATACCCGATCATTATCGTCGTCATCCTCATCTTCGTCCTCTTCAAAGTCATTAACCGGTATGTCAGGAACTTTCTCAAAGTCTGGGGAACCTGCTGAGGCTCCTTCCATGTCAATTGCTCCCTTGAGACTGCCATCTCCCAGATCATCTGTGCTCTCTGTGCCCTCCAAGACACCAGGGGCACTCAATTCAGAAGCACCCTGCTGGCTGCCGCTTACATCCTCTGAGTCTAGCTCAGAGAGCAAGGTGCCACTGGCTCGCCAAGCAGACCCTGCCACTAGTCCAGCTGACCCTGGACGGGACTCCTCTGTGGGCTGTGTGGTCCCACTCATCTCAGACACAGAAACCAGCTGGCTTCCCTCCCTCTCCTCTTCATCCTCCTCCTCATTTAGATTGATGGGAGGAACTATGTGAGGGATGGCATTCGCTGCTGCAGCTGGGAGTGCTTTAGATGTGGAGGGGGTTTGGTTTGTTAGCAAGTAACCAGGCTCTTCAGATAGGTCTGGAGGGGAGGCCACAGGTGGTAATGTAGGCTCAGCTGGGGCAGGGATCTGCTCCTGTGTTGCTAGTAAGGGAGCACTGCTTTCTGGCTGTTCTTGGGGTATAGAGGTTTGTGGTAAGGCTGTCTTGACAGGACTTTGTGGAGGAGAGGGAGCAGCTGCATGGCTTTGCGTAGTCTCTTGAGGTACCACCACTGGTGTGGTATCCTGTGCAAAGACTGGAGGAGGGACCTCCTCTGGTGCAGAGGCTTCAAGGATTGATCCTTGTGGGGCCGCTGTAGCCTCTGCTTGTGTTTCCACGAGACCAGTCGCTGCTGTGGCAGCTGCTACCACTGCACCGGCAGCGATCTGTGCTTCTACAGCAGGTTTGGTAGTATTTGAAACCCCAGTCTTTTTGACTGCAGTGAAAGGTGGGACAGCCTGAGTAGGTTTAGTTCCGCGTTTTGCCTGAGATGTGCTGCCAATTGCAGGTTTGTTGGCTGGAGAGGCAGGTGGGGTTCGGCCAAGGGGTGGTTTGTTAAGAGGAGGGAACCGAACTGCAGTTACAGGTTTCTTTGTGGGAGATTTTGCAGGCTGTTGAGTTTTGGACTGTGATACTTTGGTGTCTGTTGCCTTTGTTGTTGCAGACCATTTGGAGGCAGAGTTGAGCTTTACTGTGGCCATGGGTTTTGAAGGTTCAGGTTTTTTGGCAGCAGCTGATGTTGTAGCTGTTGTAGGTTTCTTAGCCACTGTAGCAGAGGGTTGTCGAACAACATCTGATGCAAAGTGAAAAAAAAAAAACAATCGGTCAATTGAAAAAAAAAAAAAATTTAAAAAAATCATTTATTACTCTCATTTTCAGCTGGGCATGTCTGTCAATTACCAATACTTATAACACAGACAAACTTTAAATATTTGTGTTTCCAGTCTACAGTCTACCATAGGGAATCTAACATTATGGATTTCTAACCTCTCTTAGCAGCAGCAGTTTTGGGAGGCTGTGTTGCTGTTGTCCTGCCAGTAGAGGGTGCTACGGTGACTCTAGAAGCAGCGGTTTTGGCATTGGCAGTGGTGGAGAGCTTGGTTGTAGCTGTGGTGGGCCTAGATGTGGTGGATGCAAGGCGAGCTGTTGAGGGAGCTGTAGCAGGCCTGGAGGCAGAGAAAGAAGGACATGTTCACATCGCAAACAAACGTTGACGGAGATGGAAAAAAAAACCAAAAACAATCTCAGCTTAATTTTTGCGGGCAAAGGTCCAAACATGAAATGTGATGCTGCACCTCTACATGCACTTACAAGTATGACTAAATGACCTATCCCAATGTAAACCATTAAAGCAATTTTAATAATGGGAACCCATTAACACAGAACCATCCATCTATTACCACAAGGGTTAGGGTGTAATGGAGAGGGAAGGGGGAAAAAGTTGGGAATGGAAAGCTTGAACCGCAGGAAGAATGACAAAAAAAAATAAAAAGGAGGTAATGCAGAGGGTAGAGGAGATGAGAACTGAGGCAATGAAAAGTGACAGGAACAGAGAGAGTTGCTGTGGTAAGGGTAGGGATTGGAAAAAGAAATGGTGAGTAGAAAAAAAAAAGACAGAACAACAAGAAAGAAATGAAGCAGTGAGAAACAAAGATGACAAGAGAGAAGAGCAGATAAATGAACACAGAGGGAGAGAAGGTAAGTGAGGAGGGAAGGAAAAATATTCTTAAAAACTAACACTGTATTAGGCTCCAGGTCTATTCCTGTTCTTATGTGACACTCCACCAGCTCACTCAATCACTGCAGCTGCAGCTACATGTCAAAAACTCCTTTCCCCACCATCCTCACTTCCTCCATTTAGCTCCCCTCTCAGGAGCTCACATCTTATTGCTTCTCTTGGGCATTAGATTTGTCCTTAGCATAGACACACTGGACTACTGCCTAAAACAGAGTAAACTTGATGTTATGTTGCTACTGGCAAATCCCAGCATCTTTGTCTCCTACTCAAAATGAACTTGACTGGTGATGCAGAATTTAAGAAGTGATTTACCAAATTTAAGTTAAGCAACAAAATGGCCCGAAACCGAAACTTGATACTTTTGCTGTATCCTATCAGGTTCAAGAGAGGTTAGGGCTGGACAATATAACGGAAAATATCCTGTCATTTTTTTTCAAGCCTTTGCAGAATTTAAATAAAGCGCAGATCATTAAAATACACTGCCTTGTACTTTTTTAAATGTTGACAAATCAGCCATCATCTACATTACTTTTTAACTAAAAGTAACCTTTTTGTGCACAATGCCATGATTTGTTTTTCACAATGCTTATGTTACACATTGTGCAAGAATGCAAAATTTGAATTAATCTAGACTGTCAACAAGGCCCAGGATAGGTTGCAGAAATTTGAGGCAAATCCTGATCTAATGCCAGATAGTACTTGTAGTGATAGTCTATTATAGTGACATTTGACTAAAAATCTGTGGCTTCCTAATTAAAAGTGTTTGGATGGTCGGCATGTTTTCTATATGGACATTGTATTTCTTCCAGGTATCTCTCTTTATCATCTACCCAGTGTGAGAAACCTGACACAATGCAACTTCATCTACACTAAAAAGAACAGTGAAATCAAACAGATTTTTCCTGCTACATTTGACCTTTAGGCATATAAAACACATTGGGGTATAGAGAGCAATGGAAGTGGTCAATCATTTCAATTAAGTAACCACTTTCTCTGTAATTTTTAGCTACACAGTAACAAAGTATTATAGTATTTAATTTGACAGAAAGTTTTATATTAACACGAGGGTAATGTAAAGTGACATCTGAATCAGACTTACAGTACAGTGATATGAGAAGAAGTAACCTACATAAAATTCTGAATGTTGCTCATACTGTGCTATGATAGGCTCTGTGAAATCTCCACACAATGCATTTGCCTGGTCAGGCTCCTAGAATTTGACGTAGTGTGTGTTGCATTGCACTGCTGCACTGGCTAACCTACAAACTAATTCAGCCGATTAAATAAGCCGATCCTCAGCCGCAGGCAGTACTAGTCCTCATTTCCACACTTGAGCAGAACGCTGGTGTTCAAAAACAATGCAAAACCTCAGCAGTGTAAATCATTTGACTGACATCTGTTTCTAATTAAAGAGACTGACTTTCACATCGAGTTGCATTATCAAATGTAGTTGCCTTAAGGAACTGTAACTCCATCCCCAATCACAAATATTTCCATTATGTTTTCTTTTGCTTATTGGTCTAGTTCTTGGTCTGCAGATACTGATGTAAACATGAACTGACAAAGACACACTGACTTTGATGGCTTACAGTGGAGTAGCATGCCCGCATATAGATGCCGCTCCCACATTACAATAACCATTACAATGACCGTTTGTTTCCCTGAGATCAAGGAAGCCACTGCACAGACATGGACTCCTAGCTGTGTGAGTGCATAATTGGCTGTTATCAGAGGATCTAGGTTGTAATGTGATGTCGAGCTAATTAAGGTTGTTATTCATATCTAATCCTTTAAGTAAGTAAAACCTCAACTGACATGACCACTCAACTACTGGCTTCAAGGCCGACAAAACTGAGTGAATGACTTCCTCTAAGGAAGGGAATAAAGAAAGTAAGGGGAGGTCACAAACACAAAATAACCCCACACAACCCCAATCCTTCTCTTCAGTGCTTTACTATGAGTCATAACTCAAAAGGTTTGATCCACAGTGACGGCACAGAGAGGAATAGACAGACCCAATAATGCCTATACGCCCAACACACCACCTGTGGGTTGTGGCTGGTGGTTCTGTTGTTGGTGTATTAGTATGAATAACATTTCTTGCCAAGAGAGGGTTGATAAAGGTTTTTTAAAAATAAATAAAAAAAATCCCAGTCCAAAGGGGATGAGAGACCCAACACAGCGATCTACAGGATTTTAATGTCCAAACACAAGGTTCCTTCCTAAGGGCAAAGATTAGCACTGAGACACTTTATGGGCTTTGTTTTACAAGTCAATATTCACAAATGTTTACAAGAGATACAAAACAACACACCCATGGCATTGACATACTGAGCAGCTGTAACATGTGTTTGGCCAAAAATCAAAAAATAAACATGAGCCAGGGGAGCCACACCCACTCCTACTCTATCCATTCAACCAAGACACTCTTTCCTCTTGTTCCTTCTAAAAAAAAACAAAAAACAAAAACAAAACAAACAAAAAAAAAACAACAAACAAACAAACAGCTCGAAGGCTAGACTCCCTTGGCATACCCAAGTGTGTGGATTACAATTATGCTGTTTTAATGAAGCCAAAGAGAAAGGAGAAAGCTTGTTCAGGATGTACACTTTATCCCTGTTGCAGTAAGCTCATCCTACAAATAAAATGCAATTTAATTATACATCCCTCTGTATTCAACCTCTCTCCACTTATTACTTCAAGAGCCTCTTCCAAGAAACCAAATGGAAATAAAGTGACCCAATAATACCTTGTTTGGCTTGTAGGCTGTCCAAAACCAGCTGCTTTACTCCTTCCTGAGAGGAGCACACATTCCTAGGGCTTGTGGGCCTACAGTTATCTCCTTGACAATAAAGAATGGAGGCCTGATTCAGCTCAGTGGAGTTTAGATGAAGTAGTGCGGCCTAGCAATAGCAGGGCTGGGCTGTTGGCTTTTACGAGGCCCTAGGCACTCACTGTCACTGTGATAGATGCTATTGGTCTTTTCTGTTAGGACAGTAATCTTGCTTCTTGCCAAGAGAAGTGACAGAGCTTAATCCGATATAGAACAACAAGGAAGAAATCAGGAGGAGGAGACAGGAGAGAAACAAACAAATGATGGGAAAAAGTGAGAAGAAAGCGTGTTGCACAAAGTAAAGCTATTTGTGTATCTGGACTAATTTTAACAAGTTCTCCATTACAACGTATTCAGTTTTTGGGTTTACGAGGGTAAATTATGTATCAGTGACAAAAAAACAAAAAAAATAAAATCCTATCCTTCCGCAATGCTGTCAATTCTCAATTGTGACTCTGAATATTAATCATCCTATACATTGCTCAGCAAGACAAAGGCATAATCACTGTCCTATTGTTATACAACTTGACTCTAAATTTTCCAGTGTCTCTATGCAGCTAAATGATGAATGAGTTAGAACGCTTGATGGAAGTTGGGCTCTAAGGAGAGCTTGAGGATATCCTGGCCAAATGCCCAGCACTGTACATGCACAGACGGCAGAAAAGAAGGATGAGGGGGAAGAGAAGGGAGATTGAAAGAGGGGGTGGTGTGTAAAAAGACTGATTGCTCAGTCAGTACAAGGACACATAACCCATCATTGGACGACTGAAGAGCAAAGCAGGTGCCAGATTTTACAACATTTACCTTTGACTAGTTATCAAGTGTTCAAGGGACAATCTCCTGTAATGCAGATGAAGTGTGTGTGAGTTCATGTTTCTTAGTTACATACTGTAACTAAGACACAGAATTATACTAGAAGAGATCCAGCATTTAATTGCCTTTTCTATCATTTCCTATCAAATCTTATCATACCTTCCCTAAGCAAAAATCCTATTTCCAGGAGCTCACAGTTGAAATCGTCAGCGAGTCTCCTTTCTACCCTTCTCGAATGAAGCTCTGGTGGAAGTACAAATCATTTTTTTCAAAATCCAGTGTGTTTTCATTCCTCCCTTTGGACCCATTAAGATTACTACTTCATGAGAGGGGCTGTTCTTTCCATTGGACATGAGCAGTCTGCCTTTACAACAACATGATTGTTGTGCATGTTGGCTTTACAAAAGGCTTTATTGTCATTGCCGTTTGCCACAACAAGTTTATATGAAATAGATTTACCTGCAGATAAATGACAGGTTTGAGCGGGCATTACTGCTGTTGTCTGAGTAACATCAAAAACATTATGGCATGGCTTGAATTTTTTTTTTTTGGGGTGGGGGGGGGGCAAAGTTTCAAGGAAGCAGCGACAGACCTGTTATGTTTCGACTAAATATTCTCTTTGGGTAGTTTGCCAAATCCTTTGAAACTGTTAAATTCTCACATATATTGCTATGGAAGGTTAGTGCTATTGTGTTAAGTGTCATGACTAATGCAAATCACTGCTTGAGCTGAGAGAGGGTCTGTTTGTGTTAGCGACCAACTCTGCTAGGGAGCCAGCACAAACACCAGTACTGACTGAAATGCACACCACTACTACAGTTGTTACACAAAGGATTTGACATGCGATTGACTATGCCATCACACAAACACACGCGCGCACACACGCACGGCATGAAATACAACATGCATCACCTGTCACAAGGGCAGACACCTGCTGCTGTTCTCCTGATGTGCTCCCTGTCTAAAACAGAGGTGAGTACCTCATGTTGTGTCCAAGGGAACTGGCCAGGCAACAGGATGATGTGCTACTGTAATCAGACTCCTACACTTCAAATGCCTGATTAATTCAGAAGATGAACTTCTCTCTGTACACACCCTGACACACAGAAAATTTAGAGCAACCAATCCTACCCTAACCTCTATTATTCCACAGGCTGCATGATGCTGCATTGTTAAATACTACATAAAACGTCAATATGGCTATTCTTGTTAAATCCAACATCAAATTCTTTACACTGTCAAGACGAGTTTGATAGCTGTTAGAGGTTATGTGATGGAGGTTTTTGAACTGCTGGTTGGACAAAAAATTTTTGAAAGACATTCGAGTCCAGGATCTCCTGGATTAAGGTCTTTAAATATAGAAAAAAAAATCACTACATTAAACTGATAATGAAAGTAATTGTTCACTTCAGCCTTAATGAAACAAACTGCTTTGTCTGTGTAAAATAGGAAACTGGAGATATTAAAAACAGACAAAGCACAGGGCAGCATATTACTTCATCAATAAGAGAACTTTAAGAGGAAAGACATGTAGAGACAGAATCTAATCAGGCCTCTCAGTAGAGAACAGTGCATGCTGTTGAAAGATGTTAGATTGGTGTATTATGGACCTGACTATAAATTTGAAGACCCACTGTGTCATTTGAATATTGCATTAATCAAGTTCAAAAAATTGAATTACATAATTTTATAAACATTTGAAAAAAATGTTTTAAAGCTATAGCTTTGGCCTCACCTTGATTATTATGTTTGGCAAAATATTGTAGAAGCCTGCATTTCGTCTAGATATCTTGAATTACCATCAAATTAAAAAAAAAAAAAAAAGGTCTTAACTTAAAAAAAAAAAAAACAAAAACAAAACAAAACACTTTCTAGATGAAATGTCAGTAAGGGACCAGGTCAACAATGAAACTATGCAACACCCAAATGATCATTTGTGACAAGTACGTTGAGGGAGTTTACTTTAACCATATAACTCCCTATCCTGCTACGGGCAAACCATCGGCCCAGTATGTTAGGGATTATGAGCCAAGTCGATAGCTCTCTGCCCTGAGGAACTTGGGCTGGTTTCTGCCATGGTGTCTGTTTAGGACAAAGCCCTAGTTCTTCAGTATCAGTAGCTCAGTTAAGGCCCTTTGTTTCATATTTATTCTGCTAACATGACTTAAAGTCTGGAAATTAAAGGTCACCCAATAATGGCTGAAAGATCCCCATTGACATTGCTCCCTGCTGCTCCCTTTCAGGTCATCAACATAAACAAAGTCAACCTCTCATCCAGTTTGTACAGGGATTACAAAGTTCGGACCTCGGAGAGACAAAAGCCATGGAAGAGGTAGAGAAAGAGAAAGAAAGAAAGGGAACATATCAAAGTGGTTTCCAAACCACATAACTATGTTCATTCGCAGAGCGATTAGTCCTGTAAACTTTTCAGCACCTGTTGCCTGTTTGCGAAAAGCATGCCTACCTTGTGGTCTTTGAAACTGCAACACCTGTCTTTGTTGTTGAGGAGGTGCTGGGTTTTGGGGCAGTGGACACTGCTGGTCTGCTGGTAGTAACTACTCGAAAAACAGAAGAAGCAGAAGAAGCAGAAGATGAGATTGATAACCTGACAACATTTCTTTTTTTATTTTCTGTACAAAGAAAACTGATATGAAATGCTTTCAAACAGCAAAATAAAAAATAAATAAAGAAAGAAAAAGAAATTTAATCACATTTAAAATTTACTTATTTCAAATCAGACTCACTTGTGGATTTGGGTCTTGCTACATTAACACTCTCAGTCACCAATCTCTTCTTAGGAGTGCCATTCACTGTTGTTGGTTTGCTACTATTTGTAGCTGTGGCAGCAGCAACAGATGTAGTCCTGGTAGGTCCAACAGGCTTCTTTTCAGGCACTCGAGATTGGGTTTTTACCGTGGTGGAAACTGCTGCCACGCCAAATGGTCTTTTAGGTACAGCTCCAGCTGACACTTTTGCTGCAGTTGTTGTTGCAGTTTTCTTGACTGCAGCTGCGGAAGCATTGTTAGAGGATTTGACATCATTCACCGTGCGGTGTGAGGCAGTACCTGGCCGTGAGTTGAATCCAGAAGCCCCTACAGATTTGCCTGTGGGCTGTGCTTTAGTTGCAACAGCTTTTGGTTTGACTTTGCGGTCTGCTGCCACTGGCTTGCCATTGGCCTTTGGAGCAGCCCCACATGCTGCACCATTTGCAGCTTCCTCTGGTTTAGATGATGCTTGCTCTGTTATGTTGTTCTGTGTTGACGAGGGCTCCGCTACTGCTGCAGCTTCCGTGGGCTCTGTGGTTTCCATGGCAACCCCATCCGGTTTCATTCCCCCCTCCTAAGGTGTGGACGCTGATGTTGCTGCCGTTAAGTAGGGTCCAGCAGCTAACACTCGTCTTGAATGCCCTGTTCCTCTCACACTTCCTGTAGAAGAAAAGCAAAGCAAGAATCAATTTCCAGGCTCTTAAATCCAGAATTGAACTATGTTGCACTGCTCATGAAGTCTTATGATAAACATCTCACTGTTAGCAAAAGGAAAGGCTATTTATGGTAAGGGGCCTCTGTGGAATTTGGGAGTCTGAAAAACAGGAAGTGAGGAAAATGCGATGCCAACAAATGTCTTCTCTAAACCAGTCCCTCTCCTCCACACTCATTTAAGAGAACTGACAATAATGTCTTGTAATGTATAAGGCAGCAAAATTAACTTAAGAATCACAATTTTTAAAAAAAAATACCACTACAAAGGAACAGTGGAATTTTAACTGCACATTTGATGGGGCAGAGATAAAAACCAAGGACTTTTAACTGATCTCCAAATGGCTTCCAGCATCTAGAAGCTGAAGGGGAAAAAGCTGTGGTTTGGAGCACTGGAAGCCGAGAGAGGCTTCACAAACCCCTCCATGACACAGTCTCCAGACAATAAAGAGAGTAATTAGGTGGACAAAAAGCATGAAATGGGCCATTTGCAGACCATTGTCTTACTTCATGTTGATCACATGCAGATGGTAATCATCAAATCACACAGTAACTGCTTAAAAAGATCTGTGTACTTGGAAAGTCTCAAATGACAGCACTAGTGGAAAAACTGAAATTAGTGTAGATAATAAAAAGCTTCATTGAAATGAAAGTATAAATGAAAGCCAATGGTGATATGTGGAGCATGTGTATGTGTCATATACTGGTATTGCACTCATTAAGTTGACTGGACAGAGCTCTTCCTTGATCTATTATGGGTTTCTTCTCTCTCCCCTCAATCACTCTCTCCACCCACACTCACTATTCCTCTGCCGTTCTGACCACAGTAGTTTTTACCCACCCCCTCCCAATTGCTCCTCTCCTCCTTCCTACAGCTGCTTGTTCCTCTATAGTCCTTGGTCCCACACTCCCCCCTCATCCCAGTGCTAATAGATCTGCTTCCATTAAATTGCTACACAGATAGTCTAGCCAACAGAAGCGCTGTACGGCCCAGGAAACATGCTGTGCACGAGATAAATTGATGAGGACATAAAATAGGAACGGGATTGATAGGAAAACAGCAAAGACCTATTTAAGTGTGCAGAAGAAATGTAAGGAAAAAAAGCTTTAAAACAGAGAGAAAAGGAGATTAATAAAAAGCTAAATGAACACAAGGAATAGTACACAGACAGATATTGACCTCTTGGAATTACTACAAGGTAAGAAAAGCAGGAGTAATGGTAAGAATGAACAAATCATTACAGCAAATCAGGAGTGCAGCCTCCGCTCTTCAGCACAAACTCATAAAAAGGTCATGGCTCTGGCCTTAAGCATTATATAACTAAAAACATCTTAGAAAAAGAACAAGTTACAATGAGCACAATGTTCCACACACAAGATTGCTGACTGCATTTATAAAGCCAAACACTTTAGATTAGTAATCAAGGACTACTAGAATGTAGTTTTACCTAGACAACCATAGATGCAGTTGTAAATCATCTGTATTCATCTCTACCTGGCAGACACCGAGATTATTCTAGAAAAGCAGCACACATTCTTGTCCTAAGGTCTGGAAACCGTTTGCTCACCAGTTACATATTAACATTTGAGGTAATGAGATACTGAAGCGCTCTACCACCAGAGCCCAAAATTTTGTTATTTTTGCACTTATGTTTACAAGAGTCTTAACTCTTTGGTATCAATTCAGTGGGGGTTGGCTTAGCAAAAATCATCATCAATCCAATGACAAATGCATAAATGGACCATTTGTTCCCATCCTGGAATAACTTGTTCGGCCAGTTTAGCATTGAATACACAACTCAAGACACAACTACACCTGTTCACACAGCAACTAGAACTCCCAAATCTCTTGTATGAAATAATTATGTCCTTGCTTTCAGTTCAGCTATAAAAAGGTTACAAGTTGAAGTCAGTGTTTGCCTTTAAAATGAGCTATCAACCCTGCTACCTTCTGCTGTATTTCTTTGTTCTCTTCTGGTCTCCACGGTTACAAATTTCACTGAGAAAGGAAATTGGGTAGTGTAGAGTGACCTGCCGGACAACACAATGTTGGGATAGTCCCTCCTTCTGGAAAATATCAAGTCTCAAATGAGAGTAAATTAGCTAATGTACAGAGCCATTGCGGCAGGGCTGTGTGGCTCAAATCCATTATCATCCCTCCACTTAAATCGACTGGGAAGTTTATGAAGTCATTAGAAATCTCAGCCATACAACTGAGATCCAATTAAAAAAAAACAAAAAAAAAAACAAAAAACAAAAACACACAAGCACAAATCTGCCTCTTTACATATCACTAGAAAAACTTTCCAAGCAGAAACCCAGTAGAAAAGCTAACCAGATGGCTCCTGACTAGTCCTAGTAAATTTTAATCCTTTTTGCTCTTTACGAAAAGTTGGTGGATCTTGTCAATAAACCCCACCCAGTTTATTCAGACTGGAGGGAGCTGCTTCAAAACAATGCAGTGAGCCAGGGAGTTTGACTGGCACTGTGACATGCATGGCATGGCATAGTTTTGCCAGTCCAGCTACTAATGCCAGGGACTTAACGGCATGAAATCACATTCCTCATGTGGTGACCCCTTTCTAGGCAAGTAAAGACATCATTTCTGACCACATGAAAACTATGTGACACAGCACAAAGAGGAAGCGAATGGATCGTTTAAATCCCATGCACACACGCATGAATGGATAAGTTAGGTTTTAATAAATTACAGCGAGATTGTTCCCAAATGCTGCTGTTTGTTTTCATAACCATCAGAAAACGTCACACTTGACACCAACATCAGACTTAATTTGGGGATTCTTCGAGCTGGGGACATGCTTGGTCAGAGTTTCAGACTTTATGTTTAAAGAAATGACTGCACAACAATACCACCAGCATTTTTAAAATGGTCTGTTTGGTCAGGATGAACAGCCTCATGCATTTTGATGAAACACAAAGAGAACCCCCTCTATTGTCTGCCATTTCTCTCAGTCCACATTTGCATAACAAATCCTTGTTCTCTGAAGATTTAAAGCCATATTCAGGACGCAGCATGTGCCCTTTCTCCTAGCTCCACATAGCTAAAATCACAATTAGCTCAATACCCATGGTGACAATTACAATGCGTCACAAGTATTGTGATGATGAAAAGAAAAGGCTGAAAAAGCTGCAGCAGTATATGTTTACCCAAAGTGGGAGAAGAATGTGTGTTTAGAAATGCAGCCATCACTTTGTAAAATTGTTAGAGGGAGTGTGTCTAGACGGAGATAGAACTCAGTGGCCTCAGTGGAATTTACATTCCACTTCTTCTAATAAAGAAATATGGCCCCATGTGTCATTAAATCTTACTCCTGACCTGTCTTGAGGCAGTTTAATTACATCCGCCGTGCCCCATCTCTCAGTCTGTAGCTCTACACATCCAGACATTAGCAGTGGTGCCTGACAAAATGGGTCACATTTAATACTGTGTTGAATACAAGCAGAGAGGGATTTAGCTCTGTTGAGAGCATGGCAGGGGTTTGGAATGCATTGTACAGACTGCTGGAGGTGGTGGCGGAGGGGGGCTGTTGATACTGATGCCTGGGCTTAATTTCATCTGTCGATCCAGACTGCTGTCACTATGCTGCAGCTATAGAAAGAGCAAAGAGACAATACACATTAGCAGTTCAATAGATTTTCTATCTTCAATTTAGGCACATCATCAAACACATGCCAGTGAAGGAAATTAGGAACATCTTTTGGCCATTCAAGATCCAACTGATCCAAGTCAAATCGTTTTAAACAAACAATTTCATTCCAGGTGCTAAATTCTGATGAGAATTCCTGATTCCTGTCTTTGCCGGATTGTGAGATTCAAATAAATATTTTGGGTTTTTGGTCTGCTGGTTGGAGAGAGATCCACTTTGGGCTCTGGTCTTTAAAATGTCTTAAAATTTAAAAAATAATAATAATAATTAAAAAAAAAATCTCCACTGCAATTTTGCAAACATGTAATTGAGTTAAGAAAAGATAGATTGCATTGATTGTGAAAATATTCTTTATTTGCTTGCAGCCCTAGTTTAGACCTCTAGCTCCTCTTGTACCTCATGCCAACTTTCTACTTTAAGCTTCATGTCAATGCTGCATCTGCTCCAAGATGATTAATGGCAGAAAGCGATGCCTAAAGCAGCAGTAGTATCAAGAGCACATCCGACCCATCCACATTCCAGCCCTGCTGACTTCCTCAAGACTGTTCGTGGTTACACGATGACAGCTGGTTGGGTGTGCGCATATGCATGCGTGTTTTTTTTTTTTTTTTTTTTTCCTTCAGAGGGTTTAAAGGGTCAGTGAATGTGTGTACACTGTGTGAACATGCATAGATCTGAAAGGTGTGCGTGGAGAGTGTGTCTGAGCAAAGACTTTGTTGGATAAAACATTTACATGATGTGAAAGTCATTCACTCGAATATACACATACAGGAAAATAAAGTGAAAACTAGAATTTTTTTTGGCCTGCCACTTGCAGCATTCTTTCAAATCCATGAGCACATTTGATTCATCTCTACATTCTTACAAGAGCCACACCTTTAGATATTTAACCCAAGCCAACCCTGAACCTGACCGAGCTTACAGGTCTTGGAGTGTCTGGCAGACAATGTTGGCAGAATGGAGCATGATGGTTTTTACAAATGAGATATGATGTCCCTCTGTGTGTTTATTCATTAACTTTCCTCTGCTATGTGTGTGAGGGAGATGCATGTACACAGAAAGAAACACAAGTAGTATTAACTCCAAATGTGGACACAAGTGTATGAGCATCTGCACGATGGCTGCCTCATGTATCCTGCGTCTATTTGGAGCTCTGGTTGTGCACAACTCAAATTAATGCTATGCGTCAGCAATATGCACATGAATGATAGGAACACTGTAGGGGCAGGATGGAGGACAGGATGTGACAAGGCAGGCATGTCAACAGCGATGGCTACGACAAAGTTTTGAAGACATGCCAATAAACCAAGTCCTCAACTAACCACATCTGTATAATGGGTCATTGCTGCTGCCCAGTGACAAACAACAGTGACCTCCTTGAATACTGCCATGTTTATTGTTTACATCATGCAAATCCAATATTTTGATACAGTCTCAACTCTCTAGAGTTCCCTAAAGGTGTCCTCCAGTAACACACATTATGCATTGGCAAGTATATAAACAATTCTGTTCTTGAAGCAGCCTATGGAAACACATGGTTAAAAAAAGCAATGTGTATCTTATATATTTATATCTCCAGTGTAAGAGGAAGAGGGTAGCTGTTTCATGCAGTGGAATGAAGAGCAGAACAAGTGATTTAATTGTGTTTGGGAAAAGAAGGGGGTTCCTAAGCTTGAGCTCCACTCTCAGAGCAACAGAGCAGATGCATAAAACTGCTCACTTTCAGTTCAATCCCTCTCTGCCATAACTACGACCTCCACTAAAAAAACATTAAGAATTTAGAGACCAAGTCTTCAAAGAGCGATTAAGTATCTAAAAGCAAAAGTTGGAAGGCAACCTGAGTCCAAGAATCTGGGACGCTGTGTGTGTAAAGGCCTGCTGCTCCAGCTGACCATACAAGGTATTAGTGCCATTTCTGCAGTATCACTGACCGAGTGTTCAGTTCATGCATGTACAGAGTGAGAGTACGAGAGTACGAAATCTTCAGTTCTCTCTCTCACACACACACACACACACACACACACACACACACACTCCATGATGCCCCGCCCCTACATTCCTTCTGCTGATTCATCAATAAAATTTATTGCTTGATTAAGTTTGACTTTCTGCTTGGGTTTAGATAAGTTTAACAAAACTACCATGTCACTTCCAGTTAGGTTCAATAATGTCAGACTTGTTTTGTACAATCAGGTACAAGCTAAGGAGAAGAATGCACCATTAAAAAGAAGGAAACATTAAAACAATATACGGTGCTCTCCATGGCCAAAAAAGAATGTAGCATTATGAAGCTATGATAACCAAACAAAGTCAACAACACACTAGCTACCCAGAAATGTAACTAGGTCATCAAATTCAGTGGACATCTACAAAAGTTAGACCTATCATCTGTCAATCATCTGATCACACCAAAGTTGTTCTCCACTCAACTGTTCCCTGTCACCTTATATTGGTGTCTATTTATATTGTCAAACAAAAGAGGCTAGTCAAGGTAAAACATATTTTCTTAATCATTTAGACTTGTCATTTAATCCACTGGTCAAATTCATAATAAAGGATTCAATGAACAGATTGTTAAGTCCATCTTTGTGCTTAAAGCTTGCTTTGTTAAAAACCCACCTGCAATGAAGTACAACGATCCAACATAATCTGATTTTAAAATTATAAACATCAAGTCAGTGAAGTATCATATCAGCTTCTTAGTTGCTATCAATGTCTATGCAACACACCTATTGGATTATTGACTTTTGGCACAATGTCCCATGTCTTATACCTATTAAAAAAAACAAAAAAAAAACAAAAACACTATCATAGGGTTAACTTAAAGTACTAACAGAAAGTCAACTGAACCAGCTGATTTATACAGAAGATATTTTACTCATCTTCGAGGTTTTGTCAGTTCTGAAGGTACTTCTTGTTTTTGCTGATTACTGCCTGTAATGTGGCACACTCATGTGTGGTTTACTTTTCCGGACAACCGCTTTTCTATAGGTTTTTTTTCTCCAATTAAAAAAAAAAAAAAGTTTAAAACTGTCTATACCTTTTCATACATGGCCAATGTAAGTAGAGTGTAGACAACTGTTTACATTACAACAGTTTCATTCCTCAGCCCAACAGACAAGAAGCAGATGTAAAACAGTCCCATTCCTTGTAGGACATCAGTGAGGGAGGAGGAGGTAAGGACATGCTGACACTCTCACAGCTATGCCTCACCAAAAAAAAAAAAAAAAAAAACAACAAAAAAACAAAAACAAAAAAATAAAACCCCAAACCAACAAACCCACCCCAAAAAACAAAACCCACAGAAACACATACTCTTGCCCATTCAAGCTTATGTTCTTAATGGAGAGGCAGCAAGAGCTTCTGTGGACCCTGCTCCAGAGACCATCTTTTTCAAAGCATCATATATTGACCCTTTTCCACTGAAACACAACTCAAAACACAAAAGAGCTTTAAGAACTTCATCTGCATAGGTAGTAACCTCTCCTCATTCCCTCACCTAAGTATTTGTTGTGAACCTATTAACCCCAAAGCACTTGGTACCATATAAAAAAGGGATGATTCAGAAATTTTTTTTCTGCACAAAACACAACCCCCCCACACACACACAATTGAAATAGACAACTATACAAGTGCTTTGACGCTGATGTGAGGTGGATTCTTTGCTTTTGTTCTGAAATGACAGGATTGATATGTTTAGCCACATGATTCCAAAGAAAAAGGAAGCACTCCAACATTATCTGTTTACAACCTCTGTTTTCAGCATTCAGTTTAATGGATGAGGCATTCGTGCAGTCTGAAACGTCACCCTAAGCCACAGCAGTGCTTGACGCGTTC
Source organism: Istiophorus platypterus (assembly GCA_016859345.1). Classification (NCBI taxonomy): domain Eukaryota; kingdom Metazoa; phylum Chordata; class Actinopteri; order Istiophoriformes; family Istiophoridae; genus Istiophorus; species Istiophorus platypterus. The sequence continues at coordinate 17,476,348 of CM029114.1, read as the reverse complement.
ATTCTGTCTGATGGAACTACATCATGAAGGGGAGGGGCTATTACTGGGTAGGAAAGCTTTTTATTCATGTGGGCATACTTTCCTGGAAACCAATTTGTCTAAAAGTTGTGGGGAAAAAAAAATTACACTAACAGTATCAATATTGTTAATTTTAAAATAAACCACCTACAGATGATATGGGTGACATAACCATAAAAATATATTGACACAAGTACAGGAAAATATAAAAGCAAACAAAAGAAAACAAAAAACAAAACACAAAAACAGATGAACCCATAAGATACACCATCCTATAAGCGTTTGAAGAGCTTCTATTACTGGTGTTTTCTTTCTCTCAAACATCAGGTTTTGGCCACCACTCAAACTGTTCATTGGTTCTCTTTGAATCAGGCAAGGCTGCCTACAGAGGCTCCACACCCCACCAGAAAATGATCAAGAAGATGAATCACACTCCATGCACCTTATTATCTGTAGACAAAGAATGGCATTAACCCTAAGTGATCTTGCGGTTCAGTTGGCTTCTCCTCTGTCCATACAACAATTCCTACATCCCAACTCACCAGCCTGCAGTTGCAGCAGGATTATTCCAGGTGGTCCAACTATAACACATAGTCCGTTGTCAATGCGTTTGTGACAGAGACAGAGATATGGAAAGAGATCGGGGCAAGGAGAGAGGAGAGTAATCAATGGGAATCACCCCATGTCAAATTGGTTTGTCTAGTGTTGTCAACGTTAGCAATACTAGCACCAGCAGCCTTCTTTCCACAAGTCTACATGCCTGTGCTGAATGTGGTTATGCATTATACCAGTTGAGTGGTTATATGCCAGTTTATTGTGACATAGCCTTCATACACCTTATTTTCACTTTCCAGACACAATACTGCCAGACCACGGTGGTTTTACGAGATGTTTTCTGTCCCATTTTCCCGCTTGCTTGTTTACAACATCCAGGAACCAGTGTGGTTGGAGGGGGGTTGCCAGGATGGTTAGCGGCAGGCGGCTGTGTAACAACTTAGATGCAACAGTTAAGTGGCATTATAAATTAATAAAATTTAACTGGTGAGTATTTATGGTGCAGACTACGATTAATCATCTAGTCCACTAGTCACACACATCCCTAGCATTGACAAAAGGCTTATCCTGAATAAGGTGACTTGTCTACAAACTGCAGTCTCCAAAAAAAAAAAAAAAAAAAAAAAATCCCTGCAACTAAAGAGAAACCTAGGACAAACATGATCTTATCAAGCTGCTTTTTGAACATCAGGTATTAACTCTCAACATTAACATTTTAAGTAAATCCCAGTCCCATAAGTCCAGACCATGACATGGTTAAATACTTTAAAGTCAAACTCCACCCTGTGTCATAAAGGTAGAATTAACCCAGCTTTGTCCAACCCCCCAGCCCCCCAGACTTATGGGGGAGAAAAAGAAAAGAAAAGAAGAAAAAACAAAAACTTAAACTACTGGAAAGATGTTTGGGATGCTCAATGGGAAAAAAACAGTTAGTGCTCTTTTGGGGGGAAAAAAAAGTGTGTGTGTCTATGAGCTTCACGTTAAGCATGAAGCTTATTCTAATCAATTCCATAGGGGATAGTAACATGTGCTAAGTGACTGTAAGCTACTCAATAAGGCCATTAGGAGCAGGTGGTTAAGTGTGGCTACGAGTTAAGTGGACTAAGCCAGTTAGCCTTTGAGGGAGTGGCAGGGAAAAGGGGATGGACTCGCAGCTACTGGCAGTGCAGTGGTCTGCAGGGCTGCATGGAAATAGGTTACAATCTGTTCTAAACCTGGCAAAGTTTTCAGAGAGCACCAGCTAGTCCCTGCTGCCATCGGGAAAGGCCGACAGTGGAGTGAGTGAAGGCAGTTGGGTGGTATCACCACATGTAGAGGAAAGGAGCGAGTATATAAGTGAGTGAGTATTTGTGTGCATGTAGTCAGAGCTGATCCAAAATAACATTATCATCATCATCATCAATCATCTTAACTGCTCATGTGCTGATCTGAGTTTAACATTAGGACACTATGAGGGGGAGGTTGGGCGGACAAGCCCTATTGTCTTCACTTAGCACCATGTAACCCCCCTCAGCCATGGGTCAGAGGGGCGGGGGGTTGGGTTCTGAGTGGATTAACTGGTGCAACAGGACAGAGGAGCAGCTGGCAGGGGTAACTTAACCCAAAAAGACTCTAGGGATATCAAACAGACTGCAGGGTGAAAGAGGGGAGAATGGACGACACCTCTTTAATATAGTAGATAAGCAAATTGCATAGATGTACAGTTTTTTTTATGTCAAGTTTAAGCTATTCACTGAGGTCTGCTGGCATGTCATAGCCAAATCTTCACCCAGCAACTCCATTCAGAGGCTCAGTTCTACAGCTAGTCCTATACACATTAGTGCTGTGTCATAGCATTTCAAAGTTGCACATTGCACAAAGTATATGCCAACATAAAGCATAATTTTCAGGTCAGACTTGCTTTCTCCTTACTTGTATACTCCTTCTCTCACTCTTAGATCAGTGAAATTTATTAAATGTCCTTTAATTACCAGCAACATTTAATCAGCCCCCAGAGACACACCTGCTGACAAAAGTGTCCTAACTGTTAAAACTTCTATAAAGGCAGTGTGTTACAGAAGTGAGAAGAAAGGTTGCAGAAGGACTATTAGACATGGATGGAAAATAATGGCGGGGCTGGGGGGAGCTGTAGAATTAAACCATGGCTATAAAATAGATTTAGATGTTAGGAATAATGCAGTATAAACCTCATTCAGGTTTCTCTCCAAAGACCCAAGTTATCTCTCCCTTTTTATTACTTGTTGCTTTTCACTGTCAACTAATTAATACAATTGGAAAGAGGCTGGATAACACTGTACAGGCATGAGGAAAAAAAACAAAACAAAAAAAAAAAAAAAAAACAACTAAAAAACCTATCACCTATTTACATCAATTTGTGTGAAAAAGCCTTTGGCACTTTCAGCAACTTCAATTCAGCATAAAAACAGAAAAACAAATTGAGCAGTACTGTCAAGGATGGTTGGCTGCAGAGGAGCCAAAGCTGACATCAGTTTTCCCATGTTAAAAGACAGCCAGCAGCTACTCTCCTGTGTACCAGCGATCTGGCCATGGACAACCAGGCAGATAGTCAATATAATGCTGGGGAGCCGGAGGGCCAGATCAGTTACCATGCCTCTGACTGGGCAGGGTGAGCTGAGGCCAGATGGACACTGATCCCACACCTCGCCTGCCTGCCTCTCTCAGTTACCCAAACCCACAGCCACACCCCTGGACTGTGCAAAATACACACAAACCATTTACTAAACACACAGGATTGACTCTAATGCGCATCAGGAGGCAGGGAAAACAAAGATAATAGGATAAGCCCGACCTGCTCAACACAAACAAATGCACGCCCTAAAAGTGGTTGGACATTTTGATTCATCTAAGATAAACCTGAATATCCAATGAGATTAAAATGTAAAGCATTCCTCGAGTAGTGACAACTGCTACACACAGCAAATGTAGATATACTTATGCCTCCACTCTCCTTTTAATACAGCTGCCACACACACACACACAGGTTTTCCCCATGTACATCTATTATTATTATTATTATTATTATTATTATTATTATTATTATTATTATTATTATTATCATCATCGTCATCATCATCACCACCACCAGCAAGTATAATGGCACACTATAATGCAAATCCTAATTTAAATACAAACGCAGAAGCATCATATAAATTTTGAAAAATTGCTCTACATTTAAAAGTAACAGCAAAATATGTCTATGAGGTGGCATTTGAAGCTACGAGAGCGCTAACAAACAGACTATGAAAGTGCTGAGTTACTCTTTCAATAATTACAGTGCACTGAGCCCAGCTTCACAGTCCCAGACAGACAGAGTGCCTAAAAATGCAGCGCCAGCGTCCACCACTTTATCCTAATGGGCAGGAGTACGCCAGCCTCCAAACCACAGTGACGAGAGTTACAGCACCGCAGTGTCTCATCATCCCACAGCTCATAAGCCAAGAGCAACACAGGAGATAAACAACAAGCCCGAAGGGTGAATGTTAAAATATAGTTTAAACTCGAATGTCGCCCTAAACAGATAAAAACAGAGCAGGCGATTTCATTTACATTCATTTACATTCGTGTGGGACTGACACTGGCTGCAGCTGACATCCAAGGAGATGTTGTGCTTTAGATTCAGCTGACCGGACTTTTGAGCGAGTCCTCAGACAAGGGACAGGCTGGAAAGTCCCAATGCCCCTTTTCTACAAATAACAAATAAACAATTAAAGCCTTTACAGATTTAAGTACAGGACCCATGCTTTCACACAGAACTTCAGTACACCAAACTAGAGCTGAAACAATTTGTCAATCAAATGATTACAGTTTTTACAGATTAAAAAAAAAAAAAAAAAACAATCAATCAAGAAATTGATCAGCTGAATAATCAATAATGAAAAAAAATCCTTAGTTGTAGCCCCAACCGAAGACAAAAAAAAGCAAAAAAAAAAAGTAACTATTGGTCCATTAATTGAGCAACGAGAAATTAATTGACAACTAACTATTTTGATAATTGATTAGTAGTATTAAAAAAAAAAAAAAAAAAGCCAGTTCTTGTATGGTTTGAGGGTTTTAACTGAAGATTCTGTTTCTTTGTCTTATGTACTATTATATTGAAGATCATTTGGTTGTGGATTGATGGTCGGAAAAAATAAGCAGGTGATTACTTCACCTAGGGGTCTCAGAAACTTTGACGGGCATTTTTCACTTGTTTTCATACACTTATGAAGTGAACAATTGATAAAATGCAAATATTTTTAGTTGCAGCCCTAAAGAAATATTTCAGACAGACGCCTGCTTGAGTTTCTATTGCTTGCACAGAATTAAGAAGATGAATGTTTTCATTCATTCATTCTGCATGAGCTAGAGACAGATCAATTCAGACAATACTGCCAGGGCCTCCTTTTCCCCTTTCATTTAAAATAAATTAGTCTTATTATCCCTCAGATTGGAATAATATAAGATCCAAAATATGCTCCATAACGAAAATATCACAAGATTGATTTCTGTTGAAATCAGAGTGTAATTGGAAGAACATTCTGTTCTCACGCTGTGATTGTAGTGGAGAAAAAACCTGAACCCTTGACCCCGACATCCATAGCCACTGTAACCTCTTGCAGCTGTTCCACTGATGCACATGAACTCACTCAAAGCTGGATAAACGGCACAAATCAACCATTAGATGTATTAATCCTATGGTATATCACAACATATAACCCGGTGAAGCTGACAGGCCTGTTATGTCACATAAAATCTTAGAGGGGAAAAAAAAGGGTCTAAAGTAAATGTTCAGAAGGCATCCAGAGATTTTTCAGTGAAAACAAAACAACAGGTATTTCACTCCCTGATTCACTGAGCATTAGGCTTATTTAATTTCTCAATTTGTGGCATCCACTTTGAGTAGTCCCTCTACCCTTGCAATGTCAGCCACCTTCATTTCTCTCAGACCATAATGCATGAAATTAACAACTGCAACCACCCATTCAGCACCACTCACTTGCATGGGTAAAGACATACTTAACAAGACTGAGAGACATAAAATGAACTTCAACTTGTAGCAACACAATCAGTGAATCACATAAATGGTATAAAGTTTTCATAGACCCAATCTCATGTAACATCCTACTGAAAGTTGTAGAAATTTTAGCCTCAGTACAAGTGGTGATTTTATGAATGTGAATAAAACAAATGTGTGTGACCAGGGCAAAACCCATTTGGACGACTGAGGATGTAATTGTGCAACTCTCTTTGCACGCTGTTTACGTTTCCTCTTTTTAAAATCATCTTATCCAACCCCTTGAGCTTTTCTCAAGGTTAAAGAGTACAATGAAATCAGAAAACTACTTAGAGCTCCTTTTCTGTCTTGCTTCCTTTGGGAAGAGGAAAGGGAAACATAGGTGTGGACATGGGGAAGTAACTATGCAGTATAAAAAACACAGCTTGTGTCCCAATTCAGAGGCTGGAACTAGCAGAGGATGTGGGTCTTTCATAAGACCTGAAGGGCAAGCAAAACCAGCTCCTCTAAAAATAAGATGGTCTAGCCTCAGAGAGAGATCAAAACTAATGGTTTACTTGGATAGATTAAGATGCTTCTCTAAAACCTAACGTTCTGTTTGAGGTCCTGGAAACCGTGGACCAACTTTAATGACTAAAAAAAAAAAAAAGCCAGTTCTTGTATGGTTTGAGGGTTTTAACTGAAGATTCTGTTTCTTTGTCTTATGTACTATTAAATGGAAGATCATTTGGTTGTGGATTGATGGTCGGAAAAATAAGCAGGTGATTACTTCACCTAGGGGTCTCAGAAACTTTGACGGGCATTTTTCACTTGTTTTCATACACTTATGAAGTGAACAATTGATAAAATGCAAATATTTTTAGTTGCAGCCCTAAAGAAATATTTCAGACAGACGCCTGCTTGAGTTTCTATTGCTTGCACAGAATTAAGAAGATGAATGTTTTCATTCATTCATTCTGCATGAGCTAGAGACAGATCAATTCAGACAATACTGCCAGGGCCTCCTTTTCCCCTTTCATTTAAAATAAATTAGTCTTATTATCCCTCAGATTGGAATAATATAAGATCCAAAATATGCTCCATAACGAAAATATCACAAGATTGATTTCTGTTGAAATCAGAGTGTAATTGGAAGAACATTCTGTTCTCACGCTGTGATTGTAGTGGAGAAAAAACCTGAACCCTTGACCCCGACATCCATAGCCACTGTAACCTCTTGCAGCTGTTCCACTGATGCACATGAACTCACTCAAAGCTGGATAAACGGCACAAATCAACCATTAGATGTATTAATCCTATGGTATATCACAACATATAACCCGGTGAAGCTGACAGGCCTGTTATGTCACATAAAATCTTAGAGGGGAAAAAAAAGGGTCTAAAGTAAATGTTCAGAAGGCATCCAGAGATTTTTCAGTGAAAACAAAACAACAGGTATTTCACTCCCTGATTCACTGAGCATTAGGCTTATTTAATTTCTCAATTTGTGGCATCCACTTTGAGTAGTCCCTCTACCCTTGCAATGTCAGCCACCTTCATTTCTCTCAGACCATAATGCATGAAATTAACAACTGCAACCACCCATTCAGCACCACTCACTTGCATGGGTAAAGACATACTTAACAAGACTGAGAGACATAAAATGAACTTCAACTTGTAGCAACACAATCAGTGAATCACATAAATGGTATAAAGTTTTCATAGACCCAATCTCATGTAACATCCTACTGAAAGTTGTAGAAATTTTAGCCTCAGTACAAGTGGTGATTTTATGAATGTGAATAAAACAAATGTGTGTGACCAGGGCAAAACCCATTTGGACGACTGAGGATGTAATTGTGCAACTCTCTTTGCACGCTGTTTACGTTTCCTCTTTTTAAAATCATCTTATCCAACCCCTTGAGCTTTTCTCAAGGTTAAAGAGTACAATGAAATCAGAAAACTACTTAGAGCTCCTTTTCTGTCTTGCTTCCTTTGGGAAGAGGAAAGGGAAACATAGGTGTGGACATGGGGAAGTAACTATGCAGTATAAAAAACACAGCTTGTGTCCCAATTCAGAGGCTGGAACTAGCAGAGGATGTGGGTCTTTCATAAGACCTGAAGGGCAAGCAAAACCAGCTCCTCTAAAAATAAGATGGTCTAGCCTCAGAGAGAGATCAAAACTAATGGTTTACTTGGATAGATTAAGATGCTTCTCTAACGTTCTGTTTGAGGTCCTTTGAAACCGTGGACCAACTTTAATGACTAAAAAAAAAAACAAAACAAAAAATTACTTAACATTGTTTTATCACCTTGACATTAAATTACTTTGCATCATTTTATGAGAATTGTTGATAAAACATGATTTTTACCTTGATGGCATTTTTCAAAGTCTTCTACATAAACTGACACATTATTTCATCTTTGCATCTCACAGAAAACAGCTGTAAAACAAGATTAAATACACCGCATATAAAAATGACCCCAAAAATAACCAATGTCACAATGTAGAATATATTGTGTGCATGTCTTCATTTGTTCATTGTAGCCCATTTAAAATACTAAATGTTGTAACCCCCGAAAGACGACACAGGAACAGTTACCCTACGCTGAGCTCCTGGAGCTTTTAGCCAGTGTGTCAGAAGAAACATGAGTGAGAGTGAGAGTGAGAGAGAGAGAGAGAGAAAGAGAAAGAGACCATGTGTGTTTGTGTGTGATTCACACTTGATTTCACACCCAGATAATGATGATAAGCTCCTCAGCAACAACTCACACACCCCTGGCAGCAGTAGCACAAAGAATTTCAAGTGACGTGATACACTCTCCAGTGAGTGTTTACACCTAAACCCTGCTCACCACACCCACGCAGCCTAGAAAACATCATTTATGTTATGTAGAATCAAAGCCCAAACCTGAATAATAAACAGCATCCCTCTATCACAGGGATCTGCAGACGATGCCGTCTGAGGGTCTTGCCTTTGAGCTCCATGTAAGCTCCCCTTTAGTTCATACCGCTCTGCCAGGTCAAGAATGATACTGCTGGATGTTTGGGGATGCAAATATATAAAAATGGCAAGAAGATGCTCAGAAGATGGCAAGAAACAAGTGGGGACGCAGGAATGAAATTTGAGAGACCGGCTACCTCGACATTTTTAAGAATCAATATCAATGATGTAAGACGTGATGCTGAAACACAAGTGACTTCAATTCATCGTAAAGAATAAACAGAGGCACCTATAAAAACAGGCAATTTCCTGGACGGCAAGAAACTTTAACAGGCCAGGATCCTTTGTTTTCCTCATCGGTGCATGGTCAGGAGCTGGTGAAATCTTTAAAGTCATTGGGCGCATTTTCAGAGATTTTATTCTCCTTCCATGTGTCCAACATTTCCAGTCTGGTCGGACCGATCCTCACGTTGTTTCGGGGCCGTGCCGACGACCCCCAGACGGTCCCTGACACAATCGCTCGACGAGTTTCTGGGTGGTTGTTTTTTTTTTTTTTTCCAAGCCTCAAGCGAAGCTATAATAAAACCATTTGTCTCCGGGAACAAACACACCGGTTTCACCCCGGTTTAGCAAAAAAGGCCCAGCTCGGCCCCACGGAACAATAGCGCCCTGCTCCGAGGGCGGTTCGCTGCGGGAAACGCATGAAGCCGCTCGATGAAATGCACCTGACCGGACTAAAACCGTGAAGCACCTTAACCCCGAGGAGCCGTGTCTGAGGCGTACGAACCCGGGCTGGGACCAGCGCCCGGCCGTTCCGCGCCGAGCTAACATCACGCATCCATCACCGCGTCTAGCCTCAAAACCGGCCACCGCACGTTACAAAGAGGGGCGACGCGTGGTTTTCGCCGAAAACACGCAGACACACGCACATACGCAGCTGGAAGAAGGACGGCTCCCCGCAGCAACACGGCGGTTCAGGAGGCGCTTCAAGGCTCAAATATTAGAAATAACAAGAATTACCAGGCGCCGGGAGCGTCGGTGAATCCTCGGTCCTCGGTACCGTTCAACCGCCGCCTCTGTCCCCGGAGACTCGTGGGGAAACGGACGGTCGCTTCCTCCGGACCCAGCGCGGAGGAGGGGGAAAAAAAAACAACAAAAAAAACAAAAAAAACACGCACGAAATGTGGCGAAGGAGCCGCAGATTTCACCGCACGAACAATGGGGCCGCGCAGTCGGCGGCGGGCGGGCGGGCGGGCGTCCCTCTCCGTGTCCTTCCCCTACGCGTTTGAGCGCAGGCAGGCGGGCGGCGGCGGGGAGGCTCGGCTTGATGAAGGCTGGACCCGGGGCGGGGCGGAGCGGGGCGGGGGAGCGACCGGGGCGGGGCGGAGGAGCGACCGGGGCGGAGGAGCGACCGGAGCGGGGCGGGGAGCGACCGGGGCCCGGCCGAGGACCGGGGGCGAAGCGCCGCGGTCGTTGGACGAAATCCCGCCGGTGACGCGAGGCGGGCGTGACGTCGGATTCAAAGCGAGCCGCGCGAGCGAGGATTCCGCCGGAGCCACCGGAAGCGGCCGCGTCTCGTCCCGGTCCCGGTCCCGGTCCCGGTGTCGGTGTCGGTGTCGGTGTCGCGGTGCAGCGGAGCACAGACGCCCCCGTTACGGGCGGAGGTCCCGCGTCGGGACGCCGTTCCTCCCCGAGTATCGGGCGTTTCGGGCGCCCGGGCCCGAGCCGACGCGACCTCGTTCGGCCTTGTTTGCGCGTCAGTCTGCGAGAAGACGGGAGATCGAGGGGAAGTGCGACGGTTCCTCCGGTGTCCAGATGCGACCCGCGGTCACGCACGTTATTTACAACCACGGGGAAAAGAAGGGCATCTCAAATGGGCCTCCTGCCGAAGCAGTGTCATCGGACAGAAGGCAGGGGCCTTGTGCACAGTGGGCTTTTGCCATTTAATAGTTGCATCCACTTTTAACATTATTATATCATCCTTGTTCTTGCATTGGCTTTTTTCTTTCGTTTCGCCATTTTCCTCGTAAAGCCTGTTGGGACAGCAGCTCTACCAACATTTGGGCCCATTTCACACGGAAATCAGGACCATTTTAATAGTTTAGATTTTTCCAGTTTGGTCTCAGTGTTTCGACAGATCGACTGCAAGGTAAAAGGTCAAGTGTTCGATTCTTTGGTGGAAGAGCAATGTAAGCTCATCAAACTTGGGCTCCCAAGTATCTGTATTTGGCTGCCCCAGGTATGACAGGTTCATGAGCTGTGACTGCAATAAGCAGTGACACTCCATACACGCTCCTTACCCTGTTTCTTCAACTCACGTATTTATTCTCTGTGCTTAAAATACAATTAGCAATACCAGGGTACATGAATAATATTCTTCCCCCTTCGCCTTTCCAAGATTTGGAAAGTTGGGAGCATGGCTGAATAAAACTCTAAAATTTAAATTGCTCATTTTCTGCACTCATAGTCTAGTAACAGTGTCCACTTCCCTATGGTACAAACACACAATAGCAGCAGGATGATTTTTTTTTTTTTTTTTTGAATGTTGAGCTGCAGCTGCAGCTGCAGGCTGCACAACAGAAATCAATGAAAGGGGAGAAGACACAAAGACTACTGCAACTCACAGAGTGAATGGGTTAAGACATCTGAGATCAGCTGAGGTTTTCTCTAATAAAGCTCATAGAAGAGGAGGAAGAATGGAGAAAAAGCCTCAGGCCAAAGAAATCTAAAGCTCTAGTGCGTGAGGGGAGGAATGAAGGCTTACCAGAAATCATCAAAGATGGACTTGTCAGCACACAAGTTCTAACTCTGGCTCAGTGAAGAGTGAGAGTTGCTGTGTGAGACTGAGTGAGAGAGAGAGAGAGAGAGAGAGAGAGAGAGAGAGAGAGAGCGTGAGTCATGTCTCAGCTCTGCCTCTCTCAATCCCTCCTCTTTACAGGACTCAGGCAGTTGTTTCTTCAGCAGGGGCCCTGCGCCAGAGCGAGGGGGAAAACCCAAAACTCTCGCTAGAGTTTCACTAATTCTTCAGCTTAAAGTCATTGTCAGTAAACAGCCCAAAAACTAGTTTGTAGCTGTAGCATTTTTTTAAGGCAGATTTTGGAACGGTTTTTGCCAACATTCACCAAATAACTTTGCTTTGTTTGTGCAAATCTGAACCCAAAAAACACATGTGAAATTCTTGCTACAGGAAGTCAGCTCTCGGGTGTGGATCCAACAGAAGTATGTCAGTAAACCATTCGAGTGTCCTTGTATTTAACTAAACTACGCACTAATGGGATCCTCCATTATATCAGAGAGCTGAAAAAGCTAGTAAATCCCCTCACATCCTGCCCATCCATTTCAGATTGCTCCGTAATGTTGTTACACAGGGGTGTGGCTCGGTGCTGGGCTCTGGTAAAACAGAATTAGGATAGACTGATTATCTAAAAGGCTGTTTTACACAGACTTGGGCTCTTTTAAATCTGTTTCCGTAGTGTGGTTTGGTCACTCATCTGGCCAAACATTTCGCAATGAAGACAGCTGCACACACTGTTGCAAGGCCCCACATACAGACAAACAGACAGACCGACCAAAAACAAAGTCATGCGGCTACAGACTGAGTGACTCAATCTGTAAACTTAAAGTAGGAAGAGGAGACTGCTGCTGCTACTGCAGGTTGTTTTTTTCATCTAAATTGTTGTTCTGTTAATATAAAAGATCCTTAAGTTCAGAAAGGAAGTCGTGGTTGAGCAACTGGACCACACTTCCGGCTGAGGTCAAGCTGGCATTAAAAAAAAAAGGACCCCATCTGATACCAGCCCATGAAACTGAAACTTATTAGCAGCTTCTAGAGCAGGGTCCAATTTCCGGATTTTCATTGCACATCAATAGCACAGTAAAAGTAGTCATATCTATCTATCTATCTATATCTATATCTATATCTATCTTTATCTATATCTATATCTATCTATATCTATATCTATATCTATATATATCTATCTATATCTATCTATATCTAACTATATCTATCTCTCTATCTCTATCCATATATATACACATACATACACATACATACAATTGGGGAAAAAAGGTCTGACAGTGATAATTCTCTGTTTTAGGAGGATGAAAGAAGCATGTTTATGAGATGCATTAAACCAGGAACCTCTGCCACTCCCTCACTCACTCCCACATGAATCATCAAGGCATTGTCAGAGCAGTACACAATGTATGATGATATTAAGTGAAGTCGTTGGAAAGCAAAGATGTGCTACATCAGCTGCCAAGCCTCGCTTGGAAACCTCAGTAACCAGGAAATTAGATCATACCAGAATTGTAATTTCCCTCCTCTGAGAGCCTTGTGCTATAGCGCCTTAACTAAAACATGCACTACAGCTGTGTTTATTTGCAAAATCAAGAGCCATGGTTTCTTTTTAATCGTCAATGTGCCTTTTTCATCTGCCAGTTTCTTCAAGTAGAAGTAGAAAAGTAGAAAGTAGAAAAATAAACCTTAAGTCCTTTGCAGTCAATGTCTGGCACACATGAAGTACTTGCTCCCCCTTCTGACAAGACAAAGGAACTGCGTTTCAATGAAACTAGAATACATTAGATTTACAGCCTTCAACAACGTGTTTTAATATCAAAGATGATGCAGGAAATTTTAATCAGTAGATTGGCAACATATATGACACCAAGTAGATGACTTCATGTTTGTATTTTCTCAAGTACAAGTGCTGAATATTTGTATAAAAAACATGAAACCTTCAAACTGTAGGAAGGGCACATCTAGGTAATACTACGTAGCATATACATGCATGTAACACCATTTAAAGTTGAGGCTATGGATACATTTGGCACAGATTTTTCATCTTGATCCAAAGTCCTTAAGAATAACTAGCTTAGATGTGACACTGTTTGCTTATTTGACAGAATGTGAGATGACTGTAAAAAATACTGTCATCTCACTCTCAATTAACCCATTAGTGTGGACCAGAGATCATCTCTCCTTAACAAAAGAAACTATTGTCCTAAAAACACCCTTGGGAGTCCAGAATGAGACTCCCGCGGGTGAAACTACTGTGCGTTTTAAGCGGTACACAGACGTAAAAAATAAAAGTATTCAAGTATCCACTAAAGATCCAGTCACTGAACTACAGTTAAAGATACAAGACATAATTGTAAAGACAAGAAATAGCATGGAACTACAAATATCTTTCGGCCATCTTTACATCTTCTTTTTATCTACTCTGAACGCTGCTCCAGTTAAAATTCTTTTTCTAAAGACTTTTTTCAAGTCAGTTACAATTTGCTGATGGCCATCAGTGGTGCCTATAATGGAGAAAGGGGGCAAAATTTCTAACTTCTGAACTCTGGCATCATTGAAGAAGCATGCATATGGCTCTGGAGAACAGCTTTCCTTGTTGTGGCCGACCGCAGGCAATACTGAGTGTTTCATTAGTGAATGCATCCCATTGTATTGATCATTACTCAGAAAAATGCAACCCAATCTACTACAGCAACCGAAAACAGCAACAAAACATGAGTTCCACATTTGAAGGCAATACAATGCTTGTGTAGTCGAACCATAGCCGTATGAATCGATTTGAAACTTTATACTGAAGGTGCAGCTAACAGGAAGAACAAACAAGTCAATTTCACACCTGAAACCTCACTCTGTACAAATGTTTGTGGTCTGATTTTTTTCATCGTCATCTTCCTGATTGTCTAAAAAAAAGAGACTAGAAGCTTGATTTCTTTCACATATCACAGTGTGATTCAGGTGTCCTCTGCCAAGTTCTTTTTGCAGTAAAGGAAATCATGTTATTTCGAAATAAAGAGGTGGGTGTAAGTAAAAAGGAGAAGTTCCTGGATGTTTTAAGAGCCTTTTCCTCAAGAGTTAATCGATTTTGAAACACTATAAAAATAAAAAATACAAAAATAAAAACAGTCCGTCAACTTCCGCAGTCCTCCTCACGGCGCTCGTACCCTTGTGGTGTCTCGAAAACAGGTCCTGATCCTCTTTCAGCATCGTGCATTATTAAATACATTAAGAAAAAAAAATACTTTTTTTTGTTTGTTTTTAAATGCAAACAAGGAACAGAGATATTTCTTTGCATTAGGCATCCATGATGCTGTGGAGTCGTCCTCTTCATATAGAGGACAAGTCCTCTCCATCATCCACCCTCAATTTCTTCCTATGGAGTCGAGGACAGGAAAAATAATAGGTCTAATAAAAAGACTGTTGTTAGATATTCCTTCTGCAGAGTGCTGGTCCCTCTGATGGCGGTGACTCCTCCTTCGGATGGGTGCTTAGGTTTGGCTTTGCCACAGTCCGTTGGTGCAGAGACACTGGGTGTGCGGAGTGTGCAGTGTGTGCTTGTGGTCAGCAGGGGAGGCTAGTGAGGTCACAGAGATCAACTTCAGTTCACAAGAAGGACGTCCTCATATGTCGTCGTTCTGGGGGAACGATGGCTCATGTTAACCATTTTCTACACATGATATTTTACATCATAATCATATATTCTTTATTCGAGTCACAAAACTGCAGTATTTACTGAAATATAATCCAAACATGCTGACAAATTATGTCACAGCAGGATCTTTACTTTAGAATATTATTTCAGTTTTGGCATCATGGGAAAACCTTGTAAATCTTGCTTTTATTTTGTTTCAAAACTGAAAATTAATAACCATGGCGGTTAGGGTAGAAACAAGGCTGTCTTTCTAACACAGATGTTCTCTCTGGCTATAATATCGAGGTTTCGTTAACCCATATAACCTGGTAGCTCACATAATGTCTTTTCCCTTGTTTCCTGTGGTGCTACCCTCTTTTAACATTTGATCCTGATGCCGTGAATATTTACATTAGATACAATTATTCCAAAATACTTATTTGGTCTTTCTTGATCAATCATCTGTTGTGCCTCATGAGACCCCACAGAGAGACAACAGTTGTTGTTGTTGTTGCTCTCATGTCTGCCCCCTCTGCCTCACCTGTCACAGCAGCAGCAGAAGGAGCATGGCGAGGTCTCCAGACCCCTGAACTTCCCAGAGCTTGGTGCGTCCTTACACTCTGCTATGAAGGCGTGCAGGTCCGTTATGTGGATGGGTTCCTGGGTTTGGTGCTGTGGAAATCAACTAGAATATATTACTTTTTTTTCCCCCTTTTTCTTTTAATTCCAATTTTCACCCGTGCCTTCCCTTTTTTTATAGCTCCGATACCATTCTTGCGGTCAGAAAAACAGAAATGATAGGCCCGGATTACATCAGGACCACTTCCTACCTTAATGGTCTCATAGGCTCCCGTGATGAGAGCAATAAACAGAGAAAGCACCATGTAGATGAAGAGCGAGATGAAGGTGTACAGATAAACTTGGCTAAACAGCCACACCAGGGTACTGCTCTCCTGCATCTCCGTGAACGTCACGAACATGTCATCCCCGTTAATGAGGGAGAATAGGCACTCCGACACCATCGACAGGGAACGGAACTGAGGGAGAAACAACAGTGTCATCAAACATCTCAAAGCTTTAAGAAACAGCAACAAAGTAAATGGGCTGTACCACCTTGAACAGCAGAGTAAATGTTCCACAAATGTCGCTAAGACAACCATGTAAACTGAAGAAATCTGATTTAAGCAATTTGTTGCAAAGTGCAAACCATGTAAGACATATTACTGTGTAAAAGTGAAATGAGAGAGAGCCAAAATGACTTGAGAGGAATATACATAACAAAGAAAAAAGAGGCGAGGACTGATGGAGAAGATGTAGCTTACTTTGCAAGTTTTTAAAAACATTTAAAATATTAAATGAACAAATACAAATATTTTAAATCATTAAACATTTAAATGAAAATAGGATCTTTGAAAAAAGGTTATGAGTATTATTGGAGGTAGGCAAATATTTGCATGTCAAGGGAAAGAAATACAAACAGATATATGTGACCACTCTTCGGTAAAAATGTACATGTTTAACATTCAACTTAAGTGGGTTTTATTACACCAAATTATGACATTCATGTCTACCAGAGTTTCAGTTTTATTCACCTTGACATGGTAAGGTCCCAGGACGATCCAGCCACAGAAGCAGTAGCCCAGATAGATGACGGCCACACAGAGGCAGAACCGAATCACGTTGGGGAGCGCTGCTCGGAGGGTGACGATTAGGATCTGTGGGAGGCACAGAGACATTGGACAAATGAAATAACAGCATGAGCCAGAGCAGAGAGAACAGGTCAACTGGATTTATTACATCACATCAAACCATTAAGAGGAACATTTTCTCACCATCTGACCAGTTATTAAATCAGCAGCAAGTTGAAACAGTGTCAACTGACATACGCCAGTGTATCTGTGACTTACATTGTATTTCTGGAAGAATGTGAGGTAGCGAATGACTCCCACCCACACCAGTAGAGTGGAGGTCCCTAACAGGATGCCACAAAGGTCATAGGAGGACATATTCTGTCAGGAGAAAAGAAGAGATACTAGCTTGACAACAAGCGCTTCTCATGGTAATCATCATACTGGTCATCTAGGTTTTAAAATATCAATCTTTGCTAAAGGTTTAAATTATGGAAATACCTACATTTACATTATGATCACTGAAAATTATCCATTCTGGTTGACTCGAAGGTCTGGGTTATCTTTTAGTTACCAAACAGTTTAACTGGACATTTACTGTATGATGTAGATGTACCTAATATAAATTTATTAAAAATAAGTTTTAGTTTATAAATGATCACATTTACATGAATCTTAAAGTCCAAATCAACCTAACTGTAAGAAGAGGAAACTGGACTCGATAAAAAAAAATTAGTTGCCATGAATCTTAGGGGCACCTGAAGAGGAAGAGAGAGGTGACCGCTGAGGAAGTGCAACCAAAACTGAACAAAAAATAAAGAGATGTGGAGAAGTAACAGGTGAGAATAAGAGTGAGGCAACGATTCTGAAACAGAGGGAGGAGAAGGAGGGAGCCAGAACGAGAGCTATTTAACATTAGCTCCACTGGACATTTAGTTTTGATATCGTGTATCTGAAGACACTGTTATTCTCTGTTCCTGAGATTGACAGCAAGCAGTAAAATTTCTCTTTCCCAGTTTTAAAACTTGTCAGGATTAAAAAACTCCTCGTCGAGGCCTTTTTAACCCTCTCCGGTTAAGCATGATGTTGCCAAGAAACAAGAAAACAAGTAGGAAAAAAATGACGGAAACTCTAAGGCTCGGGAGCTATATTTTGAAGATTTAAATAGGAAAGCTTGATCGAAATTAGATGTAAATCAAGGACTGATAATTTTAGCACATACACACACATATATATATGTATATATATACACACATACAAACTACAAGAAAAACTACAGCAGATATTGTCCCTAGAAATCTAAAGGGTGTGGCAGTGAACAGAACACACCTTAGACTCAATGCCGATTTTGATGATACTGCCGGTGATGGTGAAGATATCACTGATGATAAGGAGGATATACCAGCCATTAATGAACTCCAGCCGGTCTGCCCAGCACACTTTACGATGCAGTGTTTCTTTAAAAAACTGCACAAACTCCTGAAAAACACAAAGAGACACAGTAAAAGGAATTAGCGAAACCTGGTGTTATTTCCCCCTCATTTTCAGACTAGTAGTCACTTCGTAGGTTTCACTTTTTTTAGCTCAGCATTCTTACCATGTCAAGCATGACTCTGCTTGGACTGGCTTGATCTGATGCTCTTATTCAGAGCTCTGATTCTGTTGTACACTTTCCTCTTGGCTGTGACAGGTTTTCCTTACCTGTTGCAGTAAGATGCCGCGCAGTATTGAGCGTCCACAAAGCAGCAATGACACCATGCACACCAGAGCCACGATGACATCAAAAGCTACACGTGAGTAGTTTTCAGCTGGGGGATTAAAGGGAGACGAAATAATATTAATAATAATTATTATATTAATAATTACAACAAAAATAATAGATTAGAAGAGCTGTCTTTCTCTTTGATGTGAAAGTAGTATACCCCCGATACTGCTGTATAAATAACTGGTATGTATTGAAACTTCCTGTTGGCTCAGTAACCGTGAGCAATTTCTAATGTCATGTTCCTTAACACCCTTCTAGTTTTCAACCAGTGTCTTTTGCTTGCACACTACTGCTGCAGTAATTCTGTGACTTTCTGTGATTCTAACGTTAGACGATGCTCTCTCCTCTTTTCAAGAGTCCCGGCCACCCGCCCATCGGGTGTCTTACCATGTCCAGAGACGCTCGGGTCTTTACACTCTTTAATTGATGCCCGGTTTTCTAACCAGATCTTCACCTTGCCGCTGTGAGCCTTGTTGTCCAGAACTATCTGGAGGAGAGAGGATGCCAACACACAGTTCATATCCTTTCAAGCTAGTTTCATTTGTTTAAGAAGTCAGATATAATGATGCAAATCTGTGATCTGTGTTATGTGTCATACCAGCATTGAATAATGAAAGTTAAAATTAACATACATGTGTTTCCTTCAACAAACAGAAATTGGATCAGTATTGAGGCTGCCTTTTTTGGAGGTACCAGAACAACTGGCCTAAGCTAAATAATGTATAGAAATGGAGTGGGAATATAATTAACATAATAACTTGTCTGAACAATCTTTTTTAGGGCATAAACATATGCCCAAAGATGCAGCTCTCTTTATCACAAAAACACGACCTTCCACATGATAACTAGGGCACCTCACCAGAAAACTCTTATTCAGTCTCATTATATTAAATGGGAAAAAAAAGACTAAAAATTCTGTAAAATAAAAAAGATGCCTCATCCAGGACTTGTACAGTCTTTGTGTAATCACATCACAATACTTGGTGTTGAGCTCAGCAATTCCTTAAATTGTCTTTACACCATATAATCCTAGATATCTCAAGTAAGTGCCCTTCGGCAGCGCTGGGAACCAAACCACCAGCTCTCTGGGTACAAGGCAGCCTCTCAATTCAACCTGTCATTCAGTACCTCTGGATGAAGCATTCGTATGTCTTTGCCTGCAAAGATCTATACTCACCGTTATGGAAAAAGTGTAGCAGTCTGGGATCTCGTTGTTAATGATGGTCTGTATATTGATTGCCTTCAACTGGAACTCTATGGTGACATTAATGAGCCTTGAAAAAGATGTAAGAGACAGAATGAAATTTAGAGGGAAACTCTTTCATGTAATATGTTGTAACACTTTAACACTGGCTCATAGTGCAAGTCTCTATAGGGATTCAATAAAATGGTCTTTTGTTCATTGATTTTCTGCCCTTTCAAGATTTGAACTGTTGGCTCTGGATTTAATATTCACCGGTTGTTGAAGCACACTTCTACTGCTGTGTCATGATGACTTCACTGTGCAGTGCGACAACCCATCAGCGACCTTGTCGGGAAGTAACGGAGCAGGGGATCAGGCACTGTTTCTGTGTTGATTCCCAGTTGTTTTTGTGGGCCCATTACAACAAGCTCTCTAATACCACCATCCATCCAACTAACGTTATGGCCAATTTCAGCCATAGTTATCACATTTTGGCTCATGACATCCAAGTCTAACAAATGTAGTCAGGTTTAATGCTGGAGATTACAACTGTCTTCATTATTTTCTTGAATATTTTTTTTTTCTTTAAAAAAATCAGTAAACAGTAAACAACTGCCCATTAAGAAGATGCTAACACATATATTTTTATTTTTACAGATATTTGAAGAGCTATAAAGGTCGGTGAGAGGTGAAAAATGGTAAAAGACAAGTTGGGCACACTAGTATAAGTCTCTTTTATTCAATTTTACCAAACACATTGCATAGACATATCCTTATGGTAGCTGTTTGCTTTTTTTGCTTTCTTTGTTGAGGAATGTGCTCAGTTCTGTATGCAAGGTTTTTATTTATAAAGTTGAGATTGGAAAA
Source organism: Istiophorus platypterus (assembly GCA_016859345.1). Lineage (NCBI taxonomy): Eukaryota > Metazoa > Chordata > Actinopteri > Istiophoriformes > Istiophoridae > Istiophorus > Istiophorus platypterus. The sequence goes on along the minus strand of CM029114.1, from coordinate 17,455,966 downwards.
TATTCCTTGTTCATTTGTTCAAGTGGAATATTTTTATGTTTTCAGACATAGAAGCAGATTATGATTTTAAAAATGATGAGGACAGAAAACTGCATACCTCAGTATGTGTGTGTTTTTGTGTCTAAACCTGTGTCATTGTCCTTGCATACATGCTTGAATGTGCGTGCGCAGCACTGATAAGTGACTTTTTGAATCAGATACTACAGAGATAATCTCAGCGTTGGAGGCCAAACGAGAGGAAGCCGAAGCCATGCGAAAAATGAAGCCTTACTTGTGGAACTTGAGCGTAAAGTTCTTGTAGCTGCTGCTGAGTGAAGGTGGAGGGACCGACAGAGGGTTGATACCTATACAGTCTGAAGAAAGTGGAGAACAGGAGGAGAAAGGTCATGTTGATTAAATACTGGCATATACGGAAGTTATTATTAAAGAGAGGGGGGAAATAAACCCAAAAAAACAGAATTTCTAATCTCTGACATTTTGCCGTTCCTTTGTACACAGTGAATAATAATAAAAAAAAAAAAAGATTCTTGTCAGACTTACTAGTTGCAGATCACAGAGAAACACTGACCTACTGTACATTTCATATGAGGTGATTTTAACATTAGGTTGTATTCGCTTTGCATTTATAAGCACTATATAAACATTTATGAAATATTTATAACAAACTATAATGTGTTATAAAGCAGATTTAAGGAAACATTAACGTACAGTATTTGTCAAACTTTATAACTTTTCCTACAAACACATTACCAACAGTGGCCAGCCCTTTAGTAAGAATAATTAGATATCGTCCTTCTTGTGATATTTGACGAAGTGTAAATTAAATTACATGAAATGCCATCACAGGACAAAAAAATGTATACTAAACATTTGTTTACTATAGTTTGATGGATTACAAAAGAAAGCCATTTTGAAAATGACCCTTTAGATAGTAAAAGCTATTCTACAATAAACAAAAACTACAACAGGTCAACATCTCAAGCAAGAAACTATCTGAAATCAACAGTAAGATGCATCCTGGGAAGTTTAAATTATAAATACCTGCACGTCTGCAGAGGTGACTTTGGTGAAAGCAGATTGCACTCACCAAAGGAAACACATTGGACCTTACCATTTATTTATGACCTTAATCTCTCATGAGAAAAGGTGCTAAACTGTATTTTGTAACATGTCAGATTCTGTGACCTGATTATGTACAGTGGCAAATTGCTATATTGCCAATATGAACATTTCTAATCCCACTTTATTGCATGCTCTATCGCCATAAAGCCTGTGTTGCTTCTGTGAAGCATCCTATTCTGTTTTACCTGCGCCTGAAGGAACACAGAGAACCTTCTTATTGGTCAGAGTTATTAATAACCTCGCCAAGGAGGTCCTGCTTTCGCAGTTGTCTTTGTTTGTTAGTTTGTTTTTCAATATTGGCTCTCGTAATTAATAGACATTTTCCACGATTATGAGATAGTAAGTCAGTTATGAGATAAGGCTTCAAAATTTTTTCTTTCATGAATGCATTGTGTTGCTGTAGCAACCACTGTCTATATGATTAAATAATTGATAAAAATCTTTCTAATGAAGCCTACCAGAAGCCCAGATGTGACTAGGGCTGCATGTTATAATGTAAAATTTATATCAAGGTATATTTTTACCTTATAATTTACATAAAATGTGACATGAAAACCCAGACAAGACTTTTGGAATTTGGTGGTTTATTTCCTGGAGGTAGAGTTAGTTCAATTATTTTTAAAAAGCCTTTGTAGCACTTTTGTTTGAGAATACACTTCAACTCTCAAAGCTACTTGTGTAAGAGCCAGAATGCATCCTCAAACATTCCTCCCAGTCAGACATTTCCTTTTGAAGTGACTGTCTGTATTGCCCCCTCTGGCAACAACTGTCAGCCTGGATAGTTTGCGGATAATTGTGCTCTGATTGACCACTGACCTTTTAAAACCAAACTGTATGCAAACTATGCATAAAGCGACCTACAGCCCCCACGCTAACCTATCATTTCACAGAATCAACAGCTAGTTACAGAGAGCAAAAGTCCACACATTAGCTCTGCACATAGTTGAGAACAGCTTTCTAGCTCTGTTAGCAATATTAATTGAAATGACCAATAACTGGGCCACAGACCAGCAGTGTCTCCCTCACATGGTACAGCGTAGCTCACGTACTTGTGATGATGTGAGGGTCTATGCTGAAGGTATCGTTTGCTGGGTCGATGCTTCCTTTCTTGTAGTACTGTTGGCAGAGGGAAAGCGCGCTGCCATTCACCCCAGCATTGTAGACATAAGCATAGCGTCCCACTGTGGTCTCTGGTAAGGCCAGATACTGGGGGGAGGATGAGGGGACAGTAACCTAAAAAATCCTGGAGCTTTACGAATTTGCTTCATAAACAGAAAGAGAGGACAGTTAAAAGGAAAGAAACTGGAGGAAAATAAGATAAAGAAGTAAAGTTTCTCCTGAGTTCAGTCAGAGGCTGAGCTGAACACAAATTCAAAACACCCTCCAACAGAAACCGTGTGTCTCTTGCTAGTTAGCCTACAGTTAACGTCTGGTCAATTGGTGCATGACTTCACTGAGCCGTGCAACAACCCATCAGCGACCTTGTCAGGCATTAACGGAGCAGGGGACCAGGCACTGTTTCTGTGTTGATTCCCAGTTGTTTTTGTGGGCCGATTACAACAAGCGCTCTAATACCACCATCCATCCAACTAACGTTATGGCCAATTTCAGCCAAGGTAGTTATCACTTTTTGGCTCATGACATCCAAGTCTAACAAATGTAGTCAGGTTTAATGCTGGAGCTTACAACTGTCTTCATTATTTTCTTGAACAACCATTTTGTCCCTAAAAGATTGGAAAATATTAAAAAAAAAAAAATGCAAATAAGAATAAACTTGAGTCCTGGGTGACATCAGCAGACGTCTTTGTCAATCTGCCCAACAGCCCAGAAGATAATCTGTTTATTACCATGCATGACAAATTCTCACATTTGAGAAACTGAAGCCAGAGACAGTTTGACATATTTGCTTGAAATGACAGAAAAAAGTGAGTATCAAAATAGTTGCTTGATAGTCAACTGCTTGTTTCAGCTGTCAAACTGCTATTTTGTGCTTAATCAAAATGGCTGTGGTTGAAATACAAAGCTGACCCAGTTGATCCTACTATATCTGACAGGAGGCATAGTTCACAATGCATTTATTGTAGCAAGCCAATAACAATTTCATTCTCTAAACCATCAAGCACTTGATAAAGTTGACCTCAGTTGCACCATGTTATATTAGCTCAGGTAAAATGGGCCTATAAGTCTGAGGATGCCAACACATATTTTAGATTCCACATCTCTAAATGGTGAGAGGTTTCCTGACAGGTGGTTAAAGACAAGTTTGGCACAATTCACACTTGTGTCAGTCCCTTTCAATCAGTTTTATCAAGCAAATTATGGAATTTGAAACCCACATGTCACATATGGTGTTGTATGCTATATGTTACACAGAGCGTAAGAGTGTAAGAGATTATGCAGTAGGTTGACTTGTCCTTACTGTACCTGTATTGTTATGTAATGAAAACTAAAAATTGGAGTAGTGCTTTTATAAGTGAATTCATACTGTATATTTAAGCAGCTTTCCATTTTCCTGAGGAAATTGGAGCTCACCTGCTCCACGGCGTAGAAGATGTGTTCATAGACATCGCTCTGCGTGTACACAGCAAACGAGTCATCTGAGGACTCATCGTAGTCCTTTAGGAAGAGGTGCTTGAAAGTCATCGTGTTTTCCTCCTTGAAGGTCACCACCACCTGGTTACTGAGGCCAAACAGTACTAACTGCATCAAAGAGGGGAGGGGTTTGAAAAAGTTGACAGGTCAAAGAAAAGGGAGAGAGGGAGAAATGAAATATATCATGAGGAGGAGGAGGAGGAGTGGAGACAGAGGAAAACGCAGAGGCGGTACGCTTCAGGTGCACTGCTAAGACTGCAAGCTTTGTGTTAAAGAAATTCGTTAAAGTTTATGGCTTGTCTATCAAGTAATCTGGACAACCTCTGTGTGTTCCTGCACCTCAACAAAAATCAATGACAGTCTCCACTCAGGAAGTTAAGATGAGACTGATCCTGATCCTGTTAAATAAACATATAATATTTTGGATGATTATCATTAAAGATTTATAACTTTTTATAGGTGTCTGTGTCTTTTTTTCTTTTAATTTGGGCTCTTGGCTGCTTAGTTTGACAAAATGATAAATCAGATCTGTGGCAAATTTTGGGCTTAAAAGGGATAGTATGCATGTGGGGTAAGGACAGTTTAAAAGGTGCTAAATGGAGACAAAAATAAAGGGATTGCAATGACAAATATTCCCACGGAAATAGCACTCTGTCCTCTGTGTCAAAGATTTACTACAAAACTGTTGGTCAGTGAGTCCAACAAGTGCACACAAACAGAGTAAATACAGTATATTCACCTGAAAAGAAAAATATGGCAAAACTCAGGGATAGGAAAAGAAAGACTACTCAAAGTGAGAAGAGATATACAATAAGAAATTTAGAGACCCTGATGAAAAACAATGTTGTGGTGAGAAAAAAAGAGCAATGAGGGGCAAAGGCCTGATGTATGCTGTACCTGAGCTGTGACGATAATTATCTTGAGCAGCTGCAGGCCCAGCTTAAAAGGCTTCCGGCCCTTGGCATGATATTTATCACAAGGACTCATGAAGAAGTATTTCAGCTTCCTGCGAAGAGCCTCCTCTTCCTGATCAGCCCCGACCCAGTGACCAGCTCCTGCTGTGGGACTGAGATGGTTGCTTTGGTTGTTGCCATGACTGATACTCTGAGGGTTATACTCGCCGCTGCTGTCCGTGGAGCCGTAGCGAGTCACCGAGCCGGACAGGCCGCCTCGTTCTAGAAGAAAAATAATGAAAGAACGCTTATTTTTTCAGTCATGCTCATGCAAATTTTGATCTTTGAGGGACTTAAGCTCAGTCAAATGATAAAATGTACAGAATGAATCTTTGAGCAGGACTCCTACTCAAAGGCCTGACGTGAAATACTCAAAGTCCTGCATGTCTCAACCCTAGATGCTAATCTATAAATCTTGCTGAATCTTGCTGACTCTGGTGTCATAGTCAATTCAGATAGTAGATGATGGTCATTACAACAATAGCCATGCTTCGTAAAAAAGTGGTATTTGCCATATGAAATAGCGCATGTACTAGTTTCCCCTAAAAGTTAATATTTTATTGGATAAAAGTACATTTATTTTTAGCCATGCTGTTAATGGCTCTAAGGATGACAGTGTTGGTCTGTCCTGACTAAAATACTTCAACAACTGTTAGATGGATTTCCATGAAATTGATACCAACATTTGTGTTTCCCTTGTAATAACGTTGGTGATGCTGTTACTTTTCATTAAGTCAAAATTTAGATTTTTCTGGGACTTTCGTTTATGACAGAAAAAGCATATAAGCATTGTCCATATTAAAAAAAACAAGTGATATAACAAAGCAATAATAAAGTGCTTAGGCAAAACAGAGGACAAGAGGTTAAGAGATAACAGGTGGGACTGTAAACATTGGCTCAGCAGGAAAGCACCAATCACATGAATCGAACTTGTTTTCAAAAGTGCCCAGTCCAAGTCTAGTCAACTCTTACAAAACTTGACTTTTCCTCATTACTGGCAAAGATTTCTTCCACCGACAGCATCATGTCAACGCCACACGTGGGTCCACGTCTGAAGACTCAGCTGAAGTCTTCAGCTCTCACTGCTTTCGCCTCAGTCTGACACTGTCTCTTTGTCTCTCACAGTGTATGGCTCTACTTTCTTTGTCCCCTCTGGCACATGGAACATGTGCTCAACCTAAAGCCCACACATGTGATTTAAGCCCTTTGTCTCCAAAGCTAAAAGTACAAAATGAAAACTACGCTGAGGACTGTCCTCCAGAGGACAGGGCACAAAAAGAGCCAATATGTTATAGATTGATAGATAGATAGACAGACAGATAGATATGAATTCTACTGGAGGGATGAACAGCTCCAGTAGCACGTCTGACACCATTCTTCCAAAAGATATTCCCTCATTTGATGTTTTGATGTGTTCAACTGGGTTAAGATGTGCTGACTGTGAAAACCACAGCATATGATTCACAGAATTTTCACACTCATTAAACCGTTCATCGACTCGTGCCTTATGAATGGGGACACTGACATCCTGTTTCTCCACACATTTTTCAGGTTTTTCCTGTAATTTGTCATCCGTCCGTATATTTCATTCAGTGACAGTGAAAGGGAGAAATCTATTTTCCCAAAGAGTCTGCATTGTGTGTGCTAGTCCCTGTAGACATCAGTGTAGCAGATGACAACTGGTAGTAAAGGAGTGAGGCAGATTCCTGCGATGGTTTGGTTTGAGCTGGCACATCTACAGAACGATGTCTGACCTCGCTGGGGTCGACAAGGGTCTGAAAAAAAAAAACTGATGAGAATGTGTATGAGGTCTTCATATAAACCCACTTCATAATTTGGGCATAACATGTTGTACAACAAAATATTAACTGGAGCATTTTTAAACTACTTTTAACATATTAATATTTAATGTTACATATCAATACCACATTTTTTTCTTCCTTGCTATATGTAACTATAATTTCTAAAGGCATAATTAATTAGATCATCATGATCTAGGTCTGGATAAGCTTGTGTAGGTCATAGGTGTAGGTTTTTGCTAAAATCAGCACTGACAACAATGAGCTTCATGGTTACTGCTGTTAGCAGTAGTGACAGTGTTGGCTACAGGTCTGATGGTGCCAACTCTCTGCACTGAATAAACTGCAGGTATGAGAAACTGAATTCAGTGTTTGTCTTTGTAAGACCTGGATTGCTTCCTAATGTTTACCACACCACTGTTGAGAAGAAAAATACCTAAATCCTTATATGTGACTACTCTAGTCTACTGTAAATAAGTACTCGTATAACTGAAACATTTTCAACCTGAAAAATGGATTTTGAGACAAAACAGAAGAGGCTAGAGAAAAAAAAAAGCAAATGGACAAATTAGTCCATTTAAACATGTTTAAAATCTCAGAAAAGTGTGACTAAGCTTACAAAGCAGACAGGAACTGAATGCACTCCATTGGAAAACCATAAATCACCAAGTTGGCTAATCATGCTGTCACGTGTTTTGCTATGCTGGACTGGGGCCCTGTTCCAGAAAATGGGTTAAGGGAACACTTTTATTTCTTTCCCCTTGAGATGAAGGAAACTGAGGTGACTTTAACTCTGAGTCAGTTAATGTGGTAACTCAGAGTGCATATCAGAGAGAATTAACTTGCAAGTTTAATTCTGGAGAACAAGATCAAAATCCCTGTCGGTTAATGGTTTTTAACCCAAGGCTGTTAGCTCCCCTATGATCAGTTAGTCATCAGTGTAAGGACAGAGGTAGTGGTCTCTTACATTCAAATATTGCACAACGTAGCTTCATCCTAAACTCAGAATACAGTCTATACGCTCTCTGTCTTTCTAACACTGTGGATTTAAAGTAATTTTCGGGCCATCAATGAGTTTCCCTGTACTGAAACATTCATCATACATTAAATATATTGAATAAAGGCTGCACATAATCTGAGCTTGTTTAAATTACATTATTGTTACTGAGCAAGATTCCTAAATGTAAAACAGGCATGCAAAAATTTACATTCAGCTTGAACCAACGGGCTTTTTCAACTGCAAACCACCAAAACCATGAAGCCATTAGGTCAGATTATGAGATTACAACCAGATCTATAAACTCACTGTATTTGGTATCTGTTTGGTCTATATTTTCAGATGAATAAATATATTAAAATTTTTTTGCCAAATTAACAGTACAAATCAGGCAGTTCAACATCCGTTAAGGTGTTAAAGTTTAAATAATGTGTTCTAATGTACTATGCTGAATAAAAGGTAATAATGGTCACTCAGCTCTTTCACTGCTGCTGCCGAAATTTCATAGTTGGGATCGGTTGATTTTTACTTTATTTCATTTGCCAGACTTGTGCTTAACTCAGAGTGGACACAGTCAGAGTTGACTGATTGACTATTCCTGAGATGGGAAATCACTGTTTTTACTATCTCAGGATTAGTCAACACAGAGTTCAGGGTTAGGCTCAGACTTTGTTAAACCTGCTTTCTGGATCAGGCCCGTGGACTTAAAAACACAAAACAAAACATGATTTCAGAGCATGTCTTTACTGTTATTTATTCAATAGACGGCATGACAGAGTCAGATATACTGCTGAGTCAGCATGAATCCGGACTCAACAGAAGGAGCAAGTCAGCAGTCCAAATCAACAACTTAACAGTGTTGTCCAATGGAAATGAGAAGTGAAACAGGAGGAATACGCCACTGTTCTTTAATATTAGTCAGCACTAACTGCAAATAAAATGGAATTTCAATAGAAGAACATTAAGCAGAAAAGTTTAGTACTGGCATAGCTCCAAATACTTGTCACGGGTTATGCTCTGGCACTGCAATCAGAAGACAGAACAAATGGCTTTTGTCAAGTTTTCCTGTTTTTCAAAAAGGAGCAAAAACTAGAGTTTGTAGGATGATCAGTTTGGCAACTCTTCCAAAAAGGAGCGGACTTTGTCTTTCATAGGTAACAATCTATTACAGTAATTGTAAACAAATGGGTAGCCTCATTACCAAAAAAATAAAAGACTCAAAATCTAAATTGGTGCTGCTCGTGATTAGTGACACTGTTCAAAAAGGGTAATGAGCATTTTTTGGTTTTAAAACTGAAACATGGATTCCTCTATGTTTTACTCAAAGCAGTTATCCTGCTAAATTAGTAATATTTCAGCTTCATTAGACAAGCTTACTACTGATGTAAACAAATATTTTTTAGAGCATCAGAAAACATTCATTTCTAAGATTTAGCCTTTTTCTAGTGTCTTTTAAAGGCTCAGTCCTCCTATTTGGGAGTGATCACAGTTTTAAAGCCTAAGGTTTTGATTTTGGTGGTTTGTTAATTCTTGTAAACACATAAGAAACAGACTTATTCTGTATATGTTTAGTGGACAAAATACTGATTTTTCTCTGTATTTGAATGTGGCCTAAAACAGTACTACTTGTGAAGGAAAGCTTTAAGAAACAGATCAAAATTGATGCAGCAGAACCAGAGATACTGTTTGATTTTTTTTTTTTTTTAAATTGCATTAATTTTTCCTCCTTTTCAATATCTGTTGCCAACTTTAGCAAAAACAAAACCTGGGGACAGTCAGTCAGGGATTCTGGGGTGTTATGCTAGCCTCAAGCAGAGATGGGAGTGGGCTGAAGTCTGGTTAAGAGTTTCTAACTCCACCTCCAAACCCAGAATTTTTATAAACCCAACTGACATTAACTCCTTTCATGCAGCCTGTTCAAGGTGGGAATGTTGTGTCATTATTCAACCTTGCTGTTCTGTATAAAAGGTAGGAATACAGAATTGTGGGCATTGTTGTTCTGGCAATTTGCCCAAAGTGGAGGTATTCACAGCGCCAAATATGCCGATGCAGTTGTGTTACACATTCCCGCCTCCTATTCCTGAACGCCGGCATGCTGTCTAAAAATCAACACTGGGCAGCTTTATGCCGGCTTTGTTTTGGTTCAGTGTAAATAAGCAAAGGCGGAATAATGATGCAGCAGTACTAATCAAGACCTATATACAGAATTTGATAAGTAAAATTGCTCGAGCTCCCTTTAAGTAAAATTCATATGAAAAATAGCTTGGCCTTTAATTTAGCATAACAGTAACTGTTCTTCTCAAAGTTTTTAGCATTTTTAAAACTGAGGCAAGTGATTAGTTTTAGTTTTAACTGCTTACTCCCTTAAGTCTAAAGTCTAGAAGTCTTTACTTTAAGTCTTTATAGCTCACCTTAGGAACTAAGCTGTTACCTGAGATTTTAAGATAACCTCATTTGTTTGATGTAGTAAACCAACCTGATATTCATAGGAATCTCTCATTAACCAACCTTCTAATAACCCTTGAGCATTTATGGCTGATAAGGTGATGTGAATAACATCCAGATTAGAACTTGGTTTAAACTAAATTAGCTGAGAGAGCATTTTAATTAACTCAGCTAAAAAGAGGAAGAAGAGGAGTCTTGGCTCTGACAGGGGTTGCGTGCCTCCATGAGAAGAATGACAAACAGCCCAAAGAATCCAACCACTTAACATTTCATGTGGACAAAAGTTGCGAGACCGAGTGCACACATACTATATCTTTGATCAGAGGAGTGTATCTATCGTCATGGCAGATAGCAATCGGACAAACAAGAGCAGGTGCAGGCCATTGACCACGCCACCTGGTTTGACACTTAGAGTCGCTCAAGCTGAATGAATCTGTGAAAATATCTGGCTCTTCTGGTTCACAGCCGCCTGTGGAGCGTCCTTGCGGCAACTGGAAATCTGTCAACAACTTCATATCGGTGGCTGAATCTAGTCTAGCAGTCTACGGCTAAAAGCCACCCACAGGTTGAGAGGCCAAAACTTCCACTTATACCCAAGTTAAAATGAAACATCTTGAAAAAAAGATGATATACTGATAAACATGTTCTAGGTTATTTACAGGTAGGAGATGATACTTTTTATGAACTGAAATGCATCCTTCTTTTGCAGCAAAAACATCTTAACTCAAGGTCTACTTACCAGCTTTTTCAGGGCTTTTAACCCCATTTCACAGTCTTAAAAAGTTAATAAGGGGACCCTGACTTAGAAAAATTTCTTGTCAAACCAATGCATCTAAGGCCAAGAATGATTTTTTTTACGCACAACTCAAAAATCCCTAACACTAAAGAGGGACAGTATTCTCACTACAATTGTACTTCATCTACCCCACAATAACAATCCTGCAAAAAACAGGAGATTGAACCACGAACGACAAGATCTTAGGAAAGAGCTATTACCATGCACGAAAGAATCAGGCTGTTTAGATGCACATATAGTAATTCTCCAGTTTTCTTTGGGGGGGGGGGTGTTATTGGTGGTGGTGCAACATCTGGTTCTTAAACGGAGAGACACTCAGCAACAGCCTACTTTATACCAAGAAATCAAGAAATCATACAACTCCTGCAACCTCTGAAACTGGGGCAAGCACTTCACGCTAAAGGTGCATTTTATTGTTATAGTCTGCAATTCATGCAGTTGAAGGTAAACACTTCAAAAACACAACCAATTGTCCAAAAATACATCAGAAAATGATGGAAAAAATCCTTCATCGAATGTCTTTAACAACTTTTCTGTTTTTTCTGTATTAGGACGGGTGTGGTGGAGGAGTGAGTGGAGAGGGAAAACCACCACTTAGGATTAACACGTAAATTCATAACATCATAAAACTGATGTTGACCGAGCCGAGCCGAGCCGAGCCGTCCGGGAAAAACACACCTGATGAGAACGACTACTGTACCTAACCATAAAACAGGACAGCGCACAAACACGACGAGACGACCGTACCGTTGTCGACGTTTCCACAGAAAACAGAGATCACCTCCAAACCGCCTCGAAATCCGGGGACAGGCAGCGGCTGCGTGTGCGGACGAGCGAAAACAACACCCGCTTGTGGAAAGAGGAGAGAGTCGTGAGACAAATGCAAAAGTTAAACGCCGCGTTACCTGAAGAGTCCAGGAGCCCCGTCGCAGCCATGGATCCGACCTCTTAAAAGCCAATAAACATCTGAGGCACGCAGCTGAGTCTGGGACTGGCCCGCTGCTCCTCCGACCCTGGCGGTAGCTGTTTACGACGCCGCAGCCTTCATCCGACGGCCCGGCCGAGCCGCTCGCTTCCGCCCGGGTCATGTGACCGGCGTCATGTGACCGCGTCGGCCGGCCGCGCGCCGCCTCGGGCGCTCGTCGCGAGCGCACCCGGACTTAGCCCCCGCGGGGTAAAGGAGCGTCCGTGGGCCCCCAGGGGCCCCGCACCCCACGGGGCTGTTGCATTGCTTACAGCTGCAATATACAGTATTATTACAGCTGCACTATCATTTTGTAAATTAATAAGCTCCACCAATTACCCATCATTACCGTCTTGTATAATCTGACGTAAGCCTGGTCGTTCACTGCTAATGAAAAATGTGTGGGTATGTTTTTGCTCTGTGACAAGTCTCTTTTTTACCAGGAGATTTGCTAAGATTTTGCCCTTTTCCACTACAGCTTCTAAAACAAAATAATCCTAAAAATCCTGCCAAATCCGGTACATGAACTAGCCTCAAAGTTAGAATGATTTACAAGACCACTCAGAGTAAGCCTTGTGATTCTCAGGTTTTGATTAATCTAAAAAAGTTGAAATGACTGTGTATCTCAGTGTGTTTTTCCTGTATCTGATTTATTTGATGTATCTAAATTAAACACTATTAGATACTTTTGAAACCTTAAGAATGCAGCCTTGGTAAAGGAATAAAATCATCCTATACTTTTTCTCCTCCACATGTGTAAATGATGTGGTAAAAACATTAGAATATAATTTCAACGTTGTGGCCCAGTGTCTGTGATTAAAAGACAGTAATCATTACAGGACTGTTGTGCTGGATTATATTACATTGTACAGGTGTTTTTATTTTACTGATCACTCAGTTAAAAAAAGGCTCCCGCTCTGCATGACAATAGTCATCATCAAAAGTGTCATGTGCTGAATTCAGTCCATGTACCTTTGATGTTTTTGAGGGTAAATGCATAAATAGGCTTCTCTTGTGACTGAATTCGACTGTCTAATCTGATTTAGTCTAATTACAGATTTGTGGTTCTCAGAAACAGGAGCAGAGTGAGAAGTCTTCCTTTTTCCTCCTTGGACAAACGACTCACCTTCCCTCCCTGCTTTCCCTCCAATTACAGTGTCCCAGATAGCAACACATGCACAATTTCTTCGAACCTGAAAAACACCTTTGATCAAAAATATTCCTTAACATGTTTATTTGCATTTTTTTCAGAACAAAATACAGGTATAGAATTTATTTTGCATAACTCACATGCCATCAATGATGCTTTAATTGCACACTTAACATGTGACACAGATAAGGCAGCCCCACCTTTTGAACACATCCCTGTTAGAATATTTTATAATATTTTATCTGACTAATATGGTAATATGAGAAAATAGAAGATTCTCAATCAGATGTTTGGCTTGGAAACTGTTGGTGTCAGCTTGATATGATGCACAGAAAAAAACCATCAACAGCTCAAGATAATACAGCTGTTTCAGATAGAATAAATAGACATTTTGGTGAAATTTTTACATTCTGAATTTGTCAAGGAAAGTCCTACTTTCGACTGCAAAAGACTGGAATCAATAATCAATCAATATGACTGAGTAAAAGATACATTCAATGCAGTACACAGTATACTTTCCTTTAGTGCTGAAATGATTTGCCAATTAATCAATTAGCCAAGTGATAGAAAGTTAATGGCAAAAGTTTTGATAACTGATTAACTAATTTTCAAAGCAAAATTGGTAAAAGAAGACTGTTTCCAGCTTGTTGAATTTGAAGATTTGCTATTTTTTATGTCTATGAAAGTAAATTGAATATCTTTGGAATATCTTCTCAGGCTGTTGAATCTGTAATGGTATGAATGATAATGGACAATTTTTCTCCATTTGCTGACATTTTATATACCGAATAATTAATAAAGAAAGATTTTTGAAAATTACTTAATGATGTAAATAATTGTTATTGCAGTCCTACTAGCCTTTTAATTCTGTATCCAGATTAAGTTCTCTTGAACAAACACTGCAGTGGCGAAGACACTCCAGCAGTTAAATTAACACCACACCTCGACCCCCCCCTCACACACACACAGTCTAAATCTCTCGTCCAATCTCTCCCCTATCTGCCTTCCAGTGCCTTGTCTCTGGCGATCACTGCCTCGTCAAACTTGATCATGAGCGTGGTACCCTTGTGCCAGTGGACAGTGACCTTGGCGGGGAAGCCACTGTGCTTGAGGATGGCCTCTACGATCCCTCCGGTGAAGGCTGCACAGTTCAAGGTGCTGTTCTCTTTAGGAACAGAGATGTACGTGTTGACGAGTGGCTCTTTTTCGATGATGTAGTAGGTCTTGTCGTCGTCGTTGGCCTGCTCAAGCCTGTCCGCCTCCTTGCCAAACAAGGTTCTCCACACAGAAACCTGTGGAGTACAAAGCAAATGACTGAGGAGCATGTAGGTGGAGGTTCAAACTGGGATCTCACATCGCACAAGTGTAACGAGTGAATGTTTCAAACAGTTCCCAATGTCCAAATGTAGTGTGACCAGACCTTTTCACTGACTATGTTTCACTGACTTTAGGACTCTTTTTCAACCACACTAACACAACAACCAGCGTGAAACGGTACGGACACGTTTTGGTTCATGTAGGTGCATCAGTCTGAAGTGGAACAAGGGCTTGCGAGGCAAATATAAACAGAGTGTGTGATAAATAAATACTCTTAGCCAGTCAGATCACTGTTTTCATAGCTCTGAAACAGGTGTGTCAATCACAGTGACACATTATGACGAGGGCTCAAAAAAAAAAAAAGGAAAGAGGCTTCTCTAGGAAAAAGCACAGCGTGTACACACAAAGCCTTAAACCTGCAGCGAGAGGCACATGGCCTTTTTTTTTTTTAATTATAAACAGGTAACTAGAGCAATGATCACAGAAATTGATAGTAAAAATGTTTGGGAAGCTGTTTAAAAGTCATATTGTCATTGACCTCTGTCTTTTTCTCTCAGTTCCTCATGTCCTGTATCTCTTCCCTTCTCATTACTCCTGTAATAATATGGCAATGACAACTGAGTACTCATGTGATCCCATCATGAAATGGTCTCTAGTTGTAGGAATTTTAAGCTGTTTATTGTTTCGGCCTTGTTTTTTTGCTTTACTTGGCTGCTGTTACTTCTGTACCTGTTTATAATACACACTGACTGTCTATGTTACAGTTTTTTAAGAGCTTTCACATTATCATAAGATTCAAGCTTGATCACATGAGGGGGGCTTATTTTTATTGATGTATTTATTTATTGCAGAAAAAAAAGAAAGCACAGTGGTACATGAAAAACTATGGTCAGAAATATGTGTCACTAGAAACTGAATTCAAGTCAAGTCATCATTTTTATTGAGTTCTCCACTAACACCTTCTTCTCTTCCTTCCTCTCCTCTTTCCACATCTCCTGTTCTCCCCTCTCTTTCTTTTCCTCCTCCTCTGTGTGGCTTGGCTCTGCTCAGTCATGTCACTAGAGGTAAGGGATCTCATCTCATCCTCTTGGTCATGATGAAGGAAGTCTTCCTCCTCATAGTCTTCATCAACCTTCCCCTCCTCTTCTTGCTCCTCCTCCACCTTCCCGAGTCCCAGCTTGGTTGACTGCAGGCTCTGCCTGTGCATTCTGAAGGAGGTCAGGGGCAATGGGCTGCCATACACCTGGAGTTTTGAAAAGAAACAGGTGAAAGATTCATATTGTGTTGTTGACTGTTGTTACCTGACTGAAGAATCCTATCGTGCACATACTATTGTCTTTGCAAATGTCAATGCCGTCTCTCGAACCTTGATGATTATCCAGGACCTGAGCACTTTTACTGGGCATTCACACCAATGTTGTAATCAGTCAGTTACTGTCAGTTAATCACATTCACTGTGTATCCAATAGTGAGAAACAGATTTAGATCATCTCAAACAGCAGTGGGGGCTGAGGAGTTGGATAAAAAAATGCACCTTTCTGAAGCAGGAGGCGACAGAGCAAAAGTCTTGGAACTGCACAGTCGTGTATTCATCATCACCAGCGGATTCATCATCAACACTGGACTCTTCATTATCAGTGGATTCATCATCATCAGTGGACTCCCTGGTTTCATGGTCATCACTGGATTCATAGGACATTGTTGACCGGTCTGTAGTGTAAGCATCAGCAACCATCATGCATAAGTCACCAAAAAAGGCTGAGTTTATTTATCCTGAATGAAATTCCCACCAGACATTACTGGATCCATCCATGAGCATTATCGTGAATTTCACTGCCTGCTTAAGGCACCTACTTTCAAAGTAGCTGGTGTCTTCATCGTCCTTCAGCTGCGGGACAAATAGCAGCTTCTGATTCAGAAGGTTATTCCAGTCCACATCCTTGAAGAAGGGATGTGCCCTCACCTCACTGGCTCTTCCTGGATAAGAAGTATGACCATCAAACATTTAGTTGGTACATCTACACGTCTTGGGCCCAGCTTAAGAGTTGCACCTGACCCAGTCCCTCCACACCTCCTCACTGAAAACTTCCTTGGTTATAAAAACACTCAGTAAATGTGAACTTTCATTCAATGGTCTCTGGAGCTCTCAGTCTTTTCATTAATGTATATTGAGCCAGTCTCATTCCCGTTGCGTGCAGCAGACCCCTAACCATGACACGTTCTAGTAGTATAATCAAAATGGACAAAAAGCAACAGGAAAAGTCCCCGCTTCTGTCCCTGCTTTCAATTTAATGCTGGAGCACAATAATTCGAACATAGCCAAACAGATAATTGTCACTATGATGACACACTGTGCAAGTCAGTCATTTTGAAGGCTGGAAGAAGTCATTCAATTAGATAATACTTTCACAAAACAGCTCTGCACTACTGCACTGCCTGTTGTCATGGGCAGATTATCACACCGAGGAGCCCGGAGCAAAACCTGAGCTGCTGGGGCCCATTAACCTCCCCTTCCGGTGCTCTTAGGTAGCGAATGTGTGGAAACAACCCCGGAATCACCAGCCTACAACTCTACAGGTTCTTCTCCAAGCAGTTTGTGTGTCAAACTGTATTCATCCACGTGTCCATCATTTGTAAAGCTGCCACTTACCTGTACCCAGGCGCTCAACACAGTTCTTCATCAGGAGAGAGGTGATAAGGTCCTGGGCATCTGCTGGCACAGCCCTTCCCCACTGTGGCCAGGTGATCTCATCTGGAAAAGAAGCAGATATCAGTCATCTGATTGAGTCATTTTTTAAAAAAAATCATCTACTACACCAAAGGGGATGGCAGAATTCCTTTAGGAAAAACAATTAGTTAATTCATAAAGTGGGAGAATATTTTTTGAATGTATTTAAAATATAGACAGATTCATTAAGAATTGCTAGAATGATAGCTGTGTAGTTGTCGATGATAAACTGAACTAAAGATTCTTAGTGGTGACCACATTATAAAAGATTGTTTTTACTGTACGTCCACTAAAAGGGGTTTAGTCTGTCAGGAACTGGTACATAATTATACCCACAGCCCACCAGTCTACAGGCTCCCCATAGCCCTGCTGCACGATCACTTCTTGGGCTAGATACAGTGGAGTCCCAGATACCTGTGGGAGGAAATGGACAAGGAGAGGAAACATAAAATGATGAACAAGCACTATAACACATATAACACCAGATCACCAAGTTTAAATAAATGGAGAGAACAGACTAACCTCTGTGTCAGTGAACTCTCTAATGATTTTGTCAAGGCAGCCGTCATTCAGGTCTGCACTCATGTTCACTGGTCCGATCTTTGATAATCCAAAATCCATCACCTTGATATGTCCTGTGGGGCTGATCAGCAGACTACAAAGGAAGGAAGCAGAAAAATATCTCATGTTAGATGAAACACCAACTGGAAACCTCAAGCTAAGATGCACAAAAATATCATATCAAAAGGGGGAAAGTTTCTGTAAATTCTGCTCCAACTTACAAAAAAAAACAATAGCCAGTCTAACCATGATGAAAGCTGCACCATGAATTAAACCTACCAGTGACACTTCAGCAAGAACATAGAGCATGGCAGGCATAGCCACAGTAACTGAGGAGAGTGGTGTTTAGCAAACAATCAGTAAGGTGATGCCCAAAACCATAAATGGAAAAATTAAAAAATGTGCTAAATATCTTAATGGGGAGAGGAAGGGGACTCACTTGCTGGGTTTGAGGCCCCTTCGCAGGATCCCATAGCTGTGGATGTGCTCCGCAGCCAGGACGGTCTCTGCTATTTACATGCCATGCCATGACCACTGGAAGACATTTGTAGAGCTGCAGCAGTTTGGTGCAATCCCCACCGACAAAGTCAGAGGGAGACATAAGGACAGAATGTGTCAGATGTTTTATTTGTTTGCTTTTGTTGTCCAAAGAATAAATGGGACAGTAAGTTTAATGCTGCAAACATAAGACAAAGCAGCCTCCTTACCTGCTACATATTCCGTCACGATGCACAGATCAGTCTGAGTCTCAAATGAGCAAAACATCGAGACGACAAAGGGGTTGTCAGTGAAGGTCAGGACGTCTCGTCCACCAATAACAGCTGGATCTGTGACTGTTTGGTCAATTGCTGCCGTTTGATCAGTTTCATGGCAAAAGCCTTAACCAGTCTCCCCGTGGAGCTTCTACACCTAAATATCAGCTCTGATTTGAAAAGAAAATGTCCAGACAAAATTCTCAACATGAGCACAAAAAAATTCTAGGCCTGCATCGCATCCTTGTTTTCATCTTCTTTTTTGCTTTGACCAGACTTTCAGCACTATCCAAAGAGTCAGTTTGAACACAACGTATAAAGTTTATCTTACTCCCCCTGCCGACCTGCTTGACTGTGGTAAATTCACTCTTCTCAGGTTTCCTTAGAGGGGGACTGCAGGCTACACGGGTCTAAATCAGAGACATGAAAGACAGATAATATGTTATGTAATAAATTAAAAAACAAAATACACAAAAAGTATATAAGATAGGAGATTTATTCTTCTATTATTCTGAAGTCCATAAAAATATAAGTCAATAAATACAAGAAAATTACAGTGTGGTAAATAAACAATTTGTGCCGTTTTAGAAGAGTAATAAATTTAAGGGAATTGGGATTCCTAGTCTATCTGCAGCTCATAAAAATAATCAACTCCATCAGACCAAAACCAGCGACCTGACCTGGGCCTGGCTTTATCAGACTAATGTCTCTTTCTCATTCAGCAGTTTTCACTGATTGGTTCAACTGACCTATCATGACTGCGTTTTGTTTTCTAATTTTCTAAGAGCAAATTAAAAATGACAAAGCTGCTCATAAGATCTAAATGCTGGTCAACTTCAGTCAGAATTTACGGATCCATCAGGTCAGAACCTTTTAACGATCAATGAAACATTACAACAATGTCACGTGTGAGTTTCCATTCAGTCTGATGGTTAAACATCCACCTCGTGGAGAAGCTTCTCCAGTTTATTTTCCAGCTTCACAAAGCAGTCGACGCTGACCAGGCTGTTCTGGACCGTGCTGTTACAGTCCCTGGCCAAGTCTACCAGCTGGAGCTGAATGAATTTCAGGGCTCAGGTGGCCTGAAGCAGGTCAATGCCCGCATACTCTGCCACTGAGTCCATTTCAGCTGATTTCTGGGCTGAAGAATGATGAAAGAGAGAAAAAAATGATGCACTTATTATTTTGAGGCAGAATTGCAAATTAAAAGGTCTGTGAGTAGAGACTTACAAATTTTGTAATCTATTCCCGAGTTTAAAATCACAGATATACTGTGTGATCTACCTTTCTTGTTACATTAAGCATCTTTGAGCAGTATACAAACTAAATGGCTTATGACACAACTATAACGAACTATAATGTAGTTGACACTTTAATTCTAACTGCAGAGTTTGGAAACAACTGAATGAGAGCAAATTTTAAGGATCAAGCATGAAACAGTGTATTACAGTAGTACATAGAGTGGGTGAAGAATTAAAGCCATGAATAACTTTGTCTGAATCTGAAAATGATGGTAAGCAACAGTAGCTAAAATAGAAGGCACCATGGAAGAAAGGTTTTTTTTTGTAATGGGATATTAACTTATTAAATTGATAAAATCAATCAAATTGTTAACAAAGTGAATAAATACTTACATGCTGCTTGCTGCTGCATCACTCCCAGGAAAAATTGTTGTCTTTGCTGTTTAACAGACGATGCACATTGTTAACTGTCAATAATGTTTTCTTTTCTGACACTGTATGTCAATGAAAAGGAGCAAATTCGTTTTGTCTTAATTCGTCACAACTAAAACTGAACAGGTGTCTCTCTAGTGAGTTTCTTGGGTCGGGGTGTTGAAATGAAAAGTCATGCATCATATCTAATACTATCTGAAGCCAGGCTGTGATTAGGCAAAGGCAAAGCCCTTCTTCTAATTGGACTGAAACATTACAATCAGCCAAAAGATTTGTTCACCCAATCATTCAGTACTTGACCGGAGCTCCGACCATGTGGTCCCACTCACGGAACTAAAAAAATAGCTGAATGACCAGTTCATCTTGCTAACTAGGAAGTGATATTGCTAACTGATAACACACGTTTATGAAGGATAAGCCAGTGAGCTGAGAATTAAGTTGGATAAAGATACTGTTTGCTGCTCTAATAAAGTCCGACCTGTTAGCTATCCTATTATGTACAGCATGTATATTTCCACACACCTAATTATCCAATCAAATATTTGGTACTACTTACTACATGAGACTTCAAGACATGATAGGGAAGGAGAGGGGCAGGCTTGAACAACTAAACGACTTTCTATCACTTAGGGCTCATTTTTCATCCCTGAACATGCACTGTTCTCTCGAAGTAGAAGGATCTGAGATGGTCTCAGGCTCAGGCTCATCCATTTTTTCATATTTAAGGTTTCACCACGCATTGTAAACTATGAATCCGTCACTCATATTTTGTTGTATTGCTACTTGTTTCTACACACTACTTGAAACAGCCTGTGGTGTCCTGTATGTGTGTTGCTGCTGTGGTGAAGTATTTTCCCTCCAGGATCAGTAAAGTATCTGTCGACATTGTCTGTAAGCTATCTGCCTGCTCCCAAGGTTGTAATCAACTCATGGTTGATGAAGTCATGTAGCATAAACTGGAAAAATGACTGTGTTGAGGGTGTGGTAAATCTGTGGTATACTTAGAAGTAGAGACTGCTTTATAATATGAAAATATCCAACATTTTTTACATTTTTTATTTATCACGGATTAGCAGCAACAACTACATGCACACACACGTACATACAATCTGTTCAGTGTGTGTATCCTTATAGATGTCCTTTTTTGAAAATGGTAATATTATATAAATGTGTGTGTGTGTGTGTTCATGGCAATGTGAAATGTTATCCAATGCACAGAAAATCAATATAGGTAATGTCACATATCTGGATTCAAGTCAAAGGGCACTGTTGTTGAATCACTGCATCTTAATGTCATTAACCTGAATCAGCTGTGTATTGCCAGCTGCAACGCATCCCATTCCACTCGGCGAGTGTATCCCTGATGTTTGCTCGCAACTGACTGACAACAGAATGTTTAAGAAAATGATTTGTTCATTCAATAGATTTGGTCTTTTGAACAAAAGTTTAGCTAACGACACATTAGCCCATCTGGTTTGTTGACATACTCAAAAGAACCACCATGAGGGTAAAGATTTCGTAGTAATGACAAGATCATCTACTCCACCCACACACACACACACACACACACACACAAGCCATGATGCTGGTGATCAGATGAGAGAGTCGGTTGTATTGGTGTTATATGGTATCTTTGGACCTCGTCTGGACCTCCATGACCTTGATAGTTGTACGGCCATGGCTAGATTTATTACTTGTGAGACCAGTTATCCAGGATCATCCAGGATCAATGTTTGAATAAGTGTATCTTCTCATACAGCTGCATCAAGAACTACAGGAAACAAGAGTTATATTTCTTGTATGTGTAAACATACGATAAAGCTGATTCCGAGTCTTAATTTTGAAGGAGGTCCACTGTATTATCTACAGCTTCTTGACCTTTCCTCCCACATAAGTTTCCCCTCTCTTATCTGTTCTTGTGGCTTTTTACTGATAGTGGTACTCAGATCAGACATATTCGGTTATAAGTATTTAGATATTTTAGTGAAAGTAAGCTATCAATACCACAGTGTCAAAATACTCAATTACATGTTGAAGTCTTGCATTTAAGGTTTTGCTAGAGTAAAAGTAAAGAGGCTTTTTTAGCAAAATGTAATCAAACATGTAACATTTTAATGTTAGTTAATGGAAGTGCAGCTGATTTGAGCTATTTTTAAATAATGTTCATGTTGTTTTTCGTACTGCAAAGACCTTAATCTTACACTTTAATTATTAATTATTTAGTCCTAAACAAGTTTTTTCTTAAAATACTAACTGATGATAATAATAATAATAATAATAATAATAATAATAATAATAATAATAATAATAATAATAATAATAATAATAATAATAATAATAATAATAATAATAATAATAATAATAATAATAATAATAATAATAATAATAATAATAATAATAATAATAATAATAATAATAATAATAATAATAATAATAATAATAATAATAATAATAATAATAATAATAATAATAATAATAATAATAATAATAATAATAATAATAATAATAATAATAATAATAATAATAATAATAATAATAATAATAATAATAATAATAACAATAATAATAATAATAATAATAATAATAATAATAATAATAATAATAATAATAATAATAATAATAATAATAATAATAATAATAATAATAATAATAATAATAATAATAATAATGATAATAATAATAATAATAATAATAATAATAATAATAATAATAATAATAATAATAATAATAATAATAATAATAATAATAATAATAATAATAATAATAATAATAATAATAATAATAATAATAATAATAATAATAATAATAATAATAATAATAATAATAATAATAATAATAATAATAATAATAATAATAATAATAATAATAATAATAATAATAATAATAATAATAATAATAATAATAATAATAATAATAATAATAATAATAATAATAATAATAATAATAATAATAATAATAATAATAATAATAATAATAATAATAATAATAATAATAATAATAATAATAATAATAATAATAATAATAATAATAATAATAATAATAATAATAATAATAATAATAATAATAATAATAATAATAATAATAATAATAATAATAATAATAATAATAATAATAATAATAATAATAATAATAATAATAATAATAATAATAACAAAAAACGAATAATAATAATAATAATAATAATAATAATAATAATAATAATAATAATAATAATAATAATAATAATAATAATAATAATAATAATAATAATAATAATAATAATAATAATAATAATAATAATAATAATAATAATAATAATAATAATAATAATAATAATAATAATAATAATAATAATAATAATAATAATAATAATAATAATAATAATAATAATAATAATAATAATAATAATAATAATAATAATAATAATAATAATAATAATAATAATAATAATAATAATAATAATAATAATAATAATAATAATAATAATAATAATAATAATAATAATAATAATAATAATAATAATAATAATAATAATAATAATAATAATAATAATAATAATAATAATAATAATAATAATAATAATAATAATAATAATAATAATAATAATAATAATAATAATAATAATAATAATAATAATAATAATAATAATAATAATAATAATAATAATAATAATAATAATAATAATAATAATAATAATAATAATAATAATAATAATAATAATAAAAATAATAATAATAATAATAATAATAATAATAATAATAATAATAATAATAATAATAATAATAATAATAATAATAATAATAATAATAATAATAATAATAATAATAATAATAATAATAATAATTAGCGTTGGTAGTTAGTTTCACAGCAGGTAGAGGTTGAACTAACTGTATCTATGTATCTAATTCATATATTCCTGGCTAACTTGATCTAGGAAAATATATCATAATTCATTTTTTGTTATTATATTTTGAATTAATAACCTTCGTCTGCAAAGTAATTAGTAACTAGCACAGCAAAGTAAATGTAGATGTAGTGAGGTTAAAAGTACATTTCCCCTTGAAATTTCAAGTAGAAGATGGGTAAAGTAGCTCAAAATGGAACCGAGGTAAGTTCGTCAAAACTGTAATTAAGTACAGTACCTGAGTAAATGTGCTAAGTAACTTTCCACATTTTGCAGCTCACTGGGTCTGAAGAAGCAAATGAATGGTTTTGAAATGGTCGCTCTCCTGATACCTCACACACACACACACACACACACACACACACACACACACACACACACACACACACACACACACACACACACACACACACACACACACACACACACACACACACACACACACACACACACACACACACACACACACACACACACACACACACACACACACACACACACACACACACACACACACACACACACACACACACACACACACACACACACACACACACACACACACACACACACACACACACACACACACACACACACACACACACACACACACACACACACACACACACACACACACACACACACACACACACACACACACACACACACACACACACACACACACACACACACACACACACACACACACACACACACACACACACACACACACACACACACACACACACACACACACACACACACACACACACACACACACACACACACACACACACACACACACACACACACACACACACACACACACACACACACACACACACACACACACACACACACACACACACACACACACACACACACACACACACACACACACACACACACACACACACACACACACACACACACACACACACACACACACACACACACACACACACACACACACACACACACACACACACACACACACACACACACACACACACACACACACACACACACACACACACACACACACACACACACACACACACACACACACACACACACACACACACACACACACACACACACACACACACACACACACACACACACACACACACACACACACACACACACACACACACACACACACACACACACACACACACACACACACACACACACACACACACACACACACACACACACACACACACACACACACACACACACACACACACACACACACACACACACACACACACACACACACACACACACACACACACACACACACACACACACACACACACACACACACACACACACACACACACACACACACACACACACACACACACACACACACACACACACACACACACACACACACACACACACACACACACACACACACACACACACACACACACACACACACACACACACACACACACACACACACACACACACACACACACACACACACACACACACACACACACACACACACACACACACACACACACACACACACACACACACACACACACACACACACACACACACACACACACACACACACACACACACACACACACACACACACACACACACACACACACACACACACACACACACACACACACGTTCGGTTACGTATTGCTGATGAAACGTGAAACTTAAAGATAAATGATAATAAATGATAATAAAAGTATGGCGATCTGAACCGTGAGAAACGCTTTTCACCTAGTGAGACAAAACTATATGACATTACCAGATGATTAGTAAAAACAAAAAAACGTAAAACTAGATAAAAATGAATAAAGGGGAATTGAACATTTTGAATGTGAAAAAAAAAAATAATTTATATGTTTTTTTAAATAATTCATTTAAAATATATTCTGGAAATGTATCATTTGCTTATCTTTGTGGGTTCATACTATAATCTCGATGACACAAATTCACATTTAGTGTTTTGTTTTTAATTACTTTAATGACTTTACTAATCTTCATATTACCACATCTTGTTATGTAGAAACTATTAAGAGCCGATCCTATCCAAAACTGATGTTGAATTTAAGATGATGCTTCATGATTTTACCTCTGTCTCTATGAAACCTGCACCTCCAGAACTGTTTATGATCATTCTTAAAGCTTCTTTAAGTGCATGAAATTACTACCAGGTGGATATTTACATGATTTTGTGACAAAGTTATTCGGACCACATGTAACCACAGTGGTGATGTTTTTTTGAGGCCAAACTTGTAATGCCAGCTACACGGTTTATCAGCACCTAGAAAAATAAATCCAACTCAAATGAGGACAGTTCTGTTTTTTACTTCCTCTGCATTTAAAGTTCACCTAAAGGTGACATTTTATCACCAGTGACTAAAAACGTTTCCTGACACTGGTAGGAACACAAACAAATGCACACATCACATGAAATGGTAAACATTAACCATAAATCCTTCACTTCAGTGTTTATTGAATTGATATACAGTATAATGAATCTGAAAATGATGAAAATTATATGTCTATATATATATATATACATATATATATATATATAGAGAGAGAGATATAAATATAATTTTAGAGAAGGCACTTATTTGTAATAAACTTTACTGGGCAGCCCAGACTTTGTTTTACTTGTGAAACACTTTAACGTACT
This sequence comes from Istiophorus platypterus, assembly GCA_016859345.1. Taxonomy (NCBI): domain Eukaryota; kingdom Metazoa; phylum Chordata; class Actinopteri; order Istiophoriformes; family Istiophoridae; genus Istiophorus; species Istiophorus platypterus. The sequence continues at coordinate 17,429,548 of CM029114.1, read as the reverse complement.
GTAGGCTAAATCAATATTTGGCGCCATCAGTGTACAAAGAGTTCTCCCCCTGTTGGGTCACAACACTGCAGTCATTCACGTACACCTACACAACTAATCCCAGAAGTTGTAGGGAGCGCATGTGTAGTACCAAGTTTATATTTTTGGAAAGTCTGTATGTTGAGGATTATTGTAGATATTCCTTTATACCTCAGTGTTCGGGTTTGTTAATTTAGGTGGAAGGAAGCCTGATTCTGGTTCTTCTGTTTAACAGAAAATATTTATTTTGAGGGAACAACCTGGAGATGACGAGGAACATGACTGTATCTGGACAGTCGATTTTTGTTCTGGCCTTATTCTGCTTCTTGTTTGTCTGCAGCAGGCCAACAGGTGAGTTCAGTTGTCCAAAATATGTAAACTTTTGTTGTTTGGTGATTGCATTTACAATGATCATGATAAGGTAAATTGTTCATTAAACTAATAGTTTCCTTTTGGTATGCTGATAGGGAATATTTTCTTTCTTTCTTTCTTTTTGTTATTCAAATATTGAATTTCCTGAATATAAATCAACAAACAAAAAACTTTTACAGATCACACATCATTCATCCATCAAACACAGATAATACTCCAATCCTACATCTATCCCCACAAAAATATATAATATCAAAGAGAAAAAAGCAGGTAGGAGGGTGAAAATACTCATTACATTACAAATGTATGGAGATTAGTCCAGTTTCGAAATAGAGGCCTGAGCCTTTAAAAATTTCTGGTTGAGCTGTGAGTGTTAAGTGTCGCAATTTTATGTTTTCCATTATCTCCTCTAAGAGGCATCAGTGAGTTGGTGGTGGTAGTGGGGTGGGTGGTGGGGGGATATTCAGGTTAGAGAACTAGAAGGGTCACGTCTTTTTCTCTTTGATGAGAGGTGGGTAGTCTGGCTCTTGAGCATGGGAGGGAATTTTTTCCACACTTTACTTGATGTTTGAACTTGACCATTCATTTTTTTATGTGAAACATATTGTACCAAACTATTTCTGATGTATTTAAGGAGGATGTTGTAATTTTTTCTTAGTCGAAGGGATGGTCCAAAGGAAATATTAATGATGATTGCAAAACATAAATTCCAGCCCCTTTCCTCATCCTGACATTTTTTTTCCATTCCCTAACATGACTGCAATCTGAACAATGCCATCAAGAGGTCAGCAGCATTAACTTTGCCCCAGATATTTGAGGGGGTATCAAATTTTTATTTTCTTCTTTCTACAACCTGTACAGTGATTCAAGCTTACATTTTTTTCCTAACTTGATTTTTATGATGCCATTCAGGAACGGTCACAGTGCAAATGTTATTTGAAATAACTAAATTGTTCATTTACTGACTCCCGAATGCACTTCAGCGTTCCTTCGTCACTTCTTTTTCTCCTCATTTTTGACGTTATCAGGTCTCCACCTGCGTAACATGGACAGCTTCATCCAGGCTGTGCAGCAAGTTGAGGACTCCAACCCTGGTCTGTCCCCCCTTGCTCTGGTCAGGGCCCTGCGGAGGACCGCTGGCCACGATGATGCAATGACCATCCATTTCCTGGGTGCGTCATATAATCTCACCGATGCAGAGGTCCTGGAGACAGCCATTCTCAATGCCTCATCCTTCAGCTTCTTTGACAAGGCCATCCACCACATTGTGACAGACAATGGAGAGGAACGAGGGGTGGTTCTCGCTCCAGATGGCACCACGGTAGCCCTCACACCCTTACTACTAGGAATCGAGTCAGGACTGAAAGCAAAGATGGATGGGACTCCAGAGGCTGGAATCTTCCCTCTCACCTTAGGCAGGACACTGGGCCTGTCCTTTCTCAGCCTCCAGGACTTCCCACCATCTAATCGCCTGGGGCCTAATGGGTGCTGGGACAGTGTGGACCATCCCAGAGTGTTCAAGCTGTCTCGCCCTGCCACTCTGGCCACTGATGCTGTGATTAATGGGGGCATGGATGGAATTATACTGGGAACGAACCTTGCCAATCTAAGTGGATCTGAACCGCAGGTCCTCAGTGAGATTTTGAAAGGATATTATAATTTTATTTTGCATGAGGGGCATGGTCTTGATGCTGTGACCAACCATGTTAGCCCAAGGCGAAGGGAGATCTCTAGATCCATTCTGCTGCCACTTGAACTTCACAGCCAGGTGATGGAGACACTAGCATTGGTCTGGAAGCTGGAGAAGACAGAATGGATCGCTATGGACACTGGAGTGGGGAAGGCTGTGAGGGATGGATTACAGGCTTTCGTACATAAGTACTGGGGTGAGCTATCAAGCAATCAAAAAAAAGCAGACTTAGGTGCAAGGTAGGGCTACAAACAGGGTCTGTAAAATGTTAGCAAGTTGGTAAAAATGTCTATCACAACTTATATTGAGAGTTGAAAAGCTGGAGCCAGAAGATTTATGGCATTTTTTTTCTTAAAAAAACAAACAAAACAAGTGAAAACCCCTGCTCAAACAGTAATTCTACAATCAAAATTGCTACTGAATAATTTTTTGTCAAATAAGTGGTTTATTGTTTTATTAGCCCTTGGAATAGATAAAGGACTGTGTGTAAAAAAGTCTTTCTTATTATTGAGGACTGTATTGTCATTGTGTATACTCCCGTGTCTTCTGGCTAGCTGATACAATCTCAAATGTAGAGAGTTAAAAAAAAAAATCAGATAACAATAGATCGGTTGAATTTTCACTTTTTAAAATTCTACACAAAAACATTACATAAATAAAAAATTTGATCAGGATCCCTCAAAAAGTAGCTTCATAACAAGTGTTGTGAAAAAAAAGTAATGTCAGTGTGTACAAACACACCCAAGAATATACAACTATGTAACTGCAGCAAGGTGAGAAGTTAAACCCCTGGAGGTAAGCAAAAACAAGTTTTCAATTGTGCATGAAGTTGCTCTTTACAGCTACTCTGATCAATATTTTTCTACTGAAAAACTCATAGTTATTAATCATTAATGGCAAAAGTCCCACAGAGAATTATCTTCAGAATCCACTGTTCATCTCAACTCTACAGAGCATTTTAGTTTCTTTCAGCACATTGCTTTGGTTTAGGGATGTAAATGTTTTGTTAATTGCTGGTCAGCAGTTTTGAGCAAAAAAGCTTTGATAAACCCACTGAACGCTATCTGAACATCACCAACATGGGCATATAATACTATGAAATATTAAAAAACTAATATTTGCTGTTGTATCAGCCTAGTCAATTTATGGCTCTAGGCTCTAGTCTTGACTGTTGGAAACAAAAGCTCGTGGGTATGACATTGCAAAACCTGTAGTGGTTTTTAGAATCCTGACCCTCATCCTCTCTCCCCCTCTTCTCAGACTGCCCTCAAATCATCCCTCGCTGTCAGTGGGGGGCAAAAGCCCACAATGGTACACCTATCCCACTGTCTCTGCCCCTCCAGTTTCTGTATGTGCACCACACCTATGAACCATCCTCGCCCTGTCTATCCTTCCCACAGTGCTCTCACGACATGAGAGCCATGCAACGTTTCCACCAGGAAGACCGTGGCTGGAGTGACATAGGATACAGGTAACTGCCATTTAAAGGAATAGTTTGACATCTGGGGAAACGCGTTGATTTGCTTTCTTACTGAGAGTTATATGAAGAAATCGATAATGTCTCACTGCCTTAAGAATTGGCTTGGAAATAGGAGGGGATTAACATAGCTTAGCATATAGACTGAAAAAAGGGGGGAAACAGCTAGCCTGGCTGTAAACTGACATTCAGCAAGAAAGCACATAAGCCTTTCTCCCAAAATGTAAGACTACTCTTCTGAGTAGAAATAATTTATTTTTATTGTCATTAGTACTATTTGTAAGAATTCTACTGATTAATTGTCTTTCATGCACATAAGCACATATTGTTGAAAATGTTTCATAATTTAAAATGAATTTAGCATTTTTTGAATAAACTTAACTTTTTCTTGAACTTTTTGAATAAACCTACAAATTACCTTAGACCAGTTACTATCCATTGCATTCATTTATCAATCAATATACTGTTTTTGTACCCTCAGCTTTGTGGTCGGCTCTGATGGCTACGTCTATGAAGGGAGAGGCTGGAGCATCCTTGGCAGACACACCAGGGGGCGCAATAACGTTGGATATGGCGTGTCAATCATTGGGAACTACACTGCCACCCTACCTTCTCGCTATGCCATGGACCTGTTGCGCTATCGTCTAGTGCAATGTGCAGTAGATGGAGGAGGACTGGCTGCCAACTTCACCATCCATGGCCACAGGCAGGTGGTGAACTACACCAGTTGCCCAGGAGATGCCTTCTTTTCGGAAATAAGAAGCTGGGAACACTTCAGGGATTGACAGAACCCCCATTGTCAGATTGGGATTCTAACACATTCATTAATAGTTCTTCGGGGTATGAGAACTGCTCACTTTTCTGAATTTTTTGAAAAGTTTTTACTGAATGAAATTAAACTTAAATTAATCCTTCTGACTCTGGACTAGTTTGTCATTTAAATGTCAATGACTCAGTTCCAGAACAGGATTCATTAGAATCTGGTAAACTGAATGGATCTCTCCGGTCATTTTCACATGTGGGGCACCAGGGATTTAATGGTGAGACTCAGGCACCTTTGAACTAATTCAGGTTTTTGGCCTCCTGGAAGGACCCTAAGACTAAAATGAAATTAGATCCAGTATACATCAAAGGCACAGAGATCCTTAGGATGCCATGAAAGGTGCCACACCGTTATTCACCAGCTTTTCAATATTTATACAGCTTTTCAGGCAGATCTTCACAATATGAAACTTGGATATTTTTTTAATCATTGTGAGCAGTATGTAACCTACACAATATGATAGATAGATAGGCAAACAAAGCATAAGAAGATATGTTTGTGGTGAATTACTAACTGGGGGTCCTGGAGGTTTTAAGAACCTTTCAGTTTATAAATGTGTGCATCATCAGGGGTGTATGAATGTACAAACTTTGTTCCAAGTGCCAGGTAGGTGGGCCAAAGATTGTACTGTATTAACTGTAATAAATGAATTTGTTTCTATTACCTGACTTGCTCATTTGCTTCAAGATTTCCACCGGGAGGATTCATTGCAAGGTAGACCTAGTGCAGCTGAAACAAGCACAGACAGATCTTTTGACAATCAAAGCATTTGAAAACATTTTTGCAATATAAATGATGACGAGTAATCTGCTGGTAGACACCCAGTTGGGTGCAGTGTAAGACTGTATTACTGTCCTGAGTGAGGTAATTTAAAGACAAGTAGAGGAAAAATAAGAAAACATACAATCTGAAAGCATTAAACTCCATTTAAGTAAAGTTTAGGGACATGCAGGATTTCTAGTGGATAATTTCATAACAGAATCTGCTGTGTCTTTTTACAAAGAGAAAAGAGAGCAGGGCTTAAGTCAAAGCACACTAAGTCAATACTAGACTAAATAAATAGAGCCCTTAAAAAGGACACACACAGTAACATATAAATCACTCTAAGTTCAGCCAGGGTCAACACACAGCAACACCACGGCAAAGAGGTTAAATTAAAGAGGTTAAGATTATAAATCAGGCAGATGAAACTTCCCAGCACTTCCCATCACCTCTGCTACAATAACTGCTATTGATTCATTGGCAAATGATTTACTTAATTAACCAATCAATCTTTTGATCTATAAAATGACAGACTATAGTCAAAATTACACATGAGAATCTCCTAAAACCTAAAGTGGCATCTTCAAATGTGTTATTTTGTGAGACCAACTGTCAAGAACACAAAAAATATTCAGTTAACATATAAAACAACGAAAATGAGAAGCTGGAACTGGGGGTTTCTAAAGGGGGAAAAAAAAACTTCAATGAGTAATAATCTATCAAAAGATGCCGACTAATTATCTGCCTATCAACTAATCAACTATTTGATTAACTGTCTCACTTCTAATGCAGGGATCCAAGGTGGCAGATATTGGGATGCCAGAGAGTGCACTGCATCCTGTCAGATCAGACCCCTTCATGTTCCCATAATGTTGCACTTTAACCTGACCCACTTCTCATCACTCACTAACACTAAATGCCGAGACCAATGGTTTAACAAGAGAGGTGCCAGGCTATGCTTCATGATCTGCCAAAGTTGACAAAAAAAATCTACTTGCCAAACATATTTTTATGGGCCAAAATAATACATTGTCATACATAAACATCGACATATTGCTTTAATCTATCTATCTATCTATCTATCTATCTATCTATCTATCTATCTATCTATCTATCTATCTATCTATCTATCTATACATCCATATACATATATGTATATATATATATATATATATATATATATATTTTTTTTTTTTATTATTATTATTTTTTTTTACCTTTAATAATTTAAGTCTCAAGAGTTCCAGTCATAGAAAACCCAATTAATAATTTAAAACAAAAACAAGTTTAACAGGTACAGTGCTCGATGAACCTGTCACATCAAGCTGCTGACTGAGCAGAACAAACTAATGACAAACAGGTGTAGACTTTATCACATAAAGAGTCCAAGAGTCCAAAGAGTCAATTTCTTGTAAATCATCTGTATTTTCTTCACTGGTGAGCTACCTAGACCTGTTTAAAAGCGACCTCTGCAGGGGAAAAACAAAACAGCAGACAGGATCAGCAAGACATAGTGAAAGTGAAAGTAAGTAGAAGAGTGGAGAGAGGAACCCTGTGCACATTCCTCTTTATTTATTTGTGTGTATTTTTTCTATACACACACGTAACCTCTTCAACTTTGTGTTTGGTCCGGATCTGTATTGTCTCATTTCCCTTCAGGTTCTGTTGTTTGTTTACTTCTTTCTCACTGATGTCATAGACAGTGCATCAATCCCACTACTGAAAGTGAAAGATTATGGTGCCTCTTCTGGGGTCTGAGTCCCAAAAATCCCAAATTCAACACTAATGAAATGTAAGTGATACCAAAAGTAAATGAAATCATTACAAATAATGTTGATGCTAGAGGACAAATTATGCTCTTTGCAGTTTTCAGTACCTGTCCGGCGAAATGTGAGCTCATTAACATCTATCTGAGAAAGAAAAATGAACAGAATTGTGTGCCTTATTATTTTCAAATCTCAACATTTCTCAAATGAAGGGGAGTTTCCTAGTGGAAGACTTGCACAAACCATGCAGCATGCATCCTGAAAGCTGCATTACCTTCACTGCCTGGTTTGCAACCTATCATATCAAGCTGCTGACTGAGCAGAACAAACTAATGACACACAGGTGTAGACTTTATCACATAAAGAGTCCCGTGGCTGTTACAGTCTGCGTGGAGTCAATTTCTTGTAAATCATCTGTATTTTCTTCACTGGTGAGCTACCTAGACCTGTTTAAAAGCGACCTCTGCAGGGGAAAAACAAAACAGCAGACAGGATCAGCAAGACATCGTGAAAGTGAAAGTAGGGTGTAGTATAAGTAGTATAAATAGTCTAAATCTGCCCTGCATTTCCGCATTGAAGAGTGGAGAGAGGAACCCTGTGCTACATCCCTTCGATCCACTTTCAAGGGGACCATCAGAGGAGAAAACTGAACAATGAGTGGGTTCTTTTTTCCTTAGCTTGTTTTTCTTTACTTTCAGTGAATACACTGCTTATGGTATAAACTCACAACCAGGAGTTTGATCCAAAAGAGTTTTTTCCTGAGGAAGAATTGTAAGCACTTGTGCCATTTTTCCACACTACGGATTTTCAACTGTTATGGTGCTTGGGATGCATAAGCTGAACTTCCCTGCAGAGGAAACAGTGGAATATTTGTGTTGAAGCTGTGCAGTAGTCTCTTATAATGTTAGTGTGGATTCTTTCCATCTTTTCAAAGTCTACTCTTTCATGATATATGTCTAATAATCTAACACAAGGCTAGACGAGGTCAGTCGCACTCAAGGTCTGTACAACCTTTCTATACATAGTGGTACTTTGTAGTTCTGTTGTGACCTCTACTCTTAAACAAACATGTTTTTTATGGGGTTTTTTTTTAAATCTTTTTTTGTGTTTATGACGAGAGGATTATATTGCTATTTTCCTCTGGTATTTTCTAAATTCTAAACCTTTTTAAAAGTGCTTTCTGCTGTTGCTTTATCTAACAGCAAGAAGGACTGAGTCTCATTTAGTGGTATGATATGAATAATATATAATTACTAAAGATCTTTTTGAAAGGATTCCACGTTATCAGCTTTGAAATGTGTAAGAACAAAGTGCCTTGACGTCCTCATGTTTTGTAGGTGTGTTACTGAAAAATAATCTAATCTACTTAATATTTCCAGGTTACGGTGACATAAATAAGGTGCAAACTACTGGAGCCTCATGGCAAACTTCTCAGCAGGACAGCCTGGGATACTCAGGTAAAGACTGCAGAGGAGAAACACGAGAGCCGATTTGATCCGACGGTGTGGAAATAATCATTTACTTTTATTAATCTGATCGTCCATCCATATCTACAATGTAACTATGTGGATACATTCAGAGGAAGACAGATTCATACATAGTTTGACGCACTGATGCCATAATCCTGTTCTGATTTTTCTCGACAAGGTGTGAGGGCCTCACACACCATGGCACAGACAGACAGAGAGAGAATGGGAAAGTACAAGACAAAAATCTACCAAGCGGGAAGCAAAAAAGGAATCGATCCAGCTCTCATTGCTGCCATCATCTCCAGAGAGTCCAGGGCTGGAAATGCACTGAGAAATGGCTGGGGAGACAATCACAAGGCCTGGGGCCTGATGCAGGTTATAAAAACTACTATTGTTTTACTCAAATCCGCTTAGTAAAGCCTCACATTACAGTCCACTAACAGAGGTGTGCTTCATGCCATTTCATTCCCATTTCTGTAGGTTGATGTTACTCCAAATGGAGGTGGACACACTCGTCAGGGTGATTGGGACAGTATTGAACATCTCTGCCAAGGCACTGACATCTTGATCTATTTTATTCGACGGATCCGTGAGAAATTTCCTCAATGGAGCAAGGAGGAGCAGCTGAAAGGTTTGTTTTACTGAATCAGTCGACTCATACGTGCATCAGCCTCCGTCAGACTTTTTTGCGGACTTTGTTCTCATTTGTGTTTTTCTCTGCAGGAGGGATAGCAGCCTACAACATGGGGGATGGAAATGTCCATTCCAAGGAGTCTGTGGATGCAAACACAACAGGTGGAGACTACTCCAATGATGTTGTTGCCAGAGCTCAGTGGTACAAAAGTCATGGATTTTAGCAGCTGAAATGGTGCCTATTCCTCTAATCATGAATGAAACACTGTAATGTGGGTCTTGTGTCAAAACTCGAGTTCAATAAACATAATACAAAGCAAAACCAGACATGACTTCTTTGTTTATTTAGTGTAGTATACACTCTCATCGAGTCTGGGTTTCTGAAGGGTTCAACGAGTTAAATGTAACACTTTATCAGACATTCTGTGGTCTTCAGTCCTGCCGATCATCTTTCAGTTTACTTGGTCATATTAATGCCAGTGCTGTAGTATTTCAGACTCAAAGGCCCCTGTGCCTGTTACAGTCAGTGGGAGCTGTTTCTTGTAAATCAGGTGGTTCTTTTTCCCTCCCCTTCCTCACCAGCTTATTGTAAGGGCGTTAGGAAGGAATTCTTCTGCAGTGAGCAGAAGGTCCCAGTTGGAAATTCAGCTTATTGTAAGGGCGTTAGGAAGGAATTCTTCTGCAGTGAGCAGAAGGTCCCAGTTGGAAATTCAGTTCAATTCAATTCAATTCAGTTTCATCTGTATTGCACCAAATCTTAACAGAAGTTATCTCAGGGCATTTTTGATAAAGAGCAGGTCTAGACTTTACTCTTTATAGTATTATTTCCAGAGACCCACCTATTCCCCCATGAACAAGCACTTGTGCACATTCCTCTTTATTTATTTGTGTGTATTTTTTCTATACACACACGTAACCTCTTCAACTTTGTGTTTGGTCCGGATCTGTATTGTCTCATTTCCCTTCAGGTTCTGTTGTTTGTTTACTTCTTTCTCACTAATGTCATAGACAGTGCATCATTCCCACTACTGAAAGTGAAAGATTATGGTGCCTCTTCTGGGGTCTGAGTCCCAAAAATCCCAAATTCAACACTCATGATGCAATGTATGATACCAAAAATAAATGAAATCATTACAAATAATGTTGATGCTAGCATTCAGTATGCTCTTTTTGTTTTTTCAGTACTGTGTCATAAATGTGAGCTCATTAATATAAACACGCCATGGCACAGATGGACAGAGATAGAAAGTACAGGAGGGATATTAGCCTTAAATATTGGGGACGGAAATGTCCATTCCTATAATTACTTGGATTCGAGCACAACAGGTGGAGACTACTCCAATGATGTTGTTGTCAGAGCTCAGTGGTACCAAGAAAATATGGATTTCAGCTGCTGACAATCTGCATATCATGAATAAAACACTCTTTTGTGGGTTTCTTGTGTCAAAACTCAGGTTAAATAAACATAATACAAAGCAAAACCAGAAATTAAACATATATTTTTTGGGCTCAGTGTGAACTGAAAAGAACATTACAGGGAAAAGTGATACTCACTGTAGCCTTGAGTACTTAACTTCACTACCATTTAGGCAGCTTCTGGATTTAGATCATTTGCATAATACTAATGATGTACCACATGAATTCTAGCATTTTGTTTCAAATGCTCTTAAACTGAGAGATGTAATGAAATCATGTACTACCACCAGTTTGTGTTAAAACTGCATTTCTACAATGTTAAATGTGTGTACTGTAAAAACAAAAGTTCAGCTGCATATAAACCTTGGAGTTCTCCCCTCACATGAGAGAAAAACAAAAAACGTGGGAAATAAAAAGCATTTCACTGAAAAACTCCCATGTCCTATGAACTGAATTCAGTAGCTGTCATCATTAGCAATGACATTCATTCTTTTTTAAAGAATCACATGAAGACAGATCATTTTACTCAGCTCTTGACATGCTGCAAATGAAAGAAATCACAGATAACTGTAAACATCCTCGTAATTAAATATAAAACAAATGATAGAATAGTTACAAAGACTCTAACTTTTACAGCTGAAAAAGTACACAGTAGAAGTTAACCATGGCTTCCAAGTTTTTTATGTTTTTTTTGATAAGACCAGAACATTTCTTTCCTCATTGTCTTAAAAACACTGTAGCTAAAAATGATATCTTTAGATAAAAGATTTGACTTAGTCATAAAAACAACGCTTTACATAGTTTTCTGTACTCAAGGTCTTTCCACTGCGTATTCAAAACAAGGCTGAAGATGTTGACTCGGCTGTGTCAGAGTCAGCGGTAGGTACAGTGGTGCTCCTGGTGCTGCCGCAGGTCCAGTTTGTGCTGGAAGCTGTAGAGGCAGCGCAGGCAGCGGTACGGCCGGTCGTCCCTGTGTTTTCGGCTGTGGGTGATGAGGTTGGAGCTCTGGCTGAATGCCTTCCCACATATCTGACACACATGGGGCTTCTCTCCTGGCACAAAAACAAAGCACTGGTCAGTTGAATACACAGGATTTTCAAACTGTGAAACAGATAGCATTTTAATATTGCAGAATTGCATTTAAATGATTAAATACATGACCTTATTCAATTTTGTTACATATCAATAATTCTGTACGTCTTGAATTTGTTTTTTTCCAAGCAAGTATGGCATCATAGCTAAGACTTTTAGCTGGAAGTCTTAGTCATGTAGGGATGTATGGAAAATGAAATTCTAATTTCATATCAATGCTGTCAGATGTTGTATATTTGAACAACCAAAGGGTACACATAAAACCCACCGGTGTGTATGAAGGTGTGTTTCTTCATGTCAGACTTCTGGTGGAACCTTTTGCCACAGTACTGGCAAGGATACGGCCGGGTGTCTGAATGTATGAGCAGATGAGTGGAGAGGGTGGAGGAGCGCTTGAACACCTTTCCACACACTGCACAGCCAAATGTCCTCTCCTAGAACAACAGATGCCCTGGTTGTGGCCTCACAAGGGTTGTGCATCATATGTGCATTAGACTGTCCATAGTCCTAATAGGATAATTCAGCATAAAAATAAATGCGATACTGACCTTGCCCCTGCATGGTGGCACAGCATTTGTCCTGCTGGGCTTGATTTGTGCTGCTGATAGGGGTGTCCTGCCTCCATGACTCTTGCATTTGTGTGTCTTCAAACTGGACTGACATGAAAAAATCTGCAAGGACAAGATAAGCACATGTGACCACTCAAAAAACTAAAGTTATAATTTCAGACTTCATGAGAAAGGAAGGCAAGGAACTGCCTCTCGAAATCACCAGAAAGATTATATTTCTTTGCACAACAATTTCTGCAGTTCCTCAACAGGGGCAACGTTTACAAAATCTTCAGGTCTAGGCTAACATTTTATGACGAAGCTGAAAAACAGCTACGACCCAGAACACATCAGATGTGGAATATGTGCTAATTTCCTTCATCAAAATTCGGTTTGGAGCCAGACTACTGCTGAAACAAATACATTAGAGAAAACAGTTAAGGCTACATTTCAAAACCATCACCACCCTACATATTTCCTCTGTGAGAAAATGCCGGCAGGGAGCAGGTATGAACAATCCACTTATCCGCTCCCTGACGCTTGTCTCTTGAATGATGAATCTTTGGCCCTTTAAGGTACACTTGCTTTTTATCCATGCTAGTGACGTAGTTCTAGAGAGGATTGCAAGGTTAGTCTGAAATACTTCATCAACTACTGAATGGATTGTCATCAAATTTGGTGCATGCATTCATTCAGAGTGAGATGTAGTAATTTTGGTGATGTTATGCCTTTTCCTCTGGAACCACCATCAGATCAAAATTTCAATTTGTCCCACACAATGGTTTATGACCATATACCAAAACTAGTGGCAGTTCCCAATAGCCTCAGCTACACCTTGTTTTTAGCAGTAATAATCACTTAAGCATTTTTCTTCAAATACCAAATACATATCATAGAACAGGACTGTGATTTAATCCTTCAGAGTTGTTGTTTGCCTATAAGAAAAAAAATAATTTACTATAATGGAGGGATGCCATACTTTGCTACAGATTGGACACTCTTGCCTCGAAGCACTGATCTTGGAGCAGCCACTGCTCCGAGTCTCTCTCAGGATCTGAGGGTGCTGAGTCAAATCTCCCAGTCTCAGTGACAGCTTGTCTACATATCCTGAGCTCACATGAGGCCTGGACCATACCACTGGTGTGAGAGGACCAGAGTCGACTTTCTGCAGGGGCCTAAAAGTATTTGAGTTGACAGGACTGCAGGACTCAGCAGGTCTACACTCTGAGAAGACAGACAGACAGACAGTTATGATTCTGTAAACTTGGTCTAGTACACTATTAAATTATTTAATATCTTATATTAGATCACTGAAAATAATTGAAGAATTGTATGATACATCATAAATTTTTCCAAACAAACAAAAAAATCTACTCTGTGTTCTGTATTCTGCATTGAACCCATCACTGTTGTGTACTGTGAATTATTTTTTATCAGTATTTATTTAGGAAAAGTATCAGTATTTATTTTTGTCCCTGTAAAGTCCTTTAAGATATTCTTGTGTGATGAAAGGCCAGTATTTAAACAAACATAAAGTAGCTCTGTCACCCACCATAAGATCTGGGACTCAATGGCTGAGGGTGCCCCCTCCCATTAGAGTGACTGGTAGCTGGAAGGTCCTGCTGCAACAGTGCAATGGACACTGTGTGGTTATCTGGTGTTTCTGCTGTGGAGTACACCAGAGATGAATCCCAGGGCCCCATCTTTTTTTTTAGCTGGCTGAATGTTACTGGGATCAATCCAGGGCTGGAGCTTCCTGCTGTTGGCCGAGGGTGGTGCAGCCCTCCTCGCTTCACCAAGAAGGACCGAGGCATTGTTCAGGACAAAGGAAAACCTGCTCTATGCCTGAAATCAAAGTCATCTACAGGGGGGGAAAAAAAGTATGCTAGTGTTCAAATATACAGCACAGCACAGTTTGGCACAGCCTGCTGTCAGAAACGGACCAGCTGACTCATTCACATACTCCTTATCTGAACCTTACTGGTTAAATATTTATACAAATTATAACATAAATTGGAGATTAGTCCTAGTAGTATGCTTTTACACACTACAACTAAAGGCAAGCACTAAAATGATGGACCAAAGGGTTACATAAGATGTTTGTGTTTCCCAAAAGAGGGCAGCAGAACTGTACATTCAATATTTTGTTTCCTGTTTGAATCTGTGCAAATGCTGGTTTGACATCAACTGCAGATTCGCCGCTACTGTTGAGCTGAGAAAAAGTTTCTGTATAGATATATAATAACAAGTTTTAAAAAAACCCACCTGATTTACTTCATAGCTTGCTGACTGTATGTAGAACTGTGAACTTAAGATCTATGCAGATTTTTCAGAGCGATTCTACACCAAACTTTCGCATCCTGAACACGCTCCAGTGTTATGTTGATTTGCTCATATGTGTCATGTTGTGTCAAGCTGAAAGCTGAATCTTTGCCCAGCATGACATTGTCTGCACTCTAGAAAAGGTTTTTCTCCTGCAGCTCCCTGTGCTGCTCTGATCCTTGCTTCCTATTCTTAATCGGTCTACCAGCCCCTCAGGATCATTTGGCATTTAAGTCAGAGGTCAGTTTTTGTTACATCTGACCAAAAAAATCATTTTTTCTTCTGGTTCATGTGTTTAAACTCTGCTTGAAAAACTCCAGGTGGCCTGTCAGATGCCTTTTTCTCATCAGTGGCATACACTTGACATTAAAGGCTGCAGAGATGGTTTTTATTTGCAGGGCAAGTCTGATTGAAATTGACAATTGGACCTATATTTAGCCAGTTTGTGACAATGTGACACAAATAGTTATAGCAAGATTTGCAACTATATCACTTGACTGCAACACATTTCATGACACAGTGCTCACACTTGAGCAAAGTTGAATCCGCAGTGAATATGTTCAGTAGAGGACACTGAGGTGTAAGAGCAGATAAAGATAAACAAAAAAGTGACTACACACTAACTAGTGTCTATTTGCAGCCCCTTAAATTTTAAAAATGTAAGACTTGAATAAAAGAAGCTGCTGCAAAGTTGTTTTTAAAAAATAAATTAGGGTCTACATATTTAAGACAACTTCCATTTCTTCACCTCCTCTCACCTCAGTGGAAAAGATAGTAAACCACTCCATGAGAGGACAGATGCATTTTTGTTTTAAAAAATATAAGTTGACAGCTCCCAGGTCTTCTCAGAACATAAAAGGCTACAGTGACTGCAGAGACCAGTTTAAACAGATTATGAGGTTCGAAGCCAGTAATCCTGATATAAATATAATGTGAAACACACAAAGGATGATGATAATAATTTTACCAGTTAAAGCTCAAACTACCTCTAAACTAGAAGTTTAGTGGCAAAACAACAACAACAACCATGGATTTTTGAAATGTGACAAGGGGCCCTAGCTACACACTGCTTTTTGTATTTAAGGGATCACAAGCCAAAAAAAGTTTGTAAACCACTGATTTAATCCTTGATAATACATTTTAAATTCACAAACTTATCATTGGTTTCTGGAATCTGGAAACCAAGGATTAATTCGACATGCCAGATGGTTTCCCCTGAAATGTAGTGGTGTTGAAGTAAAAAGTTAAATGGAAATGCTCAGGTAAAATACAAGTACCTCAATACTGAACTTAAGTACAGTACTTGAGTAAATATACTTTGCCCCTCTACAGTTATTCATATGAACTAAAACAATGTATCCTTGAAATCTTTTCCTTGAGAATGTAAACTAAGCAACACAGATAAGAAAGTGACTTTTGTCACCTTATTACAAGCATCCCTGGTCTGGAGATGGGTTAGTGGACCACCTCTGGCTTAATGGTCTCTTACAAACATACATATTTTTGAAGAGGGGAGTGCTCATGACCTTGGAGGAGTCTTTAGCTGCTTTTTCTGCCTCGTATTATTTGTCAGTTCAGTATGAACGCACATTTTCTTAAAAGTTTAATTCTCTCAACTCTGCTTCATTCTTAATTTTAACTGTGAGGTGTTTCGTTACAATCAATGTTATTGTTGTTAGATTTTGCATTGTCATGAGCATTCTTATTTGCCCTTTATTTATATATTATACTTCATTGTATGTGTCTTTGTAAATATACATAAACACATACACATATTTGTTTATTCATTTATATTTGTATTTGTTTGTTAAAAAGTTAAAGTTGTTGTGACTAGTTTAAATGGTCAAATTTATGAGCTAAAACACTATTTTTATGATAAGTCCAGCTATCTAGATCTGTATACTTCTTTGCATGTTAGGTTCTGGTTGCAAGCAGTATCACAGTAACAACATAGCTTTAAATTGGTCTGTATTCCCTGTCACACTCAGGATGAATCGACAAGCGGCCCAAGGAAGGTGGTTCAGACCATCTTTCATTTAACACATTTGCCAAAACTTTCACTGATTTATTTCTGCTGTGGATTTCGGTTGATGTTCAGACAGGTGTGTGTCCAAGTAACTCAGTTTGGGTTTTTGAGATTTAAAAATGATGATAATTACTATTATATATATTTGGTTTAAAGATAAATTAAATATTCCAGAGAAAGACCCATATACACACATGGAGATAATGACTGAACTGGTGATTGTCATTTGAATTCATTTTTAAAAACAGATCATTACTTCTGAAATGCTTCAACACAACTTGTTTTAGCCTTTTCTTTAGCTAACAGTACCTAAACATCAAAGTTAAGGTCAAGGAAACTAAATTGGTTAAACAACACGAAAGTAATTTTCTTTTAAAACCATCATTTTAATAAGAATAAAACAAATATTAACTAAAAACATATGTAGATATATAGATTTGGTATATCAACAAACCAAACCAAAACTGCAGTAGCTCTTTAGAACCCTGAAGATAGTTTTCAGATATAAATGTGAAGGGTACTCACCAGTTTTCACATTCCCCCAGTGCTTGTTAAGGTCACATGCAAACTTCAGACTAGCACTTTCAACAGGATGGGAGTGGTATATGTAGTTAGAAGAGGCGATATGAATTCAGTGTGTCCCATGTGAGGTCAGTGTGCTCTGAGGCGGACCGTGAGCCATTGGTGTGCACTGCAGGTCGGAGTGATGTGCATCAAGGACGAGGAAGCATGTCAGCTCACAGCCCCGAGCCAGCAATCTAACCACATTGCTTCCTCACACACATACCCACATACTGCATGCTCTCAACAGCACAGAATCTGTCCAGGGTTTTGAAATCTTTCTGTGCACAATATGGGGATGTTGCAGTGATGCACAAACTAAACACAGCATCAGATTAATGGGGGGGGGCTGATAAAGTCAATTAGAGAGGAAGAGGGAAGACGAATGTGCCGAAAATTCTTCAGAAAGTGTTGACACACTGTGTTGCCACAGTTGTATTTCAAAACACACCATTGAGGCCAAGTTTAAAAGAGGCTGGGTGTTGCCTTAGCAGATTCCCCTCTATTGTATTGAATGAAAAGATAACATACATTGATGAGAAAGAGGCAAAGCAATTATGCGAAAATGTGAATCATGGGGTGATATGTTCCTTCATTAGGATCAACACGGGCACTATAGTTTATTTTAGTTTAGTAAGTCCCACATAAACCATTCCTGCTCATGGAAACACTCCCTAGTTAACCAAATGTATATTAATCCATGGCAGAAAATAGTCCTCAACAAATGCACAATTTACTCCTGTTTGAGTAATATTTGAAACCATTGCTCTCCTGAATTGCATTGCACTAGTTATTCATAACTCCATTATTAAGTTTGTGTGTAAAGTCCATGTTCTTGGTAACTGTTTACTAGTTTCAAACCTGTGCAACATCACAATTTGCCACATAACTGCCAAAAATGAACAGTTTTAGGGGCCAATCTAAATTTTAATGCTAATCCCTTCTCATTATTGGTATTATTTGGTTTATTAGTACATGGATACACTGAGAAGTAGAAGTTTCTGAGTTGTGCAGTTTAGAAAGAGTGGTAAGTATTCAATTATGCTAACTTAACCATTACTAATTTGCTATTTATTGAGTCTTAAATAAGCAAAACATTTTCTAATTTCGTGTAAGTGTTAAAGAGCATTTTGATCAATTGATCAATCAGATATATCCACCAAACTTCGTTACCTCCTTTACTTTTCAATATAAACAAGTCATATATTAGCAAGCCAACGTTAGCTTTGTCTGCTTGTCCCATTAGTCTCGCAGTAGTTATTGGATCTACATATACAGTAGCAACTAACCTCTCCGTAAAACAAGTTTGTATGGGGTTCAATTAAGTGATGTGTATATGTCCACTTACTAAAAAATGTGTGTTATTGCAAAGCTAAGTTTAAATTTATGAAAAGCTGGTGGAACTTGCTTCTGGTCATCATGGACTGGAGGGGAAGAAGAACAAAATATATAAAATGCACCAACATTTACCACTTAAAAGCTTTTAGTGACTATGAAAACCCAATATAGATAGCACAATAAGGCCTTTGCAAAGGTGCAATGTCAAAGTTTATTTTGTATCATTCATAGGATACAGAACACTGAAATGTATTTTTTCCCATCTTACTGGAATTTATATAATCTTTACTGTCATTTAATATATTTGACGACAACATCAGCTGAACTGCAAGAGAGAACGAGAGAGGGTGGACAAGGTTCCTGGGTATGATGCTGTGGATATCAAACAGCTGTCACATACAGTGCATACATCTGAGAACTCCTTCACCAGACTAATCAGGACGAGGATAATCTATGAGGAAAAACTCTCATTGTTTAGCACTGCCTTCTTATATTTCCCGCTTAAAATCCAGGAAAACCTGTGGTGGGAGTTACAGTTTTAACATGATAAATCTGGAGGAACGCAGTGTGATTGTATGTCAATACACACAAAATTAACTTTATATTACATGGCTGTTTTAATGAAGAGCTGTAGTGGCTGACTTGTTGATGAAACACTTGTCAAACATACATGAAGTCATTTAGCATAGTCTGTAAATCTACCTACTTTCATGGCACATCATAATGTTTAATCATTATCATCTCATGTAATGCTGTTAGCAGGAGAAAACAAAGTACTGATGGCAATTATAAAAATAATGTTAAGGATGAGATCTAGTACCATATTTAAAAGTAAGTTACAAACATATCAAAATGTTTCATCACAGTAGATAGAGTTGCATTTAGACAGTGGTGAGAACAGAGCACCATCACTGAACAGCAGTGTACAGATGTGACAATGTGTTCAAAGACACTAAGCACTGAAATGGATCATGATTAGTTTTAATTTTGGAAAGGAAACTGAGTCCTGAATAAATGTTTCCTTCAAATACATAATGTAGTTTTTGACTGAAATCCAAACTGAAATATTGAAGTTATCTTAAGATTTCAGTCATGGTAGATTTGGCAAAACCTGTAGTTACTCGCGGTAATGCAAAACACATTTTAATAATACAGGTCCCAGAGTAAAGGTTGAAACATGCTTTGAATGGTTAATTTTTCAGAAATGCAAAAGGAGAGCACTTTGTGCATATGTTTAGAGTTCTGCTAAACAAATAATGACAGGAAATATTACTTCAATATTCTAGTAAAAAAGACTAAAGAAAATGGTCAACGATAGCCAGGTTTCCATCCAAAGGAGGCGCAAATTTAAACCAAACTGTCACATTTTGCTTTTATCGATCCAACAACTTCTCCATCTCAGCCAAGTGCCCAAACCTTTTTTGCGATATCTTGATTTTTTTCCCCCTCGAATGTTCACTATTTCCAAAGTTTTTTATGCGTGGGTTCAAAATCATGGATGGAAACCCACCTAATGATTTCCTACACAGCAATTCTCAATTCATGACTGAATGTTGCTTTAAGGGAAAAGAATGCATCATCTATGTCTTCCACTTCAATTCCTTTGAATCTTGGGAGAGGCAGACTCCGCTAGTAACAAATAAAACTTCAACTGCATATAAAGAGGCAATTACAGAACGTAACCGCATTGAATTGCTTTTGCTAGCAAAAAATATTACCAAAAAATGGGGTTCGATATAAAATCTGACAGATTGTAACTTTAAGTGACAAATTTAGCGTGTTACGATTGAAAGTAAATGGATTCAAGGGCTTAAATCTCATGCTCAATAAAGCCGTCGCCAGTCAACTGTATATTCTGTACATACTAAGAACTAGAAGGATCTCAACTGAAACCATTTGTACAACATCCATATGCTCTTACGATATCTGATGATAACACTGATTCCAGTGTAGAGATTTCAGTTGCTACACCTGCCAATGACCACTAAACAGCTGTTATTTGCAACAGAATGGTGGGCAAACCAACATCCTCTTTAGTTTTTATATGGCCATTACTGGAAGATCCAATTTCCTTATTTCTAAGAAGATGGCAATAATGCTCTGCTTTACCATTCCTCCACTTGTATTGCACAAATTGCCAGAAGTGTGAAGCATAAATTGGGCCTTTAGAGATTTTAAAGAAAATCTTTTAACATCGGTCCAAGGAATGATGAAGCACAATACAAAGTCAGGATGGTTAATCTTGGAGTAAACTACTTAAGATCACCTCAAGGTCCTTCCAAAGAGCTGACTATAATAAGAAATGAACCCACCATGAATTCATTAATCCACAACATCTCACAACATCTCCACAACAGAGTTTCTTTCTTTGTAGTGCAAAACGCAGAGACGATTGCTCTACATATGACACCCTGTCTGATGAACAACACGCACTCTTGTCACCGTCTTCAGTAAGACATGACCGACAGTGATGCAGCTTTAAATCCTATCTATATACTTTTATTCCTGTCACAATGTATATTTCATATTCCTCCATCCATTTCACACCCATTTTTACCCTACACAGAATATATTAATGTTTGATATGTAAAATATTTTTCACCCGCATGCTCTCCAGTCATGACGATGGCCTTTTTTGTTGTCGTCCTTGCGATATGAACTACTCCCTCCACTTTCACCAGCCCATGTGCTGCAGTTTCACGTGTCAGAAAGCGATATGAGCCAATGAACTGGTGATACCTGATGAACACCGTTACCTGGATTCTTCTTTTTGCTTGAATGGGATATTGACAATTAAAAGGAATAGTCTGACATTTTGGGAAATGCGCTTATTTGCTTGGACTGATGCCAGTCCAAGTGTTAATTGTATGTTAATTATGACACTAATTAAAGCAAGTGAAAACTGTAACTTTTCCAAAAGGGAAATAAGAATTTTTTTCTCCTTTTAGAAATTAAAAATCAAATTAATAAGTAATAAAAAGAAACCTTGCTCAATTCAGTGCTCTCAGGGGTTTTACTAGTTGCTACAGCCTCAATTGGTCTGTTATGACCAGTAGCCTATGTTGACTAATGTTAGCTAGATATTGATGTGTAACTGACATTACTGAGAAAGTTTTTTTTGTTTTTTAATTACTTGTTCACTTGTTATTGGTTATAAATTTTAGCATGTACCACTATATCACTTGTGGACACAGTTCAGCACAACTTCCATTGTCTAGCTTTTGAAAAATCAAAGTGCAAGTTGGGGTCTAACATTGGTAGATGCACTCGACTTTTCTTGACTGACAGGAAGTAACCAGAGCAATAATCCACTTGCCTGACCAATCTTCAAACCCATAGGCGGACAGCGAATAAACATAGCTCCCAAACGGTCAGACTTATACTCACATATACACAATGATAGTGTTTGGTTATCAAGGATCTCACATGGTTCCTGTCATAGAAAATACTGAGAAGCTCCAGGGAGGACTCACATTAAAATTCTAACAAAGAGATTAAAAGAAAAAAAAACAAACAAACAGAGAGAACAAAATGGAAGAAGTAAAATTCAAAAATCATAGCAGCACATTTTCCATCTCTGATACACTCAATGTCACAGTAAACCTATAACAGACGACTAGTTGGCACAAAGGACGCTGTAGAAAGTTTGGCCTCTGTCAGTATCTCTACACTCCTATAGTTTCATGTAGATCTATAAAAAATAAAAGAAAATATGAAAATAAATTACAACATATAAATTATTTAAAAACAAAAGATTTGGCAACATTGAGTTTGTTCCTTCCTTTTTGTGGGTTAAGGGGAATATGTTTTGACATGAGCTGCTGTACTAACTTGCTTGCCCTATTGTTATCTGCAAGCCACAGACACTGACAACACAAATATTTAGCATCTCAAAGTGTGAATCCCTTATGAACGCCACTTTATGAACACCCTTTAGTTTGATGTGTACATGTTCCTACACTGTACCTTTCCTTCTCACACTCATTTGAATCTTCTTTTGCGAATGGATGGCTGATGGTAGTTTTTTTTTCCGGAGGCAGTGAAGGTGGATGTGTGCCTTTCTAAAGAAAGCCATGAAAAGGAAAAAGAGAGTTTTAAGATTATTTAACTCTGAACCAATCAGGAAGGAGAGTTATATATGGGGTAGACAGAGCATACAGTGTGTCAAGCCTCTGCTATTCATTTTACAGGGAGAGGGAGGAGTTCTTTTCTATCTGTCTACCCGTTCACTCCTCATCAGGGTCCCAAATTCAGGTCCTATGGTTGATCTTGAGCAGCAAGTGGCAACGATCTTTCTGGTCCAGACTCAGTGTGTTTGTGTGTCATATGGTTGTTTTTGGATGGATATGTATTTTGATGGACAGTTTCTGGCGCAGTTTTACATCAGGACAAGGAGAGAGGCCTTATATTACCTCGTTGACAGGGAATGGACAGTGAGGGGAACACGTTGGTTGAGGCAGTAAGAGGGGCGGAGACTACAGGTAGTGATGACCAAGGGAGGTCCGATCAATGCCATTATGTCTGCATCAAGTCAAAGGTAAAGACTGGAAAAGCTGACAAGGGAGACCAGTTTGGATGATACAGTCCCAGTGTACAGTAGCGTTCCAGTCCTGTAGAGCTCCAGCGTCTCTTTCGGTCAAAGAAGTCCGATGGAATCTTCGCACCCCCTCATGGTCTCAGTTATCTAGCCCCTCTGCACACACCATGCTGCCATACAGCTGCTGTGGGTCCGGGTGTGTCCGCATGCGCTCCTCCGCCTCGCTGTCCGTGCTGCCCTCGCTGTCGAGGCGGGCAGATGGGTGACACGGACCGGACAGGTTGGGGTAGAGGGCGCCGGGAGGCAGCGGGCTGGGGAGAAGGTCCTCATCTGAGCTCAGGTAGTCCCCCTCAGCAGAGGCGGGGCTGGCCAGGCAGAGATCCTGGTAGTTGGCGCTTATGCCTCCACCACTGACCCTGGAGCCAGGGGCCACCTTCTGCCCTCGCAACTGCCTGATCTGAAAACAGAGAAGAAGGTTTTAATTTGGTGGGTCCTACAGGTGGG
The DNA here is from genome assembly GCA_016859345.1 of Istiophorus platypterus. NCBI lineage: Eukaryota > Metazoa > Chordata > Actinopteri > Istiophoriformes > Istiophoridae > Istiophorus > Istiophorus platypterus. The sequence continues at coordinate 17,406,194 of CM029114.1, read as the reverse complement.
TTTTGTCTATATTTCATTCTGCTAAAACAAGGAAGAGGTTAATGCTAACATTATCCTGTAACTTTTGTATCAATTAATCCAAAGAAAAGACACTGTCTGTTGCTTCAGCCCCAGGCACATTCAATCATATTGAGGATGCATATCTTCAAAAATGGCCTGGAAATTCAGAGCTTAATAAAGAAAAAAAAAAGGGACCTTTGCAGTTAAACAGATGGGCACTGTAGCAAATATTACTCAAACAGAAGAAAACTGTGAATTTGTTGGGGACTAGTTAGATCAGTGGATTAAAACAAAGTTGGTGCTCTCGTGAGTGAGGACTGACTCAAAACAAAGGAAAGTGCCCATAATGAAGACTGATAAGCCAGTGCAACAGTGTGGCCCCTTTCATATATATGAGTTTATAATTCTCTTTAGACAAGAATGGAGGCCTATGGCATAAAAAGGGAATAAATTTTAGCGCACTGTTTATGTCGTTGTGGAGGAGAAATGGAAAGAGGCATGCTTGTTAAGACATTTATTGATCATGTAGTTGTTTTGTATAATTTTAAAGGGAAAACAGAAAAAGAAGCTTTTTGATCTATAAGTCTATAAGTAATCTATAGTTAGTCTATAGTCATATTTTGAGTGAAAGATCTGCAAGGATGATGATGATGATGATGATGCTTTGTTTCCATAGAACTCTATAGTACATCAGTATACAGTTCATTCAGAAAGTATTCAAACCGCTTCTCTTTTTTCAAATTTTGTTACTCTCTCAGTAATCTACATTCAATGCACAATAATGACAAGTGAAAATTGAATTTTTGAAATTTTTGCAAATTTTTAGAAATTAAAACCTGAAATATAGGATTGACAAATATTCAGGCCGTTTGCTATGGCGCTTGAAATTGAGCCTCCCATTTCGCTTGATTGCCTGCTGAGCTCAGAAACAAAAGTGGGTCGAGGCACAGATCTGAGGAAGGCTACAAAAAAGCCCATTTCTCCTACACTGAAGTTCCTAAGAGCAAAGTGGCCTCCATTATTCTGGAAGAGGTTTGGAACTATCAGGACTCCTCCTAAAGCTGACCAGCCAAACTGAGCAATCGGGGGGGAAGAGCCTTGTACAACCAATTCTAAGCCTCTGGTTTCATCCGGACACAATCCATATACTTTCTTAATGAACAGTATCTCTGCAGAATATGAGGTAAGGTAAGAGTAGATGTTAGTTCCTCACATCTCTACTGATGTTCTGAAACTCAACAAAGCTGACAAGTGAGTATCAAAACATCAACTGAGTTGCAAGAAGCTGAGGATTTGGAAGTATTATTTTTTAAAATGTTGAAAATAATGACAAACTAAGAAGTAAATAGTCTAGAAATTGTGTTAAATCTGTTAGATGAGCTTTTGCAAAAGCATTTATGTAAGGTGCTGGAAATTTTGTTGACAGTTGTTTGGTGTGGGAAAAAACCCCTTTGAAACCCACTGACCCGCATCCTGCTTACCATTTTAAGGTTGTGCAAATGGGCCAGTGGGCCAGCTAAATCAGAGCACTGTAAGTTTCCCATATGACTATGCTGTCAATTGGGAGAACTAAATAAAAAACATAAACAAGATTAAAAAAAAAAATTAAATAAAAAAATAAAAATGCGTTTGCATGTTTCCATAGCTTATTTCCAGCTGTAAGATAACGGGGGCTTCTCTTGGCTGACAAAACAGCTACGGCCACAGTTTATTTACACATGTATGCTCTTTGTGTGTTCATCTTGCATGTACCACAGTGACTCATGACAAATCTCAGAGGTTTTGTCTTCCCCCTATCATATACTTAGGGGAGTTGCAGGATGGGGGGGGGGGAGGAAACCAGTGGTTAACCAAATGAAATGTTCTTAATGTCTGACACTCTTCAACCTACAGCAAACGCTTGTCTGTCTTTTTTGTATCATTTTTTAAATTTTTGTTTTTCTAATATAAACTATTGATATCAAATTAACAGAGAGAACTGGTAAAATATTAAATGTAAATTGCAGAATCTGCAACTAAAATTTTTGTCCAGCTGAATCACAATAACATCGTGCAATATAAATATGTGTAAAATTGTTCCCGCTGCATTATAGAGACTGTCATTATGTATCAGCACTATCAATATGTCTCAAAATCACAAGGTGATCGCTTAGAGCAATATACTGAGATTTTTCTAAATGGTTCACTGCTCCCTTATCTGTACTCACACAAGTTTCAGTCTCATTTATAAAACCACTGCTCTGATAAAACTCAAAATAGGCGGGGAGAGGAGAAGAAAGGAGAGGAGCAGTAAAGGGCAGGGTTGTCTCATCACACCCCCTCACTTAAATGTTAAAACAGTTTCCTCATAGTCATGCACTGCTACTCTCTGAATGAGCAAACCCTAAATGTTTGTTGGGTGAGAAATTTGTCTCAAAAACTATGTTGGAAAGTTCTTTAATTTTAAATGAAATTAAAACATGAAAATAAAGAGGAACATTTATTTCTTTTTAACTTCCCACAGCACCAGACTGAGTGAACAGAAGCCACACAGCTGTGGGTTCACCTCTGCAAAAAAAAAAAAAAATCTCACTGTTACGCATTTATTCTTTGAAACTATCTCACTCATCTTTCAGAATTAAAGTTCACTGAGAACCAAATGATGGGAATAGAGTGGTAGGGGAAGAGCAGTGGTCTCATATTACAAGAAAGACCAAACTGTGAGTGTGTCAAGGTGGAAGTGGTGTCTGTTGTGAAGCTGCATGTAGCTGACAAGATTTTTTGTGATGGTTACCAAGGCTGCAGAAAATCTATGTGCATGTGTATTTATCTTATGTGCCATCACTAATAAATCATAGCCACAAGCATTTAAAATGTTAGAAATTGCTTTAAGCAAACTAGACATGAGACACAAGAAAACATTTTCAGGGAGCTAAACTACATTTCACATCATCAGTCTCTTGGGAGTCAAATAGTTCTGGCATTGAGCCTATTAACAGCTGTTGCTGCCAGCTAGAGAAACAGTTGACCAATCAGATATTAGTAAGATTAAGAGAGATGCTCTATTCCTACATAGCTCGCTAACTATATTCAGCATGACAGAAAAATGGTAACAGGAACTCTACAAGTTATTGGATTGTAAGAGGCATAACCTCTTATTTCCATGTCATAACAACATATTTCTTTGATTGATGAGAAAAGTTTTGGGTCAATTCTCCTGCTAACTGTCACGGCAGTGTCTGCGTTATTTGAAAATAATGTCAACGGGATGGATACATCACTAGCCACTGATTAGGTCGGGCAAAACAAAAGAGCCCACCCACACACCAACAAGAAATCAGCTAACAACGTCCGACTGAACAAATTAAGTGAAACAAAATAGCCAGTTAGCATGATTATCAGGCTACAAAGGTTCAATTTCTGCCTTGATTATATTCTTTGCTGTTTTTTCCATATTTTCGGGGGATCTGACAGGTTGAAGGGCTACAAATTTTGAATATTTTTATTATGGATTAATCTGACAATTATTTTCTTGATGAATGATTTGAGCTAAAACATCAGAAAAATGCGAAAAAAATGCTTGTCACAATTTCCCAGAAATTGGGACATCTTTTCATTGCTTTCCATATATAGCCGGCTCTAAAATATACAGCAAACTAAGCAGCAAAGCCTCGCATTTGAGAGGATGTAATTGTGGAGTATTTGTCACTTTTTAACTTCAAAAATTACTTAAATGGATTTCCAAATTATCAACTGACCAGGTAATCAACTTTCAGTTCTAGGATGGACAGTAAGAGGGTGATGGAAAACACATGTGTTGTGCCACATCTCTTATGAAACAGTGTACTTTTTGGACTAAATGTGTGTGTATCCAACCTCGTTCTTGAGCTCAGCGATCTGGTCCCTGAGCTGGGTGATGTACTGTCTGGAGTCTGAGTGGTTCAGCTGGCCCTGGATCAGCCCCTCCTCCTTCTGAAAAACACATTTTATACACACACACACACACACACACACACACACACACACACACACACAGGTCTAAGGTCAGAGTCTCTTTACTGTTACAATACTGTTAAAACAATCATTTCACTGACTCTACACATGGATCCAAATTTCTACTTGCACAAATTATACGCACGTACACAATAACCGCATCCCTGCAGACACGCAGGTAGACCAACACACACCTGTATCTCGAGTTCAGCGATCTTCTGCCTGAGCTCAGCCACAGCAGCCATACTGTCTGCTTCCCTCAGTCTCACTGCCATCACCTCTTCTTTACTCTACGTGGATAAGGGGAGAGGGAGGGGAGTGGAAAGAAAGAAGGGGAGAGATTATGACATTTCATTCTCAATAGCTGAACACTTGGGATGACAATAACATACTGATTTTCAGTGATATTGATGATGAACCATAAACTGTCCCAGTCCCTCTCTCTGCGTCCTGCTCTCATTCCAGGCATCTTGCATTGCATCAGTCTTTCTTCTGTGGATTTGCATCCCCATTTAATATAGCCAGATTCTGCCCATTCCTTAACTATTTTCTTTTTTTTATCATCTTCTCTTTTATCCCTGTTTTTCCCATTTGTTGCTTTTCTTCCATCAACTTATTACTGTCTCACTACTCTATGTTCATATCTTTGACATTTCATTAAGCTGAATCAGGAAAATGTTCCTCTCCCCATCAATCAGGCTCTCTCTCATGTTCCATTTTCCCCCTCTTGCTGACTCCTCTTCCTCCTCCCTCTCCACCCCATTCAGACCTTGCAGTCAGACTCCGCCTGCTTCCTTTTCATCTCGTTGAGTTGGGTCTGTAGAGCTTTGTTTTGATTGGCCAGCATCTGGAGCCGGTCCTGCAGAGCGGAGCGTTCCTGCTCGTGACGACCAATCAGCTTGCTGTGGATCTGGTTCTAGAGAGAAGGACGTAAAAGCTGAGTGGCTGAACAGGGTCCTTAAAAATGTTTTCCTGATTAATTAATAATTTAGTCTGTGAAATCTAAGAAAATTAGGGGAAAAAAAAGTCAATCAGCACCCTCTAGAGCTTAAAGTAACATCTTGAAGTGACTCATTTTGTCCAATGAACAATCAGAGACCAAAATATATTCAATTTACAGTTGATAATAATTAACTCACCTTTAATTTCTTTATTGATAATTTCACTAATCGGTAAGAACCAGAGAGGATAAAAAAGAAAGTAGCATATGTCATTTTTTATTATAATAATTATTATTTTAATTATTTGCAGCATTATCCTGACCCTCCAGGGATGAACTGCTATTATCATTTTTATTTACATTGCTCTGATAAAACGCTTGTAACTAATTGTAGGGAACCTCCTTTTTGCACCATATATCTGTGATTGTAAGAAAAGGACTTGACTGTTTTTATTGCGTCTATGACTGGCTGACACTGTGTAGCTGTGCAGTGTGTCATTCTGACCTGGCTCTCCAGTTGCAGGGCTTTTAGTTTGACCTCTCGGAGCTCTGCCTGGGCCTGGGCCTCCCTCAGTCTGACCGTCATCAGTTTGTCCTGCAGTTCGTTCATGGCGTTCTTCTTGGGCGATTCCTTCCAGTGGCCACCCCCACCACCCGTGCTGCTGCCACGGGACATATGATGCTGTAGAAACAGAGTGAACAGTCAACAGGTGTACAGGTGGGGCTCATGAACATGTACACACATGTAGTTTATCAAGAAAAAGCACAGGTTTGTGTGTGTTACCTGCCAGCGCTGGTTGAGCTCAGTGACAGTGTCCTGCATCTCTCTGAAGGAGCGCAGCGTCTCCAGCTCCCTCAGCTTCATCTGCTTCACCTCCTCCTGCAGAGCCGCCATGTTGTTCTCATCAGGAAGGCAGCTGCTCCTCTGGATGGAAAAACATTTTATGAATACAATTTAACAAGACTAAACTGTCTGCAGCCATGCTAGCGGCTCTGTGTGGATGTTGTATGAGAATGGAAATGCACTCAAGGATACACACAATGGATTTTAGTAAGTAATACTGAATGTAATCATGTAGTTACTTTAGTTTATTCATGAGAAATCTCAACAGTGCACCTTTATGAAAGTATTATAACTTTAATGTTGCCATTTTTTGATCATCTTAATTTAGTATGTTAGCATGCTAACATTTTCCATTCACCACTAAATGCAAAGTCTGCTTGACTTTGCATTTAGTGGTAAATGGATGTGATGATGGCAGTAGAGGAAAGGTTAAGGGGTAAGTTGTTACAATTGATCGTGAAGCCAACAGGAATATATCTATACCATACTTCATGGCAATCTATCAAATAGTTGTGGAGACATTTCACTCAAAACCCCAAAAGTAAACCTGCTGATGCTGCTGGAGGAAAAGTTAGGGGATCACCAAAGTCCGTGAGATTCATGACCATGAATGCCAGTTCCAAATTTCATGGCAATCCATCCAATAGTTGCAGAGATATTTCAGTTTGAGTGGTGGAACAATTAGCCAACAGACAGATGCCATGGAGCTGTGAAGTTGACTAAAAACCAGGGGTTGTGGGAACAGTCACATAAGCCAACACTGACGGACACATAATTGCCTTTTCTAACTTTTAAGTGTACATCACAGTAAAGCCACCATCGAAAGGAAGAAGAGCTGTTGTAACGTCTCAAGAAGTAAAATCGAAAGCTTAAAACCACCATTGTCTGGATTAACACTTTTGCTGTTAAATTTGCAGTAACATACCCTAACACATTAACATCCATGCATGCAATTTCTGTTCACACTCTATTCACACCCTGTTTTCTCTCACACACTAAGAAGTATTTTTGTTAACCCACCTTCTCCAAGTCCAGCACTTTGTCTTGCATTTCCTTCAATGCGCCGAGCAGCTCAGCCTCTCGTAGTCTGGACTGCTCCAGCTGGGTCTGTAGGCTGCTCACAAACGGCTCTGTATACTGAAACAAAACGTCACTGGTGTTACCCCGGTGTTCTGCATCCCAGCCCAGTGGGGCTTGGCACAAACCTCGATCATATTATTGAGCAGCTTTTTTGAGATATGTTTCTGTGCAGATATTTCCTAGTTACTGAGAAAATTTGTCTGATGACCACAGGAATTGGTGGACCTTGTTTGGGTCCGTTTTCATTTTATTGTCATGTGTAGACTAGCTGACTTGGGGCTCAGCTCAGCTAGGATTACCACAGTGCTTCACTAGGTGTGAATTCTGCCTTTGTATCTCTCTCTATGCCTTTTGTTTCTACTGCTGAGAAATCTGACTGCAAACCAGCCATTCGCACAGTCATGGACACCTTAATCCTTGCAAGCCCTTTGTAATTTTTTTCCTGAGAGCTAACATTGTCATCAGTGTGGAGAATAGGTTTTCTGCACACAAGCTACATTTGGGGAAAGCAGCAGGAAATTTGCAGCAATACATTTGTTTCCTTGGCTGCAGCCGTAAAGCAAACAGGAGTTATTGCATCATTCCTCATTTCTGCAAAAAATAAATCAATAGCATCAGTTGCAACATGGCACTTTAACCTTGGTCATGATTATCTGCATACGGCAACAAAAACGAAACATGTTAAAGGCTTTTGATTTTGTCCAAGGGCCTGAACAGTGTGGGTCGATTTTTCTGCTCCGTGACTGCTGTTCCCAGCAGTTAGCACGTCTTTACAGCAGCCCAGCTTCAGAACTGCGTATCAACAAAATGAAGTGGGTATCAAGAGGCACTCTTGCACCAATGACTCAGAATGATGTCAGAATATACAAAGCTACTGTACATTTTCATGTCACCACATTAAAGTAAAACTACAAAGTGAGGGGTGTGAGAGCAGCAAGAAAAACAGAGAAGGCTGAGTGGAAAAAATACTTTCCTACGAAGCAAAATACAAAAGCCTGAAATTGGGCAAGTACATAGCGTGAGTGAAAGAGTCTCGATTTGTCATTTTGTGTGTCTCGTTGTGGGTTATCACAGAGAACTGTGTGTGTCTGAGGGTGTGTGAACTCTGGTGGGTGATGGATGCTGTCAATCTGAGCTGGAATAAAATGACTTCTCACAATGACACTCTTTATACTGCCTAAATATCAACTCTTGTATTTTCTTTTTTTAAGTAAGCACATCTTTTGCTTGCTCTTCATTCTGTGTAAATGTACGTCGCACAGAAAAAAAGAGAAGTACAATGCATGAATTTTGTCACAGATTATATTGTCATTTGCTGAGATGAATTGTAACTGTTATGATGACCACTGACCACAAGGGTTTACAAAGAACAGGCATTCTTTCTATCACTGACATGTTCATTACAAACAGCTGCTAGTGCATGTAGAAAAATAACTTAACAGCAGCCCCTGCGCGCTCTTCCCAAATTAGAGATACTATGACTAACATATTCCTGATTAATTTGACCACCAACAGCATCATATATTATTATATCGTAACACCATAAATCACGTAGATGCATAAAAGAATATTCAGTCTCGATGACATATATACCACTCTTTCAAAATCCACAGTCAGAGAGTTTTCAGCTGCTTCACTTTAGTAAACGTGACAATACTACAGTGTAGAAAAACATCTTTACATGGAAACAAAAATATTACTAGCAAATTGTACTTTAAGCATTTTAAATAAAGGCCCAAAAAAAGGGATGGGTCTCACATTTTTAACTCTATTCCAGCACATTGAGTTTCAAATGAAATGGTGACGAAGAGGTTAAAGTACTGACTTTCTGCTGTCAGGGCGTTTAAAGGTTTTGAATGCTCGTCTTAGCAGTGCTGGAACGATAATGAAAAAGGAGCAGAAACTTTTCAGGTTGCTGATGGCATTAGTTTCTGTTTTCATGTTGTACTGCTGCATTACTCCTGGTTACTCTTGTTGCCTGAATTTCACAGAATACTGTACAATAATCTACAACAAACTGCATCCTAAATGATCTCCCTTTTTTCGTATGTGTTCTTGTTGTGAAAACCTTCATATTTTGTAGTCATTTCCTCTTTTGTTAATCTCCTTCTGTCCATAACTGAATTCTTCCTATACTCTCACTAAGGGCAATAATATATCTTATTTACAGAGTGCTTTTTTAAATGCTCAAAGACTCTTTACATGACAAACTAATAAGTAAATGTAATATAAAATTAATTGATGGAGTCATAACAGCTGTACAACTGCTATATGTCAAAAATATGAGGCAGTCTGCTAAACATTGATGTCTAATATGCAAAAAAATAACTATGTATTGAAAAGTTCTGGTCTTGTTGTCAGGACAAACACACCTTCCCTGTGGTTGGGTTGCAAAACAGATCTTGTGTTTTGGTGGTTTGTGTTGCATACATTTAAACTTCTACAAATTTCCACCGAAGTCTTAAGACAATCAGTTTCGCAATTAGTTCATTCAAGTCGAACACTGGCAGCTCTAAATCTGACCACTGACAAACTGTATGTTGTAAGATTACTTGACATCTTTAAGACAAGTCTGACCTTTCTTGGGCAAATTATCTGCCAATGTTATGCTTGTTATTAAAGGACTTGAGAAGACTGATGCAACGCTCATGTCTGTATGTTAAATATTAAGCTGGAGAAAACAGGTGGTTGACTTGGGAAACAGGAAGCCTTGCTCTGTCTGTTTGTTTAATCCACATAAAATGCAAAAAACAACATTACTGTTGTATGTGGATTAGTGTCGTTACTGAGTTTTAGAGGTGCTGGTAGCTGGATTTTTTGACATTCGGACGAGCCAGACTAGCTGTCTCAACCTCATTCCAGTCTTTAATGCTAAATTAAGCTGTATTTTTACATTTAACCAGCAGGCATGAGAGTGGATTTAATTTCCACCTAAATGAGAGAGAATAATAATGTATTTCCCAAAAATTCCTTAAAGTAAGTTAGGAAAAATGGGTTTTACCATATTTTTTTATTTTCACACTATTAGGACTTTTTAGTTTTGTCTTTTTCTGTCTAAATCAGGATGTGATTTCACAGCTCAGATTGTGAAATCTGTTAACTATCTCTTGACCTAATGATGACTTTGACCTGTTCCCTAATAGATTCCACAGAGAAATTGTTCATATTGTCCACGTAGTGTTTGTGTGCAGTTTCTGGGGGGTTGTTTACCTTCTGCTGCTGCAGCTCTCTGATGGTGTCCTGTGCTTTCTCGAGGCTCTCGCTTGCTGTGTTGCACTGCTGCCTTACCACCGCCAGCTCACGCTTGATCACATAGTTCTCCTCTGCTTCCTGTGCCCTCGTCACCTGACCCTGTAAACAACAGGTCAGAACAGGACAGGGGTCAGGAATAGGTGTGGAATTTAAACTTTAATGCAGACTGTATACCAATGTAGGGAAAAGGGTAATTCTGTATTATGCTTAAGGGAAACTTTGCTACATTGTACATGACAAACTTTCTAAGCCTAAAAAGGTTCAACATTTCATAAAATAAGTTTATTCACTTTCTTGCTGAGAGTTAGTTTAGAAGACTAATACCTGATAGATTGGGTCAGTGTGTAAGTAACAAAATCCATTTGCAAGCAACTCTAAAGCTTGTGGATGGACATGGAATATCTATTTTGTATTTGTTTAATAATTTTATAGGCTTTTCTGGGACTGCAGACAGCCAAGAAACATTCATAACTGGCCCTATAGAACCACAACTTGTCGTTTTAACGCTTTGGTTTTTGTAAAAATCCAACAGACAGGATATAAAATGGAAAATATTGAGCTTTACATGTGCTGGTAGGCGAATTTTGTTACTTGTAGAGAGAACTAACCCTTGTTTCCAGTCTTTCTGCTAATCTTAGCTAATTGTCTTCTGGTGGTAGCTTTACATTTAAATAGGGACGTCCTGACTCCTATCCAACTCTCCACAATAAAGCAAATAAGTGTGTTTCTCAATATGTCTAAAATATAAAAGAAAGAAAAACAAACAAGAAAAAAAACAGGTATTTATAATTATAAAAAAATGTAATAGTACATGCCACATGCAGGGATTGTACAACCTCATATTAAAATTTCCATCATGGATAAATAGTAGTACATGCACTCTGAGACTACAGGACGGTCTTGGAGCCTGAACTTATATACAACACCAATATTCTGTCATGCACTTCTCACTGGTTATTGTTAACAAGGTGGAGAGAAGCATTGCAGGAGAGCAGAAAGAGGAGGGGGACCGCAAGGTCAGTGGGAAAGGGGTTTACAGTACTCTACCTGTATCAGTCTGTCTGCCAGAGCAGCACTCTCCTACAGCGCAACAAAGGAGAGGAACAAGACGATGAAAAAAAAGAGATGAAGAGAGTGAAAGACAGTGGGATACCAGGAAGGATAAACCACAACCAAACCCAAGAGGATATGCAAGGAGAAGAAAGAAGGGATCATAGATCGATGAACCAATCATTTGAAACAAATGTAGGGAAGTGCAGAGAAGATTGTGAAGAAAAAAAGAGGCAGCAGTGAGCTCAACCAGAAAAAAGTACTTTATAGACGAGGAGAAGATAAAAAATGGCAGACTCTTGGAACGGAGGGAAAAAAAGCCTTGTGTGCAAATAGGACCCATCACAAGCATCCACACCCACATACGAACACACACACATATACACAAACAAGCTCTTCAGGGTAAGAAAACCAGTAACAGAAAATGAGCTCACAAATTTAAACCTGCAGCATCAGCTCATTACAGTGCTTAACCACATCTGAATAAAATGTGAAGGGCCTTCTGCAGAGCAGTCCGGCTATTTCATCTCAGTGATGCTGCATAAAACCGATTCCTATTAGCATTTAGATTAGCTGGAATCAAAGGCCATCTCTTACCTTCTCCAGCGTCTCAATCCTCTGCTTCAGCAGCCGGTTTTCTGTGCGTAATCTCTGAGCAGAGACGGTAAAATGGGAGCGTTACAGAGGAGTCATTTTGTACGGCTTATTCATTTTTGTACTAAAACTGTTTAATGTAATATCCACATCATGCATGAAACACACATCCCGCTGAGCATACACACACACACACACACACACACACACCTTGATCTCAATTTGTTCCTCCATTTCTTTGTTCTTGATAGTGGTATATTCTTTCTCAAGTCTAATGAAAAACAAATAAAAACAGATTATACACATTTACAAAAGTTAAATTACTAAAAAAAACAGACAAACAAACAAACAAAAAAGGTCAAGCTTCGATGATTTGTTTTTCATTTAAATTTGATTATAGAACAGGAAATGTCTCTTCCTGGTTTACAATCCACTCAACATATCAGTTAAAAAACAAAACAAACAAACTCATATCCAGTGTTTGACGTGTGCTTCGCTGTAAAACCTCATCATTAGTGAGACAGAGATACAAACTCTCCTGGGCTTCATAAAACCCATCAAGCCTGAGTCTCGTTAGTTGTTAGTTGAGTAACAGGTGCCTCTTACTTCTTCATCCTCTTGGGGTTGTATTTGACCTGGTAGGCCCTGAGGATCAGCTTGTCTGGGCAGCTGTCAAACTGGTGGGGTATAACCTTCTGGAAATGCTGGCAGACCCAGAGGGAAACAGACACAAGATTAGAGAGCTCAAGACAGACAAAGATGCTCGTTCATATTTAATGAAGGATCAGGCAGACACATTTGAGAAGAGTGAACAAGAGCAGCGGCGAATCTGTGCTGGCTTTGTGGCAAGATAATAAGCTACATTTATGTTTCACTATTGATTTAAAAAAAACATGCAAAATCAATCAAACCCCTGATTTACTGCATCATATCACTTGTGTTATCACTTGAATTTCAGACTGCTGAAATAAAGTTCAGAGAAACACCTAGAAAGTACTAATTGAAGAACCTAGTTGAAACTTTAGCTTAAAAAAACTCCAAAATGTATTACTTTGGCTACTGTTCCTACAGGACTGAATTAGGTAAATAAATGTAAAAACAAAGCTTATCTGTGAATCCCTTGAGGATTTTATTATTTACTAGAGCCGAATCATTGGTCAATTAATTGATGTGATGACAACAGAGGATTCATTAGCTGTTAAATTTAACAATCACTACAAAAACTGCCAAAATTTCCCCTTAGGCTAATTTTTTTTTTGGCTTTTTAATCAACAAAACAGTTCAGTTTGGTTGAAATCGAGTTAAATCAACAATGAAAATATTAATCATAGATAGTTGCATCTTCTTTATACTGTGCCTATTATACCAACAGCAAGAGAGTATAGAAATATAAAAGGAGTGTATGAGCAAAAGATATACAATGACCAGAAAAGCTACCAAAACACTGTGAGGCACAACCTTTTATTTTTTTTCTCAGGTTTGGTCTCTAGTTAAGGATCAGATGGATTTGAATAATACGACCATGATCAATGGGAGGATTTTATTAAGGCACAAAAAATGCATTTTTGTCAGTGTTAACGGTCTCTTTCTTACGGCTGTTATTACAGCTGCTGCATCAAGATAATGAAAGATAAACATAACAGACAATGAACCTTGCAAAGACAGCATAAAAATCAAAATCATGCCAGTGTTCCACTATGCACTGATGCACAAGAGGGTCATAGCCTCATTAAATATGTGCCGGTTTATGTTTCAGATCACTGTGAAAAAAACAAGCCTTCTTAAAGAAAAATTGAATCAAAGCACATCTGTAGTTCAGAAGGTTCAAAGGAAAGGTGTATCATGTGACTCGTAACTGAGTCTGCACATGAACCTCATGTCTGCGGATAGTAGCATAAAGCAGCGGCTGCTTACCTGCGACATGCCCTCCATGTCCAGCTGAATGAGGTCAGTCTGGTTATACTGAAGGATGGCCAGGCCCACACGGAAGATAATCTCCAGACCCTGCAGACAGGTCATATATTTTATTATATGTGCTCAGTAAACTGAAAGAACAGATTAGTGATCTCAATATACACTGTCAAACACATAAAATCTATCTTCAGATACTTAAAAGACAAGATAACACCTTTCCTACCTCATACATGAAAATATCAAAGATGCGAGTGGCGACAGGCAGAGGGAGGAAGGTGAGGAAAAGGGTGAGGAACCAGGATGAGGCGTACATGGACGTGTGGAAACTCTGGGACCGGAAATGGACGTTCAGCTCTGGAAGTTGCTCCTGAGGTAACAAAAGAGCATGATTTTAAACCCCAAATACCTAGAATAAACTCAAAAGGCCAAGTCAGAGAGGGAAGTGATGTGCTGGAGATATAAAAGAAGGATTTGCTGCCCCTCTGTGGACAAGATTCACATTGCAACCCTCATGTTGATATTGTTGTTGACGCTACAGTTTCCTCTTTACCTGAAGCAGATATTCAAACTGGTAGATGCAGAGACCCAGCTCAGCCATGCTGGGTTTGAACAGCTCTCTCAGACGGTACTCCTGCATCAGACGCACAAAAACACAAAACGCCTCCTCCTCGGGCATCTGGGAGGAGGTGAGATGGGTGAGTACGGGTCCCTCATTAGTTATAAAGCAGACACTGCTTATGTTGAACTGTTCCATTACAAAGTGACTCTCATATCTTAATGATCACTGAATGAACCTCTATAGACAAATTCATTGTCTTGCAACTTTTCCAAAAACCTGCCACATAATCAAATGTTTTTGGTTGCAGTAATTGGAGAAATTTAGTGGGACAGATTATGATAAATATCATTACTCCCATGGTGAAGCTACTGAGCTTTTGGGCACAGTGTCCTCATTATGGATCACTTTCCTGGGATATTTGATTACCTGCATAAGCAGTAAGCCAACAATGAATGCGCTGCCCTGGCAGTAGCCCACCTCTCGATCCACCAGAGAGTATGCCTGGAAAACACAAACACTCACAATATTACATTTGCTGTGCTTTGTATTTGTAAAAAACCGCGCAAATGATAGCTGTAATCCTACCAAACACTCAGACTTTGATCAACAAGGATCAACAAGTCACCAGGGGTCCTTTCATTTTCGGAGGAGCTCAGCTACCAGGAAACCTGACTGATGCGTAGCCGGTGAACTCGCTTGTTTGCATGGTGGTCAGCAACCACACTTCCTTGTTTACCTACAGATTTTGTTTCAGGAACAAAATCACTTTTGGTAGGTAAGACTTAGCCTGGGAAAATAAAGATGCTAATTATAGCCACTCAGATCTTTCCAGTTCACACTCCATAGGATGTGGATGTGGATGTGGTAGGTAAGACTTAGCCTGGGAAAATAAAGATGCTAATTATAGCCACTCAGATCTTTCCAGTTCACACTCCATAGGATGTGGGCAAACAATCTGAAGACGTAACCTTGGGCTCTGAAAACATTTGAGGGATTTTAAACAATATCTGCAGAAATAGTCAACCTATTAAATAGTCCCTACGGAGTTTAGCACTAAGGAGAAATGCATTTGTGCGGGGCATTTTTTTGCATTGTGCATTCATGTGACCTTACAGGCAGTAAAAAACCCCCATTCCTGTGACAACAAAAGCAGAAAAGAAGACTGCTGGCCCGTAAACATAGGATGTTAACAATGCACAATGGAAAACATACGGAAACTTTTGTTTACAGACATTTTATAAGGAAAGAAATGCATTAAACACGTTTATTATACCTTGAGGGTACACAGTGCATTTTGGTGAGTAACACTGAATTTCAACTTAACCTTGGTTGAAATGATGGCATGGCAATTGTCCAACTGCAAATATATGCTCAGAGTCTTTAAGCCTTTGCCACCAGGAAATCCCAATATTAATAATGACAACAGCATACTTAACTTAGCAACTAACTAGATAAAGCAACTCAATTTTAAACCTTAACCCACAGCTTAAGACACATATGCGTGCACACAAAAACATTTATTCCAAAATACACTCATCTTATCTCATCTTGTAATAAATACTAAATATCATACAGAGAAGTCCAGACCTTGGGTCAGTGTCAAACGCTGCATTCCTCACCTTCATGACATTGAAGAGGACTTCCTGCCCCAGGCTGTCCTGGCCTTTGAAGAACTCATGCTCGGGGTAGGTGCGAGCGATGTCTCTGCGGATGAGCTTCTCGCAGGGGGAGGACATTTTAAGCAACTCAGAGTACTGGTTCTTCACCGGCATGTCAGTGGCGTTGCCTAGCAGCTGCCAGACAATGGCCCGGAAATGATGAGGGATGCCCTTTCTGATCAACTCCTGCATGGGGGGGGCAGAGAGAGAGAGAGAGAGAGAGAGAGAGAGAGAGAACGAGAGCCAGAGAGAGAGCCAGACAGACAGAGACAGAGAGAGATTAAATAGGACTAATTTTAATACCTTGCTTCTTCTTTATGCAGTGAGGGATGCGATGGTGTCTTGAAGAGCAAAAGAACAGGCAAATGGGAGAAGAGGAATCGATTTTGGAGCGTTGAACAGACGTGTTTAAAAGGACCATTCATTAACACTTCGTAATTACTGCCACTCGGTGATGTATCACTCTGCACAATAACCCTAGACCTAATGTTTTTCAGTCATCGTTAAGCTTAACTCTGTCATATTTTTGTGTGTATGGAGTTTGCAGGCAGTCAGTTTCACTTCGCCTGGATTGTTGGCTCTACTATTTTGGCCTGTCTCATTTTCGCTGTCGCTTGTCTCATCCATCTTCTCTTCCCCTGGGTTGTCTCTTTTTGTCAGAGGACACAGGGAGATGCAAAGGTCAAAGAAGCGGAGAAAAGGATGATGAGAGAGGCATATTTGTACGGTGCAACTTAAAGGCATTGGTAGATTCTACTATCATATGAATGTGTGTCAACAGATTCAGGCAGGGATTGGGAAGGAACCCCCCCCCCAGAAAAAAGCTGATAATCTTCTCATTGAGTTCTCATTTTTAATTATATTTAATGACTCATTCTTAAGAAAATGCTGCATGTGACAGCTCTAATCTCTCATTTTCCATCTCTAGTCCCCAATCCCCACCTTCAGGAGTTTGTCCTTCTTGCGTCTCCACTCCTCCCACTCGTTGACTATGCGGCCCCACAGGATCCAGGTATCCTCCTCCAGGTGTGACAGGTTGGAGGAGGCCGAGGAGCTGGACACCAGTGAGGAGCCACTGTTGCGCCGTGATCCGCTCATCGACCGCATGGACTTGGAGTCAGCCTCCAGCAACCTGCATGAAGAAACACTTTATGAGAAGCTCAAATTACAATTGATTTCAGATCAGATGGAAAAGACACATGACCACACGGAATAGCATGTTTGTCTCACACAGCCAACAGTGCACAAACTGAAGAGTGACAGGGACGCTAAGATGAGCATTAAGAGTTATGACAGGCAGATGTGACATTGAGGCAGACTGTGACACTGCGTGGAACGGTACAGTTTGTGCATGACCTGTGATGCAACTCAGATAGCAGTGAGTCAAACTGATGTCCCACTTAATCAATCTTTCATACATTACAAGCTACAAACGAAATTAGTATGCTGCCTTTAATGGCATAGAAATCCTGTGAGGGATTTCACAGGAAACTGAGGGCTGGGTGGGGATGGGTAACGTCTTCTTGTACACAGGCTTACTCAGTCCCCTGCAGCCTTCTTTTGGCATGGAAGTTGTGCGCTCTGCTGGCATGGCGTGCAATCACGGCTGCTTCTACTTGGATGTTCAGGCTCACAGAGCAGCAGTAACAACAAAAGTTGAGATATAAACAAAAGTCCCACTACAGCAGTGTACCTGAATATCACTGGTTTACTGACTAATGTTAATGAGACAACATTTATCCCGCTTTTAGACTGTTGACCTACCAGTTTACAGTGTTTTATTCAACATATCTATTTGTCAGTGGACTTGAGAGGGCACTGGCTTCACATTATGCATCTAGATAATTTGGGGACTTGTTTTAATCTGCCAAGGACCAATGCAAAACATTCCTGTAGATCGTGCGTGAATTCAATGGCAGTTATGAACTTACTTCATGAAGCAGATTTTTTTTTTTTATTTTGTCAAAATTTTGATGGGTAATCTATTAACATAGTTGATGGTGGCTAAAACACTTTGTAAAAAAACAAAACGAAAAACAAAACAAAACAATTTGTATTAAATTTTTCATAGTTTTCACCAATGTATGCTATATCTTGGAAATATTCCCAAAATTCTTATACACAGCACATTGTATAAGATTGATTGTTTTATGAATATGTAAAAGGTTTTTGGAGCACTGGTTAAGGTAATAAACTATTTTTTTTCATGTAGGCATTGATGACAAGAGTTAATAGACAAAAGGATTATTGGGGAGTTGGTATCCACAGTTTGGAGAAAAGCGAGATGCTCAAAACAACGGATAATCCCTCTAAGAATTCAAACACTTGTTTATTTGCACAACTAATCTACTGTCCTCTGGCTACTGATTTATTTTATTAGTACAGCACAAAGTGCCAAATTACAGTCGTCAAATAAAAATGTAAAAACAAAATAAAGAAGTAAATTGCAATTAAAAATTGGGGCCATGGGTTTGAAAACTCTTCTGGGACAGCTGAGATCGGCCAGCGTGGGCCGCATTTCTAGCCCCGCATTTTTAATATCATTAAACAGCAAGTTATCATTTTAAAACATGGTTTTTGGTGTAAAAAAAAACAAATACCATGCCACCATGGCTTAAAAAACAAGGTATGAAGTGATATTTTGTGTCAGAGGTGCTACCAGTTGGGTTTTTAGTCTTTGGACATAGG
Source organism: Istiophorus platypterus (assembly GCA_016859345.1). Taxonomy (NCBI): domain Eukaryota; kingdom Metazoa; phylum Chordata; class Actinopteri; order Istiophoriformes; family Istiophoridae; genus Istiophorus; species Istiophorus platypterus. The sequence goes on along the minus strand of CM029114.1, from coordinate 17,387,643 downwards.
CTGGCTAGCTGTTTTCCTGTTTTCACCCTCTATGCTCCGCTAAACTATTATGTGATTGTTCAATCTTCTCTCATAATGCTTAGAAAGAAGCACAGAAGCATATTTATAAAAATGTTGATCTATTCATTTGAATGTTTTTGCTTTTTTAATCTGGGGCAACAGGATGGCAGGAGGCAGAGATGATGTGATTAAAGAGTAAGCTCTGTACACCTGAGGGTGTCAGGTTCAGTTCCACTTTGACCCCAAATGTCAGAGTCTTTTAAGTCACTTGATGTCCTGGAGTCTGACGCTTCTGCTGAAACCTGTGATGGGTGGATGAAATAATGTTCAGCATGTGGCTCCTTGCATTTTAAATATCACACTGCTAATCTTTTTATTTTGAAAGTGATTAAAGGCTTGGTTATACTCTCTGTCTCTGAGGAAAGCTGCAATCTTTTCTCTACTCCAGATACTTCCATTTTTGACAGCAGGCATTTTCATCCCTCCCGAGTGTCTCCATGATTTCTTGCAAAAACAATACAAAGACAGCCATTTTGGCTTTGGATAACGCCAGATCTCCTCACACAACCTCTCCATCTCTTCAAAACAAGCATCATTTTTGTTATCTGGGGAATGCATGGTCGGCGCTCTTGCTGTGTGTACAGTCCGTGCGGTTGCAAAATTTGGGCTGCACGCAGACGTCTCCATAAGACGCACTTGTGTCACGTGGACCAAAGCAGACCCTTGCAGAAATGTGGACTTGGAAAGTATGAATTGACCTTTACTTTAGCAAATCCCTACTGGGATTGATAAAGTCTAATCAAAAATAAATATATATATATTTTTTGCATTGGTGGGCTATTTCAGGTGAGCACGTCTGATAAAATTGTTATTACAGACATTTCCAATGGAGAATCTGGTGCTGTTGTGTGGGATTAAACATTACCCAATACAGGGATTAAACCTTACCCTTGAATAGAAAAGTCATTTTCTAAAACATGACTGTGAAACCAGGTGATTACATTTTCAGATATTGTCCCTGAGGAGATGGATCCTGAAGCGATTAAATGATGAGCTTCTTGAAAAAGGTACATGCTGTAAATGAGAGAGGTGTTTTACTCTAGTGAAAATGAAAGTTCATTTGATTTAGGGATTGAGGTGTCCCTCTGATGGAGAGATACTGAAGCTGGCAACATTGTTCCATCTACAGCTAGAAATAACCAGATGACCAGAAAGATTAAAATTTGTTAAAAATATGCAGATTAGATTTTCTAGTTTCTGTCCATCACGTTGAACATGACATCAGGAAGTCATGTTGGTTATGAGAGTATCAGGTGCGACTCGGGAGTTTGTCTAAGAGAAGTCAAACAATAAGACTGTATATCACAATTAACACTGTTGGTGACACTGATTAATGCTACTATTTTCTGCTTTTGCTTTTCTGTATTTCTCTTTTTTATTTTCAGTAGTAAGTGGTAACTGCACCTAAATACCTGTGTAATATACTGTTGACCTTTACCTGTGTCAAGTGTTGACTTTGTTCAATACCTTCCGTTCTTGCTCCGCATCTCAAGCTCATTGCATTTTTTAAACTGTTGAAATAAATGTTTTAAAAGACAAAAAAAGACATAGGGCCCAGCCCTAGTTTAGGGATATTCCTCCACATAGGACAATATTTATAAACCTCACCTCGTCACGGTTTTCCAAAAAGCTAACCTACATACCCATTACCATGAATAATGCATCACTGCATAATTCACGTCTCTGCTATCCATCTGTATGCTTTTTTTCCCTCTCAAAACAAGCATAGTGCTAAATGCAGGATCACTTTAAGCATCACAAATACATAGCAATTTCTGATAATGTAAGTGCTCTTGAAAATCAGGGAAAGACCAATTTAAAGCTCTCACATAATCTGTGAAGGACAGACTTTCTTTTTTAGTTTGGCATCTTTCTAAATGTTCAGCAATATTCCCTTTGTTTTCATCTAAGTAATTAGTTGAGGACAGTAATGTCAGTGGTTTCTGTGTAAAAAACAATATTTGGATTTTAATGCATGAAAATGTTCTCTGTATGTGATTGAACTGTGATGTTCTTGGATGCAACTTCCAGGATGATGATCAGCCATCCAGTTTTCTGATAACCTGTACCTCTACTGTCATTTTAACATCAAGACATTCAAATTTTCTCCCTCATTAGACTCATCTGATTAATTAGTTACTGTTTTAAAACTACCTTCAACCCTCATTATTTTCTGTACTTTATCTTCTGCGGCGGAAATCAAACTTTAGCTTCACTTTGAACTTGACCTATTTGTCTGTTCTTTCATCTATATTCTAGAGTTTGGGTCCCACTTAGTCACAGTGAAACTGTAATAACTATTTTGTTTTCACGTCTGTGGTTACGCACAGTAAGAAAAACTACTGAACTCACCTGTTCTGTTCCTCCAGTTTGGCCAACAACTCCAGTTCATCAGGACTCAAATTCTCTGAGTCTGCTGGAGAGGCTGCTGGTGCCGACAGCACAGCATCATGGGAAGATGAGTCTGGGCTGAGCACTGGGCTGCCTGTTGATGGGGGGTCTGGGTCCATGCCAGGAGGGGAAGAAGGGCACTCCAGCGGAGGGAGAGCCACACCAGAGGCCTCTCTCTCTGGGCTGCTGCTGGGTATAGACATGGCCGTGACGATGGAGTGGGATGCTTGAAGCAGTGCTGGTGTGGTAAGAGTGTCTCCCTGTCACACTGTTGTTCTCTTTCCTCAGTGAGCCTTGATGTCGCCTGACTGGCCACCTGGCTGGCCGTGGAGCCAATATAATCAGAGGTCTTCAAACCTGTCATGGATGCAGAAAAAGCTGAATGAAAATGACGAAAAACAGCTATTTAAAGAAAATGGATCAAAGCAGTAGTTACTATGTCATTACCGGAATTAAAACAACAACTACAGTATGTCCTCGAATTGCACAAAACCTGTGACTAAACAGCATGACGTGTGATGTAATGTATAAACATTATAACCTTCATGAAAGCAGGATTTATTACAGGGCTGCTGAAGTAGACTATCAGCATTTAGCAATAGCAATAGCTAAGTAAACCTTGTCAACTGGCAGCTGAGTATAAAGCAATCAAACAGATAAACAAATGACTTCCCTCTGTACAAAACTCCTTAAAAATTAGGCGTAGCAAAAATGTAAGATATCATGCTTGGCATCATATTGCAAACATAGCGTATATATATTGCAATCCACATTAAGAGGCCAATAATGCCCCTCCGCGCCCTGGATCACATGACTGCTTTGAAAGAGCAGCCCTTAGTTACTGTAATGACGTCATCTGACTGAGAGCGCCGTGGTCCATCGCGGTGGACGCACTCTGCCATCAGAGAGCTGCCCAGGGATGCCTGACGCAGAAACAATGCTGCTGAAGTGGGAGGACACAAGAATCTAAGAACTTCTGGGATGCGTTAATTTCATTGTTATAAAGAGGAGGGAGAGAGCCACAGTAGCGTTACAGCCACACCAAGTAATTATCGCTAATGACCTGATACCCTGTTATTCAATTAATGTCATGCTGTACAGCTTTTAAACGGACTGAGCCTTGGTCACACACCTGTGAGATTAATGTGGATTCAGAGATGGTGCTTCAAATTTATGGCAAACAGCAGGAGAATTTATTAAAAATCTAAAGACTAATTAAATCAATCAGATGAATAACTGACTGAGCTCAAAGAGATAAGGCAGGGATCATGCAGCTTATACAGAACTAAAGCCACTGGCTGGGAACGGGCCGGTTAGGGCAGCTTTTAATTGTTTTCCTATTCGTGGAAAACCAGGCGTGGTTTAGCGGCAAGGTAAAAGCTTTTTCAGCAAATGGAAGATTGACCTCACTGCTTGGGTCAAAGGAATTGTGAATAGATTTTTGTTTGACTGCGGTTTTCAAAATAAAGATGCCTGTGTTCTAGTGTTCCAGGTTAGATTGATTACTTCCAGTGATTAATGGGGTACAATGCATTTGTGTCTTGAGTGCAACATTCAACTTGCTAATGTGAGATAGCATATGTAGGCCCTGTGCTCTGCTGACCAACATCTTTTTCATCTTTAAAAATATATATGTAAAGATAGACACCTGAATATGAAGGGATAGAATAAAGGTATCACACCTAGTTCGGGTGTTGTGCTGCATACTGTATAGCAGCTACTTACCAGAGACAGGAAGTAATGATGAAGACACACACAACACACATACATACACATACACACACACACACACACACACACACACACACAAACACAAAACAGTAAGAACAAAACACTGAATAGATCAACACATACCATATCACATATCACACTGCCCCTGTATTAGAAAGAAAAATGCAACAAGGAATTGATTCCAGTCGTGTAATCAGCTGGCAAGTCCAAGAAAAAAATTCCCTAGCCCATATAATATGATACATACAAGGCAGACATACACAACAAAACAAGAAAACAGAAACAAAGAAGCCTGTAGCAGCGGAGAGGAGAGGAGAGGAGAGGAAGAGACAAGGACCACATTCATGCATAGAAACTAGCCCAATCAAAAGAGCCATTAATGAGCCAATGAGACCAATCACATTTGTAAAAGGGCTTGGTTGGAACACAGATTTAATAGTTTAAAAAAACGTCCTTTTCATATTATAAGCTAATGATAGTACAGATCTTCCAAATTGGAGCAGTTACTCACAGTATCTGTTTCTGAACTTAATGCAACAATTACAGGACTGAAAATGTCATTCTGACTTTTCTTTGAAAGTCATCTGACAGAAGGGTTGAGCCTCAGGCAGTAATGCATCTGACTTGTCAATCACATATTCACCTCAGTTGTAGCAGTGAGACTGAAGTGATCTCTGTTACTGACAACATTTATAACTTCACTAGACAACTGTGGATGTCCTCACCCAGGAACCCTTTAATGAGTGGTTAGTAAAAACTGAACAAACCATGCTCATGTTAACCGTACTGGCCAGTCTGTGATACTTTACATCGAAGACACACAGAGGAGAAATACAATACAAGGCTGCTAACTCAATGCTACTTTTCTGATTTCAAAAAGTGAACAAATCTCTACACCAGATTTTCATTTGCTGGATTTAAATTATTGCTGAGGGAACCCCCTGCTGCAGGTCCACACTGAAATTTATGCTGACTGAGGGATATTTCACTGAGCTGCCACAGTCGTCTTCTTTTACTCAGAAATGTACAATAGAACTACACAGAATCAATCCCTCTGGATATTTGCGATAATAATTTGCAGCACTGAATGTGAATTCAATCACTTCCAGCACTGCTGAGAGCTAGCAATTTTGTCTCATTCTCAGAATATTTTGTCAAAAAATAGTCATACTGGAAGAACGCTTGTAAATTTTACCAGTCAGAGCACTTACCTGCATTAGTTGAGTCCATATTAAACTCAAAGCTGTTACTGACAAGCTATGTATAAGCTATGTATAACTCCCAACAGTCAGTCAAATCTGAACAGAACATTTTCCACTTACCTTACATTTTAATATCAAAATCAATAACAGAATAGCCTTCATCAAACCGGTTATTTTATTTATGGCCACTCAAAAAGCTTTAATCGGTGGCCCACAAAGCAGCAAAGAATTATAAGATGATGCAGTCAATACACATAATTCAAAAAATAAAACAAAAACAGCTACAATACTTGTGCACAAGATGGCAATGTGGACTCCAAAACCAATCCACTGTGGTGTGCTAAGGTTTAGAGGCCCTCTGGAGAACCACAGTGCCAAAAGTTTTATTGGATGAGTTAAAAAAAAAAAATAGTGGGCTGGTGTTGGCTATTTTGGTTGTTTAAAAAATGAAGTATATACAGAGTTCTGAACCATAAGCATGCAACCTTTTTCATGTGTGTTTGGACTTTTTCTGAATTCCTAAATGTAATGTGTGTAGTGCAGGACCAATAAAAAACAACTGATGTCTAATCAAACAGAGTTACAAACCAAACAGAGAGAAACAAGACTGTGTGGCAGGTGAAGAAATTGAAGATTCAGAGAGGATGCTGCAGAGGGGATTGTAGCAGGCTGACTGCAGCTGTTTAGAATTTAAAAATTAAAGCTATGAGTCATACATGAGCTGAGGAAATTTCATGGAAAATAGAAAGATTATGTTTAATTTGTCCACAAATGCAACTCTTTGTGTTTAATATACAACCAAACTTGCTCTGATTTCCAGTAAAGTAACTCTTGAATGACATTTCCAAATCACACAATAAAAATTGAGTAGTTTTCATGAAAAGTGGCAGCACAAGTAGCACTCCTATTGATTTGTGCTGCCAGTGTGGTTCCCTTGAAAAAAAAAGCAAAGACCTCTATAACAGATGTTGATTTATTTTAATTTGGACCAAATTGGCGAATCGACAGACTGACATTACTGACCAAGGAGCCATGCTGCTAGCGTCTCAACTTTTTATAAAGACAATGAACTTTTGGTGTGAGAAAAAAATAAAATCAAATAAAATCAAACAAACAAAAAAACAAACAAAAACAAATAAAAACACCCCACAAAAAAACACAAGAAAAATCCCAAACAAAAAAAAACAAATAAGGAAACTAGACTTGTTAATTAAGAAATATTCTGTCATCCCTTAGAGGGATGAGATGCTTCAGAATGATTTCAGCTCTACACAGGGGCATTCAGCTGTGCGCCTGTGGTCAGACCACACAGTAAAAGGTGTGAGTCATGCAGGACTAGAGTAGAGTGGTACTAAAGTGGGATGTTTCTCTCTGCCTCTCTCTCTCTCAACCTCACACACTCTCTCTCTCTCTCTCTCACACACACACACACACACACACACACACACACACACACACACACACACACACTATTGGAAGGACATTTTGAAGGTCTCTGACAAAGCAAAAACAAGCCAGATTGCTTAAGCTTGGCTGTTGCTCTGTATATGACAGCAGGCTCGCTCTAATGTCATTGTGTACTTTGGAGAAACTGCAGAGGACTGAGAGTAAAGGGGGGTCGGTGGGTGTGGGGGGGGGCATTATAATCCATTTAAATTTGTGTTTCTGAGCATGCTTAGTGTGTGCATGTACTAGATGAAAGGTTATTATTGCGCATGTTCACTGACATACACCTGCAGTGTGATAGATGGATATTTAGCCTCTCATTTATGGATATTACCATACACAATAATGGAACTGAGCAAAGCCTATGCCTGTACGCCTCCTCTCAGAGCCCTTACTGTCTACATAAACAACACAGTGCTTTTGTTTCCTCCTCTGACCTCCTCCAAACACAGAAACATAGAAACACACACACACACACCATCTCTAGCTATCCAACAAGAACCCATGTCCCCTTTGCCCTTCCATCTTCTGAACATGGCTTCTGTGGTTTGCAAGCAATCCTTTGTGCAGAGCGTGTCCGATTTACAAATACTTTTTTCGTTGGTGTAAAGACGCTTTTCAGGGTTCCCATCTGGGCTTCCTGATGTAAAAAAATGAGTTGGCCTGGGGCCATAAAAATACGGAGGGTTGAAAAAGGCAAGCCCCCACTGATCTCCAAACACCCACCAAAGACATACAGTAATATTATATTCTATGCAGTAAATTATTTCCCCAGCGACCACGAAAAACATAGAAGCACAAAAATGGAGAAACCTGACCAGCATTTTATAAAAGTAAAAAGAAATCAGCTGGTTTTCATAGGATCCCTGACCTCGCTGATGTGTCACAGCCTCCTCCTCTCCTCCCCCTCCATCTGTGTGTGTACGTCTTGGCCCTGGGCCCTTTCAGCCCTGACATCAAGGGCGACCCCTTTGTTAATCTGTAAAGTCTAACTTCAGTGTTGTTCCTACTCATGATCTCATGTTTGGTTTCTGACACACTGACTGCTAATTTCCACACTATTCATCTACTGTACCCAGTAGCCTTGTGACTGCTGCTGGACTCCATGCTGCTAAAAGCATCCCATTGTAAAGGAGGGATGTGTTTTTTTCAGATATTGCTGCTCAAAGCTCCTTCTCTTGGTTTTTGTAAAAGCCATAACTGGAAAGAGAATGACTCGATTAAGTAAAACCAATGCATGGGATTAGTCCTCACTGCACTGATGCAGACTTATTGACCAGTTAAACAGACTCCACACACAGTGCAAAAGGGCAATAATGTGTAAAGTAGATGCTGATCAACGTGTGTATGATGAAAGCTGACTTTTAAATCATCTTGCAGCATCTGCCTGACAGTGGTGGAAGTACATGTACTCAAGAAGTGTACTAAAAGTAACAACTTTTAGATACTTGAGTATTTCCATTGAATGTTACTTTATATGTCTACTCCAGATGGAAATACTGTACTTTTTACTCCACTTCATTTATTTAAGATTTATTGGTTACTTTTCAGATGAGAATCTTACATATGAATAATATGATCAGTTTATGAAATATGAGGTATTGTACTCAAATGAAAACAGTTTGACCAACTACTTAATTAAAGCACATCAATAACAATAATAATAAATATAATATTAATAATAATAATAATAATCTAAAATACAGTGGTATAACACTGAAAGGGGCCTCTCTGAATTATGAGTACTGTACCTTTACTTTTGATACTTTTACATTGTATTGCCACTACTGTTGTGAAGGCAAGACTTGTAGTTATAATGGAGCAATTTCATGTTTTGGTATTAGTAGTTATACTTGAGTAAATGATTTGGGCACTTTACCGCTGCCGCTTGACTTACTCTTTAGTTTATTCAACTGTGCGCTGATGGCACAGTGCTTTAAGTACATGAGCACTGTGGACTCGTAATGGCTATCTAGTAAACTAGAGAGCATCAGCCTTCATGCATCATCATTACATTAACAACAGTCTGTTCTCCAAACAGTCCTCATGCTTAAAACTGCACTCTATACATTATTGAAATGTAACTGCTAACTCTGGTGTGTTGTGCCCTGCAGCAGAAGTTTTCAGGGATTTATTCAGTAAGAACTTAGTATGACACTGAGCCTGAATGAGGAGGAGACACACATGGACCAATGGAAGCGACACTGCCGATGAATGTTTGAGACATTTTTAAATCTACTGACCACTTTGTATGACTAATGCTTTCCTGCTCTAAATTTAGTTAGTATCCGTCTCCAGATGATTCGGTTCCCCTGAGTGCCACTGTTAGGGGAAATTGTCTAGAAATAGCCATTACCACAACACATCAATCACTTTGAACTACATACTGGTCAGATCATTTAATATCTTACAACTAAAACAAATCATGATTGGAAGGACTGCAACATTCACCAATCATGTGCTAATCTCAGAACTGGATTATGTGATAGTGCCATGCTATGATCTTAGTGCTATCATAGGTACATAGGCATTGCTTAATGTGCTGCTAAAGCAATGACTGAAATTAGTTTTCCTGTTGCATTCATTATGTCATCTTTTAATTTCATTCTTTCCAAGCAGTGCCTTGAAAAACACTGATCAGTGGCCGAGCTGCTGTGTAATCGCCTGTTCTGTTTATAAACATCTTTTGTTTGCCTTGGAAATGGCTGTGAGAGGGAATAGTCAAATCCACAAAAACTACATCTTAAAAAAGGCTTTATTTTTTTTTTTGCAAGCTTTGTTTCTTGTATTTCATAACAACCCCAAGCTTCTGGAGAAAATGAATAAACTAATCAAACTCTAGAAACTATAAGTGTCTCTAGAGACTAAGGTCTAGGAGCTTTGATAAGTTTCAATTCAAATCCAGACAAATTACAAGATATCAAAAATGATTTATGGCCGTCACTTATTCATGCATCTATAAGGAAAGAAAACCTCATTTTTATATAAATTATTCTAAACACATTTCAAATCTACTTAACCTGCTCCAAAAACCTTTTAACTTCCACACTGTTCAACCTGGAGCACAGGCACAAGATGGTCCATTAGCTCACAGGATGCACCATGTTACAGGTTCATTGTCTAAAGGAATCTTCGCCAACAGCCTGATGTGACGACAAAGTCTCTCACTCAGTAACTCGTCTGTGTTGTTAATCATATTTTCATACATTCAGCCAGTGGTAAATCATTCCCTTGTGTTGAATTCAAACATTAACAATGACTTGGCCAATCTGGTTAAATGTTCTGATCTTTTGTACAGAAAAGCAGAAATCCTGGTAAAGGGGTAATTCATTTTTAACATAATATGCTTTTTAATGTCATATTCAGCTTTGTGTGGATTATTTTGCTATTTAGCAAACACTGAAAAAACATAGTGTAGATAAGAAAAACTGGCATGATCATTCAACTCAGATGTTTACTATTTCAGAGCTGAAACAATGAGCCAACTGACTGATTGATCTATCCACAGAAAACTGACCAGAAACAATTTTGATAAGTTGTTATTTGTTTAATTAATTTTAACCAAAAAATCCAAAAGTCCACAGGTTGCAGCTTCTCAAATGTAAATATTTGCTGGTTTCTTGGAACTTGGATCTTGGTGGTTTCTTCTATAATAGTAAATTCAGGATCTTTTGGTTTTGGACTGCAAAACAAGACATCTGATGATGTGAAATGTAATGGGCATGTTTCAGTTGGTTTTTTTTCAGTTGTTTGACCAAAATCTCAATTCATTACTGAGTTTTAGCAGTTTTAGCCTTATATTATTTTCATAATTTTGTGCTTTAACTAGGGGACCTGCAACATTCATGGACTTGGCCCACCTAACAGCAAGCTACCACAAGGGAAAACACTTTCATTAATCTTGTCACTTTACAAAGTTTGGAGTTATACTACAAGGAAAAGTTGCAACTCAGTCTGACAGACACTGGAGCAGTAAAAAGCATCCATCTGGAGATTTTTAAAAACACACTTAAGCCTGCAGAGTGACAAAATAAGACTGAATCTTTTACTTCTGAGATACAGGCACTAAAGTGTGCAGGCAACTAGAGATGCAACAATTAGTGGATTAAAAGATAGCTGATAAGCAGGAAATTGATTAGCAACTACAGTAATAGTCGATCAAATTGATTTTAAGTCATCTTCTCAAGGAAAAAAATTCTCTGGTTTTCATCTCCTCAAATATGTATATCTGCCAGTGTTCTTGGTCTTCTATGATAGTAAATGGAATATTGAGTTTTAGACTGTTAGAATTAAATTTTAAGACGTTACCTTGGGTTTTAGGAAATTATAATTATTATAATTAAGTGAGAAAATAATCAATGGATCAATCAGCAGTGAAAATAATCATTAGTTGCAGCCCCACAGGCAGCACGGTGTCGAAACTGGAAGTTAGAATTACCTATAAACAGGTACTGGGCATATGCAATAACAGTACTTGCAAGTGATAATGATGGCCTCCACATATACAGCTACAACTGCAGTTTATAAAAAAGTCATATTGCTTCTCTTTGATGATTCATCGCAGGTTTTCTAGCTGGATTAAGCCAGGAGTGGAGCGGATGTTAGATCTCATTGTAAGCTCAAGAAAAAGCAAACAACATCACCTCTATGCACACAACTTATGAAAGAAGAATCTTGTTTTAGGTCTAGGGAAAATCTATCATTCCATCCCTGTTATGACCTGGCACGTGGCTCCTGTTCGTCACCGACATCTCTATTCTGCGAGGTGATATCTCTCCTCTGGTTCTTGCTAGAGGCTGCACACACATGCATGCACACATTCAAATGCAGGCAAGTACACACACAAGCATACGCACAACGCAGAGACTGTTTCCTCCGATGACACTTCCAGACCCTATTAGCTTACCACTCTCTCACATGGAAGAAGAGTTTGGCAGCAGCAGCAGCAGCAGTAGTGAGTGCGGAGGAAAAGGTTCAGCTGGAGTGTTCTTTGCGTGTCATAAACATAGTCTTTGCGTGAATGCGTGGGATCAGATAAGAAGTCGTCTCGCGGCAGTGTCACTTAAAAACAAGGTCACCAGGATGTGAGAAACAGATATCCGTTTCCTTGACGGTGACATGTTTGAGATGTCTTTTGCATGGTGAGTGGCTTTCAGAGATAAGTCTGAAGGCATTTTCATTGTATCCCATTTGAAGATATGATGAACCCATTACTCAGCGCTACATGTCCTTAGTCATGGGGCACTTAAGCCATAATTACAATCAAAAGAGTAAGATAATTAAATCTTTGAATGACCCCCCCCCCAATAAAAAAAAGATAAGGGCCTGAGCTCTTTTATTTTGACACTAGTCAGCAGTAACCTTAATCCTTCAACGACATAGCCCAAAAACTACGTCAGTTCCGTACTTTTTATCCCACTTGGGACTTATAAGAGATATGTGCTTGGCCTAGATTTAAAGCACAGTGTCATTCAACTCAGAGGTTTTCAGTCCTGGTCCTCAAGGGGGTATAGAGTAGTAGTTGTTCTCTGTCTTACAAGACAAGTTAAGCACGTTTCAAAGGATTTACCTGTAAATCGCTCTCTCATTAGATGGATATGGCAAAAAAAAAAAAAAAAAAAAAAAAAAAAAGCTGGATTTGGGTTCAACACAACACTGAAAACTATTGATTTAAATGACACTGTTATCCAAGGTGACTAAGGACTGGGCTGGTGGGGGTTGCCTGGTGTGTATGGTGATTGTCAGCATCAGCTCAACAAACATCTCAACATACACACGCGCGCACACGCGCGCGCGCACACAGGTGCACAATGCACGGCGGGCCGGTCCGCCTTCAGTCTATTGTCGTTCCAGAAGAAACCTAAAAGGATGAGAGACTCCTGTAATCCTTTGCCCTGCACTTTCATACTTGAGGAGCCTGTAATCCTATTGACTGGGCTGTTTGGACATGACAGCTCATCATCCCGGTCGGACCCGGCCTGCTGCTGCTGCTGCTGCTGCTGCTGCTGCTGCTTCTAGTTGAGGATGCCTCAACAACAGGCCCGCGCGCTCTGCAGTCGACTCGAGGCTCGGCTGGATCAACATCTGTGGCCAAAATGACACATCATCCCCTCTTCGCGGCACGAAATGTCCCGGCTTCCCACAACAACACGGTTGTGTAACGACATTAGAAACGGGAACGGGACGCCGAGGAAACGCAATATGGACGTGGCACGCAGCGGCGCGGGGTGCCTTAGCAATAAACAGGGTTTTATGGGCTATTGGATGGGCCGTGTCTCCGTTGGCACGCTGCACGGTGGAATTTTACTTTGAGATAAACGGAGCAGACGGATGATGCTGCTGTTGATGGGGGCTTCAACGACCGGCACCGGCACTACGAGTGTTTTTAGGCTGAATTGATAGAAACTAATAAGCTCCTGGGCCCGTCGATGCTCCCTACGCTGCAACACCGATATCCCGTTAAAAAAAAAATAAATAAAGCAACGCCTCAAATAAACAGATAAAATCCCAGACGCTTACCTGGACTCCTTTTCCATAATCGGAGCGGTGCGTCCGTCGTCGCCCTCACGCCAACCAGCCTCGAACGTCAAACGTGTGTTACGGACTAATTAAAACCGAGGTGGACCGCCGAGGACAAACAGCGGAGAGCCCGTCCGACGCAGTGCCATCCCTCCGCCGCCGCACGACCGGGGAGGCAGCGCCGCGTCGCGCAGCCGCTGGCGAGCCCCTGCACGCGGCTGGAGGCTCGTGTGTGTGCGTGTGCGTGCGTGTGCGTGCGTGTGTGTGAGATGAATATTAGAGGAGAAAAATCTTTCTGGCGATATCCGCGAAAAGAAGCATGACGGCCGAGCGACGCAGCCTGCGGTTTAACGGGGACGTCGGTTGGACGTGAACGGCGGCATCAGTCATTGCGAGTGAATCGCACGGAATGGCTGGCCCTCTGCTCGAGCACGAGGTGGTGCGAACCAATCGGCTTTCAGGATGACGCGTGATTGACGCGTCGAGGACCAATGGGCTGCCAGAACCGCGGGATCCCTTCGGAAGGACGACAGAGGGAGCCAATCGCCGTAGGGGTTTATTCTGCGAGAAGGCGGGACCCGCAGGTGTCATGAAGCGGTGTCAGCTTTAAGGGATTTATCTTTGTGAGGAAACTAAATATATATATATATATATATATATATATATATATATACATGTCATAGTTTCGGTCAGTCTCTGCGTCTGTGACTGATTATACCGCTGCAACAAATCATAGTCGCGTCAATAACTAAAAGGGTCTGTATTCTTTATTGCTATTTTCTGTTTTAATTCTCTTAGAAATTAATTCATGTCCAATTTTACTTCTTTGCAATAGTCATGATTTAGATTTAGTATTTGAGCTGTGCAGGTACCTGCACTAACATACACACACACACACACACACACACACACACACACACTTATATATAAAACCTCTTTGTAGTGAACATGAGTTTCAGGTCTCCTATCTGTTACACAGATGAATCATAAAACCTGTCTTTATATTTCTCTCAAACAATGATGTTATGCTCTGTCAGGACGAAATATTCACATTTTTAAGAGTGTGGTGTTCACACACTCATTTCCACGTTTTGTATTTGATTTGCGAATGTAGAATTGATCCCATAACTTTCCACAGTAGGAGCAATGAACGTGTTCATCTTTTAAGATAGTATGTTTGAATTAAATTCTGGTCAGAGCTGATGTGTTTCTCTACCATTGAGAGATCTTGGGGGGGGGGGTCTGAGCCTATTTCTGAGGCACATAACAAACATGAGCATTGTTCTGATGTACATTCTCTCATCTCGAAAAACACATATATCTATTTTATTGCCATCAAGTGGACACGTTTGATACCGCAGCTCCCCACGCTCTTGGGACTTGTGACAGACAATGTAAATGTTCTGTGCCGTGTGCGTAACATTGCACTGATACACATAGACTGACGGTTTAATATCTTCCATAGTGATTTCTTGCATAATTACTTGCAATTGTTCCTTATAATGCTCCTATGGTAAGATAAGGAAGCAGGGACAAAACCATCACTGTGCACGTGTTACGACACTTTCTTTTCAAATGAATAATACGATATAATTACATGACATTAACTAAAACACAGCTCTGACCCTTTTCCTTTACCTCTATGATGTTGACCAATCGCAGCCTGAGAAAACTCGACGGTTTTGATTCTGGACAGGCGCTGTTGTCCGGCGACTGATGCCTTCAGGTGTCGTTTCCAATGCCGTAATCATGCCCAACGGAATTCGGACCCCGCTGATTCGATAGCCGTAAGTACAGACAATGGAAACGTTGATATCTTTGTGTATAATTGTGTTGTTCATATGTCACTTTAGGTGAAGAACAACCTGAAAGCTCCGGCGCACATTGATGTTAATAAAGATTCAAACCATGCATGATTTTTAATTCGATAGTCTGTTGAATGAATTACAGCTCAAATCTCTGTCCTTTCATGACACGATGTAGGGAAATAAAACAAGAGCGTCCTAGTAATGTTTTGCCGAAGTTTAACATCGCAACACATTTTATTATTATTATTATTATTTTTGAATTTGTCGATTCACGACGCATCGAAAGCGTGCTATTTTTCGACCTGTTCCTGAACACACCATACATGTGTGCTCAGTGTGCCGTGAATATTTGCTGCCTCGCTGGTTTCGCGCACACAGACGACGGCGGGACGTAGAATATCACAGCAAGGTAACTAGAAAGTGCATTTTCTAGTGCATGCTTTTCATTATTAAACTCGCCGCTTTGTCGGCGTTTTAGTTGTTATTGCTGGAGAATTTATATTCGAATACTTTGTCACGGGAGCTGAAGTTCGGGGGCGTCGGGACTAGCTTCGGTTGCTAACACGCCGGCCGCAAGAATATTAGCTTCATTTTGTTAGCCAGTTTTTATTCGAGTTAGCCCATCAGCTTTATTCCTTAGTAGCTGTAAGTAACTGCTGTAGCCTGTTTGTCTGGCTACCGTCTCGTACGTAGCGGTACGATGTTCGGGAAGTTTATTGCAACAATTCGTGAGTCCCATTCAAGCGCTAGCTAGCTGCTAGCCTGCTAACTGGTCGGTTTGAATGAAGGAGAACGAGTCCATTGTTGATGGGTGCGCTGTCTCTGCCTGGTCACACACCGGCTATCGTTTTGAGGCTACTTAATTTTAATAGCTAAACGGACCCCTTAGTCGTGTTATAGACTCTATAGAGTGGTGGAGCTAATTCATTTTTATGTGAACCGCGGCTGCGGCCTGCTAACGTTAAACGACTGAGACTCGGAGATGGCTGCCAACAGCCAATATTCGAGATAGCCGATTAGGTTGCAGGTCACTATAGGGTCAAGATGGTATCTTCACCTCGATCTGCTAGTTCAGTTCAGTGATCAGTGAAATCTAAACAAACACTCAGTTCATAGTTTAACTTATTCACAGTACGACACAAGAACAGGCATTATTAGGAACAAAAATATGGCACTATCAGGTAGCAGACTCTTTGAACAATCTGATTATAGTAATTTATCTTACAATTGATACCTAAAGTTATAAGACCAAGTGGCTTTGATTTCCGTACAGATGGCCGAGAACGACGTAGATAATGAGCTCCTGGACTATGAGGAGGATGAGGAGCCCCAGGGAGCCCCCGAGAGTGGGACACCAGCACACAAGAAGGAGGTGAAGGGGTCCTACGTTTCCATCCACAGCTCAGGCTTCAGAGACTTTCTCCTCAAACCAGAGCTACTCCGTGCCATTGTCGACTG
The DNA here is from genome assembly GCA_016859345.1 of Istiophorus platypterus. Taxonomy (NCBI): domain Eukaryota; kingdom Metazoa; phylum Chordata; class Actinopteri; order Istiophoriformes; family Istiophoridae; genus Istiophorus; species Istiophorus platypterus. The sequence continues at coordinate 17,371,028 of CM029114.1, read as the reverse complement.
TGGTTTTGAGCATCCCTCAGAAGGTGACTGTCAGTTTTGAGTTATTTAAAGGTCAAGTTAAACCCCTGTACATCCTTCCCACACAGTAAAATGAGACCTACACCTGGACAGAAACCCCTGGGTTTTCCTATGTTGTTGTCACACCCGATACTATAAATTAATTAAGACATGTTTTTGAAATGTTAACTCACTTACAATTGCCTTTTTTTTAAATTTACAGTCCAACATGAGTGTATTCCTCAAGCTATACTCGGCATGGACATCCTGTGTCAGGCCAAGTCTGGTATGGGAAAGACGGCTGTGTTTGTACTGGCCACCCTGCAGCAGATAGAACCTGTGGATGGTCAGGTGAGTTGGTTGTTATGATTATTTACAATGTTATCTTTGGGTCATTATATCTCCTCTTATATGTATTTATACTCAAGTATAATGGAATTATTCTTCTACGTCAAATTAGATTTTTATTTTTCTGAGCCTAGTTCTCAAACCCAAGGCCTCTTGTATTGAAGAGCTTAACAGATAGGAATGTAGTTTTCCTATAAAGTTAGTAGATAAAAAAGAGTGGTGTCACATCTGCAGAGCTTTTGGTGAGAGTGGGATTTGGTGATTTGGGATTGCAGCTCCAAAGTTCCCTTTTCTGAGTTTATTCAAAAGACATGTCACTTATAAAGTTTGACTATGTATGTTCTTTGAGCCAAAGAAAGGAGTGCCCTGTTTATTTTGTTCAGCGGCAGCAACAGCAGATTCATTGATTACCAAGTTCTTTGTCTGCTTCATTGTGTGATAAAGCACTCCTGAAAGGCCTGCCTACAATTACTGAAGCCAAGTGCATATAAATGGGCTTGTTGATGTGGAATTTACTAACACCACTCATTAATTTTACTTGTGGGCCATGTCACTATTGGGATGAAAAACAGTATTGCCTGTCTGACCTCAGCTTCAGCATCGCCCACTGAGGTTTGGTCTTCTAGGAATTTTGGCCTTAGAATTCATGTTTCTTCGTTAACATTTTTTTTTCAGCCTTTTGTGCCCTGCAATACAAATAATGGTAGACAGATTACATGAAACGTGGGTAGATCTACAATTTGATAACAATTCATTATTCAATTTTGCCTCCAAAGAAATTTTTCTTTTAAAATTGGGTTTTATGACGGAACTATACAATTCTATGGTTATTACCAAACGTTGACATTTTCAAACGGAAATATTTCTGAAATATTAGTGGAAAGTCCATAAAGTTCAGTAGAAGATCTGTGAAATGGATTAGTAAAACATGTTAGTTGGCACTCCAAAAGCACAAAAGATAATACGTAAGGACTAAGCAGAAGTAATGTCCTCATTCCCTGTATGCCAGGTGTCTGTTCTTGTGATGTGCCACACACGAGAGTTGGCCTTCCAGATCAGCAAGGAGTACGAGCGCTTCTCCAAGTACATGCCCAGTGTCAAGGTGTCAGTGTTCTTTGGAGGACTGGCCATCAAGAAGGACGAGGAAGTCCTGAAGAAGAACTGCCCTCACATTGTTGTGGGAACTCCAGGACGTACCCTGGCCCTCATCCGCAACAAGACCCTCAGTGTGAAGAACATAAAACACTTTGTGCTTGACGAGTGTGATAAGATGCTGGAGCAGCTGGGTGAGTGATGGGAACAGAAATGTTTTATGAAGGTCTGCGAAGAAACAATAAGCTTTGGTGAAGGACCGTGGCTGGTGTGTGAAATTAAAATTGCATATTACTACGTTTACTAATATATGGCAGTCGGATATTTTCATTATTATGAAATAATCTCGTCATCAAATAGTATATGTAGTGTTATGCTTTTTTTTTTTAGTTTAAACATTAACTTGAGAAATTGCCGCTTGACATTCAGAGATAATGAACAAGGTTATAGTTGTTTCTGTTTTTTGTATACAAAGAAGAATGAAGATGAAGTTTTGGGAATACTATTTGTTTTTTGCCACAGACATGAGGCGTGATGTCCAGGAAATCTTCAGGCTGACACCCCATGAGAAACAAGTTATGATGTTCAGTGCAACGCTAAGCAAGGAGATCCGCCCTGTTTGCCGCAAGTTCATGCAGGATGTGAGTAATGCATAAAGTTTCACTCGTGATTCAAATTAAACCCACTGTTCTTCATTCAGCCATATTTATAAAAAATAAACAAATAAATAAATAATTACAGTTTAATTTTAAAATGTTTCAATTTTTTTTAGCAGAGATGAAGGGAGCTCCAAGCTGGGAAATGTAAATTTAATTTCATGTACAAGTGATTCTTATAAGATGGAAAATTGATACATCACTTTGAAATGGCCAAATAGATCTTTTTTCACTGGAAGAAGGGGTCTTTTGCATTGTTATTCTTTCTACAACTGGAGCATGTTGTTGTTGTCCAGGGCATGTTCAAAATTGCTGATAAACCCTAAGCAGCTGAGCTATCCTGATACTTAATCCTGACTGTGGGCCTACTGTTTCTGTTCAGTGGTAGCGTAAAAGTTGCTGCCACTGAGAGGTAATCCTGGAATTTTGAAGGTTGTCGATTTGATCTCCGAAAAGTGAAAGGGCAATTATCACCTTTCCCTCGTTCCTACCACTGAGATTACCTTAAACAAGGCTTTCACTTCCAGTGGAACTGTTCAGTGTCTGGTTAATCTGATGGCTTCTCTGAAAAAGAGAACCTGGCTCTCACCGCAGTCTTGTTGGGCGTAGAAATTTATTCATTAGGGTTATAGCTATTGTAGCACAAAGTAAAAAGCTTAATATATTTCAATTAATGAATACATCAATGTCCTATCCACTTGCAGAAAGGTCAGAAAATTGTATGGCATTTTAGATTTTCCATATGTATAGTTCAGAAAAACATGAACCATTTGGACTTTCAGGTAGAATTTTATTGACTTCTCCAATCAAGTATTTCCCCTTCTTATTTCTTGTGAGTGTGAGAGAGAGAGAGAGAGCCCAAGAGAGAGACTAACAAACAAATGTTTCGCTCCTCTACCCTGCTGTGTAGCCGATGGAAGTCTTTGTGGATGACGAGACCAAGCTGACACTCCATGGCTTACAGCAGTATTACTGCAAGCTGAAGGACAGTGAGAAAAACCGAAAGCTGTTTGACCTGCTTGATGTGCTTGAGTTCAACCAGGTATAGTTTGCAATCGTTTGACATGAGTCAGAATCAGTTATGTGCATATCTAAGTATTATAAATCTTAGTGAAATGACTTAATATTAAGAAGTATACCCATGCAGCCCATTTTAAAGTTTTGTCTCTTGTTCTCTAGAGTGAGATGGGTATGTTAATTCCAGTCTGTCAATCTCATTAATGTCTTTGCCTTTCCCAGTAAAAATATGCAAACTGCTTCTTTTGGTTCCTGTTAGGTGGTGATCTTTGTGAAGTCAGTGCATCGCTGTGTGGCTCTGTCGCAATTGCTGGTTGAGCAGAACTTCCCTGCCATTGCCATTCACAGGGGCATGGCCCAGGAGGAGAGGTAGTTAATTTCTCTATTAGTCTCTCGTTCACACTTAGAAATCCACAGTAGCTTTACTTCAGTGACTTCAGCAGTTCAGTGGAAGTCGACACGTCTCATTTGCCCCCTGGTGGCTGGCTCTAGTGTAGATCATCATCCCTGCTCCCTCCATTTCTATTGATGGAACATGGTCCAAATCAAAGTACACAACAAATAAACTTCCCAAAGATGTTTTTTTTTTCATTATACTTACTTCTTATCTTGCTGATGAGTGTTCAAGTCTTCATTTTTCTCATAATTTTGATTGTAATTAGTTATCTGATGCTATAAAAAGGGAGTGTGGTGTATTTGGGCGACCTTAATACTGATACCTGACTCTTGCACCGAATTATTTCACCTGCGCAATATGGCAGCATCTATATTGGATATTTTGGCTTAATTTTTCTACAGCGGGATGAATTGGAGAACTGCCATCTATCTTTGTATATAGTCATTGCTTCAGCATGAAATCATTTAGAAAACAACACATTACTGTACTGCAATTTGTTCTTAGGCTAGAGTCACTGCTTAAAATTTAAACACTGTTGAGTGTGTTGGGAAACCTCAGCATGGTAAAGTTGCATTAACTGGTGAGAATTTAAAACTACTTTTGCATGGGAAATGAGAATGTTTTAAAGGTTGGCAGTTTATGTGCTTAGTCTACTTCATGTTGAAATATTATCTTACATATTCCTTTTCTTGGTATTGCTTATTCCTCCCCCAGGCTATCCCGGTATCAGCAGTTTAAAGACTTCCAGAGGCGGATCTTGGTTGCAACTAACCTGTTTGGCCGAGGCATGGACATTGAGCGAGTGAACATCGTCTTTAACTACGACATGCCGGAGGATTCTGACACTTACCTTCACAGAGTCAGTCCAGCCATAATAAAATTTTGTTTTATTGTGTATTTTTTCATTTCCAGAGCAAACAAACAAAAAAATCAAATGCTGCAGCTTGTACCAACTTTACCAAGACAATCCTTATTTGTATATAAATGACACAGATACCTGCTTTAATGTAGGGTCTGTATTTTAATGAATGCTTTATAATCAGTGAATTGTAATTTAAACATTTACAAATTCATAGTAGTCAGAAATAATTCCAAAACTTTCACCATTGTCCATGACATACGCATCCTTTCCTGACAATTTTTACGGAAACATGGAATCTGTTTTCCTTCTAGCAGGGTCTGTTTTGAGCTCAAACTGTTTTCTCTGTACCGCAGGTGGCCCGTGCTGGCAGATTTGGGACCAAAGGTCTGGCCATCACTTTTGTGTCGGATGAGACGGATGCCAAGACCCTGAATGAGGTCCAAGACCGCTTTGAGGTCAATGTAGCAGAGCTACCAGAGGAGATTGATATTTCCTCCTACAGTAAGTTCTCTTGTCACTTAGAGCTATTTTATACATAGTCTGAAGATCCCCACCTTTCAGTAATAAAGCTTGGTTATATGTGCATTAGTATCCTGGTAATTAAGTATTTTTGTTTACATTTATTTGTCTGCACATGTATACATCAACTCTTCACTGTCAACACGGTGGATGCATTAAGGCTTTTTGATCTTGTCAATGGGGAGAAAACATTGAAGAAAAATTAGGCAATTGCCACGCAGCCAGAAATCAAAGCATGTTCACTTCTTGGGTACTCATCATGGTAGAAAAGACCAGAGATGGGCAGCAGTTTCCAGGAGTAGAGGACGTGTCTGTGCAGCGTATAAAAACCTTGCTAACATAATAACAAATGTCAGCTTAATCTATTAAAATGACTGGGGGGTAAAATTCATCTTAGTCCGGTTAAAAATGTAATAACAGCAACACATCCCTGTGCATAGGTAAATTAAATGGTGACACCCCATTTGATATGATCTGTTTTGTGCATTCATACACAACCTAAGTTGTCTACACCTCATGTAATATCCTTTTTTTCTCTCTTTGCAGTTGAACAATCCAGATGAGTCTGAAGTTTCTTTTTAGTGAAGATTGTGTGCTACCCTTGGTGTTGTATTTTGGTGGAGACAAAAAAAAGTTCAGTTTATTTTAAAATCCCCCTCCCAGTATATTTGTTGGCAAGTTCATAATGATAAAGCATTTCTTTGTATTTTATCATGTCTCTGCAGGGTGTTTGTTTTAGTGCTTTTCCTGTTAAAACCATGGATATATTGTTTTGGTTAAAGAAATAAACTTTTTATACCTCATTTGATGTTGCTGGAATTAATTTTGAACACGTTAGAAGTTACATTAAACATAAAATGACACTCGCACGATGATATAAAATACAAACTTTGTGTCGTCACTTTTGACTGCAGATAATTATTCTCACAAGCAGAGGGCGCTATCATCATAGTTTGAAGACAGCTGCTGTTTTCCCAAACAGCTGGTGACTTCTTACAGGCTGCCAGGGAGGATAATTTGAAACTGAACAAGTTAAATTTAAATAACACCTCACATGAAACTTGAGCCCAGCAGCCAGTTTTATCACAAGGATGGACCAACAAAAACAGCTACACTGTGGTTTCTCAATCAACAGAAGTGGATAAATGGGACCAAAATACAAACTTGGATCATAATAAAGAAAATGCATTAATAGAATACAGAGTGATCCGAAAATAAATTCAAGAAAAACAGGTCTCTCTAAGACATTATTCTAAGCTGCATTTAATGCAAAAACAAGAAATCAGATGTCTTTGGAAATGTGTTGGCGTTGGTCCAGTCCCTGCTGATGCCTGTTTCAGTTCCAGGTATGATAAGGCTTTGTCATGTAATAGTCTGTTATGAGTAAACAGAGTCACATTGCGGTTTGTAAATTAATTTTGGAAGGCTTCACATGTCAGCATATCAAAAAAGCACAATTGGTGCAGTCTTTGTTTATGTCCATAACATACTGATTTCGTATGTTTTGAATAAAAAAAGGTCTTTGTCCACATTTTGCATTATACTCTGGAGTTTTCTACATAGAAGCTGCTAAAGGTATTCTGTAGCTGCTTGTCACTGAGTAGTCGCAACATTGTGGGATATGGACTTGTTACCATCACAGTTGTGATGCTATCGATGCAGGTGAGGTGATCCTTATGCACTGCTGTCAGAGTTATAGTTCAGTAAATTTCAGTGCTAAACAAAGTGCTTTGTTGCTCTTGTAGTGTTTCTCTTCTCAGGCTGAACTGAGGGTAAAAAGAAAAAATATCCTCCACAACTGAATCAGGAATCAGTCAATCAGTCCAGAGTGGAGGAAGTCCAGGGGTGCTTCAGGGCTCTAATTTAGGGCCCACGTCTGTTTGAACAGGAGCAGGGAAGTACAGTCCACTCCGGTCACACATATTACATTACGGTTGCCTTCAGGATTGTGAATAAAACTGAGGCGGCCCTTCCTGTCTGTAGTCCTTTGCAGTAGGGCGAATGCCTATGGTCTTCACTCACTTGGAGCCAGAGGAGAAAAATGGCCCCTCGTCTTGAAGCGTCTTCCTTCATCAATAAAGTTGACCTCATCACATTCATCAAATTAAAAAAAAACAAAAAAAACAAAACAAAACCAAAAATCCTCAGAACTAGTCTATGAACTTGTGTGTGTCACCATACATCCAGTGCTGTGGGGGAAGGGCCACTTCATTAAGGTGGCCACAGTCATCACTGCATTTACATGACTGAATGAACATGGCTGACCTCTGGAAACGCTCTCCGTCAGGGCAAACAAAGGTCACGTTTACAGTGCGTGTGCGGCGTGGCGAGCAGCACTGTCCGTCTGTACACACACCGCAGTAGTTGGGCCGATAGAGGCGGACACTCACACATTCTCCATAGGACATGCGGACAGGCTCTGAAGCTTTCTGGGTTGGGGAGCACTTCTTCCCTTTCTGTGGTTTGATGATAAAAGCGAAGAGATGAGTGACATGGTATAAACCATAACGAGTGTTGTTCCTGGTTGGTTTCAACTCGGCAAAACAAGTCGTGACGGTTTATATAATAATATTAATTATATTTATATATAGATATAGATATAGATATATAGATATATATGTTTATATAAATATATATAGATATGGATATATAGATATATAATATCTATATCTCTATATATAAATTTATAAGTTTTGACTTTTGTCTGCCTGCCCTGTCCTTTTTCAGTAGATTTAAGCAGCTTTGTGCCTAAAATTTATCAGTTCCACATTAAGAAAACCAGACTTCAATCTGTTATGCCAGAGCGGGGACTGAGAAACAGGGATTATTTTAGATTTAAGTGATTAATTTTAAGATTAAACTTTTATTTAACATTTGAGTGTCCTCTTCTGTTAAACACACTGACACCTGTCTGAGCTTTTAACTCAGTAGAGCAGAGACAAGAGCTCTTAGTTTGTGTCCAACATGGGGGATTAATATAGACACACCACTTCCCTGGACTCTGAGTACACAGACGGGGCCTAGCTATGGACAGTTGCTTGGCAGGAATGCCGGGGGTGGGGGACTATATTTAAAAAGGCGCCTGCCTGCCACCAAAACACCACTGAGTAAACCAGCACTGCCCAGTTCCCACTGGATGTGGTGCTTCCCGAAAGTACCACTAAGATAATCTCTGTTCTTAAGCTTGGGATAAAGATGGCTTTAGCACTAAGAGCATATTTACTCAGGGCCAGAGCATCTAATTTTTTTATTCTTTGCAGCACAGATTTGACGTTTTCAGCTTCTGCATTTTAGTTGAGAGAGGCAAACAAGGAAGCTGGGTAAAAATGAAAATGAGCATCTATCTAGACATGGATAGATAAGAGGTTAAATCTTTATCGGAAAGTGTTACCCTGAGACGTCCACGTTTTATGGTGTGAGAGATAAGTTGAGATAAGAACTTATCTTGGCAGTAATGTAAATATTGACCTATGCTCTCTGTCTAGTCTCCTCACCTTGGCTGGGACGGTCAGGCCTTGGCATGGCCGCACGGTGCAGATCCTCGTCTCTCGCTCCAGCTTACACTGAGGGTTCTTGTTGGTTATTCGAGAAGAAATGCCCATCCCACAGCTGCGAGAGCAATGGGACCAATCTGTGGTCTGCCATGGACACTTCTTTTCCTTGAGATGGTTCCATACTGTTGAGTGTTGGAGACAGAGAGGAGGGTAGAAGGTGGGGAGATCAAGAAAAATCAATCACAGCAGTTAGAACAGAAGTTCCACACCTGGGGGTCAGAACCCCCTAAGGAGTCACAAGATAAATCTGAAGGTTTGCAAGAGGATTAACAGGATGGAAGAACTGAAAAAAAAAGCATTTAATAATTTCTTGTGATTACCGTTGTATTATTTGCATTGCAAATTCAAAGAATATAGTGTCATGAACAACAAAACTCATACATAAAGTAATCTCAGAACACGGATTTTGTCTTTAACTTAGTGAAAATGCATTGTTTGCATGTTATTTCAGTGTCTGTGGAATTAAGCACCTAAGTTCAGAAAACTACCCACACTCACAGAAAACCAGTTTCAAACAGTTATAGTACACAGTGACAATTGTCTGCTCAGTCTCTCTTTCTCTCACCAGGCAGGTGTTTGTAGCCCTGTTCGCTCTCCCAGCCACTGGATTTTACATCCGCAAGCTTGTTGACCAGATCCAGCCCGTTTTCAGGCAGGTGCAGAGCTGGATGTTGCTCAGGTCTGGCAGGGTGGGGTTGTGACGGGGGCAACTGTGATAAGAGGTAGGGTGAAACAGTGCTTTGTTAGTGTTTGGGATTCATCAGTGCCGCAGCCATGTCTATCTTTTGTGCATTATTCAGTCTTATCACCAAGACATCCTGATTAAAAGGGGCGATGGGTCAGAGGACAGATATCTTACTCAATGAATTAAAGAACCTGATAAACAGTATCTAGTCTGTGTAAACAGTTGCAGTCTTAACTGTCAGAAAGAGGAAGATTTCTCACAAACAACATTTCTGCAAATTTTCAGACAACTTCTATAAGTCTTTATTCTGTCTTTATTCCAGTGCCAAGAGGGCAGTTCAACAACAATCTGTTTCTGTCACACCAAATTCCCCTCAAAAAAGATTAAAGAATTAGCAAAAAAAATGAAGAGAGTCCCCTGATAGGATGTCCACCATCTTTGTCTTGTGTCCTCTGTTTCTGCCAATGCGTGTAACTGAACAGCATATGTACTTACATATATTGCTTCTAAAACCCTAACATACTATAGTTCAGAGCTGAAATGGATAGTGGATCAACAGAAAAATGGTTGATCCTTTTGGTCGGTTTTAAGAAAAAATGTGCATTTTTAACAGTTTTCCTAAATTCTTTTGGCCAAATGATTAATCGATTCACTGAGAATATAATGGGCAGATCAGTCGATATTGGAAGTGATTGTTAGTTGCAGCCGTAAAAAAAAAAAAATCTCACTGAATGGGCTACTGCTACTTGTTTGATTAAAAAAAGGTACTTTAATATCTGTTTTTTTTTGTTTTGTAGACACTTGTTTTTTTATCAAGAGAATATCACAGTGGCAGGTGAAATGAATAGCAACCCCACAACTTGGTATTACTTCTAAGGTCCAGTCTAGTTAATCAAGAACAGAAAAACTACTCAAAACAGTGTGTTTAGAGGGGAAACATCAGTCATTACATCAAATAACACACCTGATACTTAGGTGGGAGGCGCCAGGTGCCCTTATGACAGTCCACGCTGAAGCAGCACTCCCCGGGTATCCGGATCAGCCGTGGGTAGGGGCAGGAGGGTGAAGCTGGGGGCAGCTTGTTGTTGCAGAGGGGAGCACAGCCAACAGCACCATCGATGCAGGTACACTGGTGTTTACAGCCGGCACGGAAGCTCTCACCATTCTGGTAGATCCTTCCATTGTACTCGCATGTGCGTCCCTCAGATTTGGCTGAAAAGACACAAATATTACTCAGTTGGAACAAAACATTTAACGACTCATGTGCTAATTGTCGTAAGATGTACACAAACTGGCTGTTGTTAAGGATATTCTGAGCACAATCCATGGGCTGGGTGATTCAGAGATGCATCTCTTTGTGCATGACAGGACATGCTTTAAAGAGACCAATGATAGAGCCCCTGCTTACATCTGATATATTGAGAAGAATTCCCCATATTAACTTATTTAAGCAGCTGAAATGACTGCTAAGCAAAGCTTCCCTCGACTTTACTGAAACAATCGCAATATCGTCGTGTCACAACAGCACAACAACAAAATGACACAGAGGACGACTTAGTTCGAAAGGTCAGTGGAAATAAGGAGACAGGAAGTGTCATACTCCTTGTCTCCTAAGCATGGAAGGACCAGCTATTCATAGTTTGTGGGGCAGCAATGGCATGGTGCAGATGGGATGTGTATTTTTATCTCAGAAACCCCCTGCTGCTGTCATAAAACATCTATTACCGATTCAATATCCCATGTCTGTTCCCATTCTGCAGGGTTACACATTGTGATGACTTTGATTTTATGGAAATGGGGCTAAATTAATATCCATTTCCTTGATGTTGTTTGTACATTGTTGCACGGGTTTCACGGCCTTTTGGCTTCTATAACATCACATTCACCATATCAATTTTAAATATCAAATACTTTGCAATATATGAAATGTTTACTTATGCATATTAATACATTCCTCAAAGCAGCTATAATTTATGTGAAATTCCTTCCCTCCCAACATTCATTGTTCTCTCCTCCCTCACCTCGACAGATGCCCCAGGCCATGGTTATATCGTTGCCGTAATTACACTCCAGCCCTTTGTGGTGGTCGCAAGGCCTCATGGGGCTGCAGTCCTGGTTGAGCTGTGCAGCACAGACCTTGCAGCACCCACATCCATCTGACACAGCGCTAACCCCTGGTGGGCAAACCAGAGGGTCTGCAGGGCACTCACACGTTGCTGGGCAGCTAGCAGTCACCTGGAGGGATGAGGGGAGGAGCAGAGAGGGAGGTCACATCATCAGACAGGACCCAGATTGTTAAGTGTCTGGGTCATGCAACATTTTCCACAGCTCTGATGGAAAAAACAAAGCAAACAAACATTTAAAACTCTTTGCCAAATTTTAGAAAGTCTTGCAACCACCACACAAAGCATTCTTGTTTGATTGGGTTGTTCTGTGCGTCAGTTTCAGCTTTTCTTCCAACATCTAAATGTGTGGTAGAGCTCTGGCAGATTATTCTTTGATTCTGCATCGTCTCTTAGGCTCCTCAGGGTTCAAGCCTCCACAGCAAGTCATCCCTGAGCCAGTCATCCCTGAGTGTCTAGACAGCTAAGGGTTTGTAACCAGTCCACTGCTGGCTCATGATTTGAGTCATTTGTTGGCACTATAGCAAACTTGTTCCAGTATATACGAATCATAATGTCACTGTTAACAATTAAGATTTGTGAAGATACGCTTATTACCCAAGAGGCAACCAACTCCAGAAGAACTGTATTTATTATATAAAGAGCTGAAGAGGAAGGATAACCCCACCTAAACTCCACTGATCAAACTTTTTAAGCAAATCACTAATCTGACGTTGGTTTAATGGAGGACAAAGTCTTTGAATGCACAACAGGGCTGAGAGCTTTCATAAAAATATATCTGAGTTTTGTTTACACCAGGAGACGTTTATGCTGCTCATACCGCGGAGGTCAAAGTTAAATCCCATTTGTACACGCACATAGATTATTTGATAAGAGATGACACGCTGCGTTAATCTTAATCTCTCAGGAGATGTTTGGCTCACACACAACTACGCGAGGCTCCGTCGGGAGAGAGACGACTTACCTGTGTGATGACGGCTATTGTCAGAAGAGTCAGGTAGACCAGGAAAGCCATGATTAGCCTTTGAGAAATTTAAGCGAAAATGCAAATACATACAAAAAAAAGTGTCTTTAAGCTTCGCTGCACTTAAGGATTGTTATTCTTAAATCGTTTCACAATGAGTATTTGTCCCTTTGCGGACCTCGGTCCTCGTCTTTCTACCGGAATAGATTCCGTCTGAACTCCGATTTATACCCGCTGTGAGCCCCCCTCCCGGGAGGCCCCGCCCCCAACCGTGCTTCTAAACCAATCAGCGCCGCGGGAAGCCGCCGAGACGCCCCCCGAGTGGGCGCGGCTTCACCACGAGGCTTGTTTGCTGATTGGCGAGCGTGTTTTGGAATGAATGCAGCCATTCATAAAAATGGCACGACTGCCCCGTATTTATTTTATGGGTTAAAAATTAAAATGCAACGGCCCCTTTCAAGTCACACTTAGGCACATTCCTGCTTTTGTGGCCACCACTCTCCTAACACTAAGTAAATATATTCAGCTGGGCCAGACAGCAAGGTAACATTAATAAGACCTCCACCTTTGGTTTTGGAGGAGGGGTTGAGGTTGTAGGAATTCCCTCTGTTTTTCCCGGCCGATGTGAGTGCCAGGAGAGAAATTTAAAGTTGAGTGTATTAAGAAAATAGTAAGGTAATAGCAGTTGTCAGAGAGAAAGAACACACCTCTCTTTGTCGGTGTCCATCAGACTCAGAGAAAATGTGTTTCCATAGTTTTCAAAGGCAGGTTTTGATTGTTTTGCTCTCTGTACGCTTCATCTTGAATTTAGGTCGCCGGCTGTTTCTGGCTATTATTTCTAACCACATGGTGCTGACATGGGAATGATGAGGATATGATCACTTGGAAAGAATGGTCGAGTCAAGGGTGAAGCAGGATTATTGTTTTAAGGTCAGCTCATACGAGGGCTGGCCTCCTCCACCTACTCCTCTGCTGTCTTCCTTTTCAACCACAGGTTTTCAGCCACACCTGCCCTAACACAGAGACCTCCTTTGATGGAAGAAATGTGATATGCAGAGGTTTTGGAAGTTAGGTTCCTGTTATGAATGTCCGTACTTGCTAAGTTCTGGCTTAGACTTAAAAAGCCAAACATCTCATATGGTTTCTCACATGGGCTGCAATTATGTGAGGTTCGGGGAAAATCTCTGCACTGGTGAATTAGTTAAACTGAACTCTCATTCAGGAAGTAATGATAAACACCCCATATTAAATTTCAGGCTTCAGCAAGGTAATTGATTCACCTGTGCATCACTGGCAGCCCCCAAACAAACTGAAACAGATGAAAATTAGCTATAACTGGTGCTATCAGTGCATAGTATTATGCATCATCCCTGTTAAATGAACAAAAAACAATTTCTCTGTATTTTATATGCTGTATTCCATAGCCACTCGTTACCACTTGCTTACATTCTACTTTCTGTATTATACTTACTGCGCTTTTGCACTATTAATGTCTGTTCTAAAATGTATTGCATCTCTGTGTATTATATTCTGACAAGCACTATGCTCAGTATATGGAGATAGTAGGTATTTCACTGCATACTGCGTAATATATAGCTGTGCATTCGGGATCTTTAAATCTTTGAAATACATGTTATATATAGATTAGATAAAAAAAAAAGTAACATTTTTTTCTCCAGTAGTCTTCACCTACTATTTAGACTGTGCCATGTGACAGATGTTAACTGATTACAGTCCCTTGCCAAGCAATGCTCTTCAGTTTGAGAGTACAACGGGACAGCCCATGGTTAATTGGCAGGTCTAATCAATGTCCTGTTGCAGTTGCTACAACATGAGCAGTCCTAACAAGGGAGAAACAGATGAATATTAGGTTCCAGACACAGCAAACATCCCCAGCGGTTGATATTTCCTGTACCTCCCCAAAAGAATCTTCACCAGCCTTTGGCAGATGGCAAGTTTTGGGAATCACTGAGCTGCTTTCAGGTCTGAGAAACCCATGTTTCCCTCACCCTTATAAATTAGTAATAACAGTTATTTCAAAACCAGTCTTATTAATTAAAGTGGGATTAAGCTTCTTCAACCCATCAACATATGGATGGAAAACTTTGCCCAGGTGGCATTGTAGTTGAAGAAGCACTTCTTAAAGGATTAGTTTGACATTTTTTTGGAAACACGTTCTTTTAATTGCTGAGTGTTAAGGCCTGGTCACATCAGGGAAAAGAATTAATCCCTACTGGGAGTTAAATTTTGGTGAACTTTAACATGAATTTACACTAATGACCAATAGCAAGCTGTCTTGGTAGTAATGACCTTTGAGGGAATGAAGAGAAGTCCAAAATGGGAGAAGCTATTGTAAATTGTTAGCTGTGTTGCACCATTCAATTTTAATTAATGGTTTAATTTAACCACCTCTATTGCAGAAAAACATGCTCCAAAAATGAATGTTGAAAGAAAAGGTCCATTAGTCTTTTCACATCACAGCTACCCTAACAAAAAATTATGCAGGTCCTGAATTACACAAAAAGTCAGAAAACTGTTACCATTTTAAATCTTTAGTGATATAACTGACTTGTGTGTTCAGCCAGTGTTCTCTTTCCTTGAATCTACTTTGGCTTTAAAGAAAATCAAACTGGTTGGTTAGCCCTCTTTCACAACCAACATCCATCTCTGCTCTGCAGCTACCTGTCCGACTAGAGTTTCACTGAAAAACACATCAGAGGTTGTGGACTGGAGTCATGACTCTCAATTTAAAAAAGGAAACCGCCTCAGGAAGCTGTCAGTCATCGCTCTAATGGTGTGACCAAGGAGACAAAGTCATGGCCCATCTATTTTAATCCACCGGTGGTCATGGAGCAGGGGGAGTTCTGAAAGTCCTGTGACTACTTCTGTTTTCAGCTTTTCCACTGATGCTTAACGAGAGAGATCTGAAACACAGGAGCCTCCGTTTGACAGGGATGTAAAACTGGTAGTCAAGTAGACCAGTCATTTTTGGACTCAAAATAATTGTATTTTATAATCGTATATATGTATGTATATATATATATATTTTTTTTTTAATTATTGTAATTGTAAGTAAGCACTGGTCAGTGAGAACTTTTATAGTTCTTTCTATTGTATCTGCAGTATAAGACAAATAAAAATGTTCTTTTACACAGATCAGGCTATCCAGGGATATGTGATTCAAAGCAGAGTCTTTGTTGGAGTGTGGGTGATTTTATTCTTAATTTAATCACGAAGTGTATTATCGTATGCTATATTAAGGCTCTTCTTAGATAATAATAGTTTCAGTTTATTCAGGTCCTTTATTTAAAAGTACAGTTAAAACAAACAAAAATAATACATTACAAAATGCTGCTGTAGTAAAACTACAAAAGTATTATAAGAAAAATATACTTAACATATCAAGACTGTGACTGATAAAATCATGGCACTGAATGTTAACACCGCTGCAGCATTTTACTGTTGCAGCTGGTTGAAGTGGAGTTAGTTTAACTACCTCACATACAGTTTAATTACACTGGTTTCCAACCCAGGGGTAGGGTCCTCCAAGGGAGTCACAAGATAAATAAGGTAAAGATAAAAATAAGATAAAGAAAGAAATAAAGTTCTGCCCCACAAAGTTGTATTAGTAATTAGGACTTCGCTCTAATATTTGGTATATATAGAAAGTTAGATAAATTACCCCTTTGAGACTCAAATAGTTGTTTAAATGAAACTGACAAGTTTCTGTTTCTGACAAGTTTAAAGGTGAAGGTCTCTTTGGAGGAGCTGCTAAAAACTCATACATCTGAAACAAGATGAGGAGCCCCAAGCAGACACTGATTTTTGGAAGATGTTACAAGCCTAAAAGGTTGGGAACCATTGGTTTAACCTTTAACATTGTATTTCATAAACTTGTTTTTTTTTTAATGTCAAATATTCAATTGAAAAGGCAGTGGTAACCACAGCTGCCAGATAAATTTAATGGAGCCATAAAAGGTACAGCATTTGAAATTTGGCAGGGGGGGGGGGCATACTCAATTAAAGTAGAAGTACTGAAAAATGATACTTAACTACAGCACCAGTGTAAATGTAATTAGTTACTTCCCACCACTGATAGTTTTACATTTTTGATAAGGTGACTTGATAAAGTGCGAATTAACGAAGGAACAAAGGCATCGACATGTACTGAGGTGATTTGAAAATAGCAATCTAATATCAAGCAGACAAGAAAAGAAGTAGAAAGTGATGTCAGAAGCTGAATGGCCCCGCATTGTGCTGTTTCTCTCACATGGCCTGTCGCCTGAGACGTACACACTGGGTGCAACATGATACGCAAAAACATCAAGGGAGACAAAACTTTATGAGAAAGGGCTGATGTAGGAAAGCAGGAAACAGCCAGAGGAAGGAATAGTGAGTAAAAGTAGGTAAGGGGGTGGTGAGAGAGAGGGAGGGAGAGAGAGAGAGAGAGAGAGAGAGAGAGAGAGAGAGAGAGAGAAGAAAGAAGCAAAGTCAGAGGCGAAGAAGGAGAAGTGTGGAGAAGGAGGGGTGACAGGTGTTTCATGGTAAGAGAGTTTGTTTTTTCAAGGGGAGGAGTGAGCAACTGCCCTGCTGCCTGGTCTGGTCTGCCCCGATGGGGTTCTGGCAGTCTGGCAGTATGGTATTTCATACAAAAACAGACTGCTGGTATTTCAACCCTTACCACTTTTAAGGTCACATGAACCAAATTAGATGATACGTAAGGTCATATATTTAAAAATACATAAATACATACGGACAGACATAAAGAAATACGTTACATAATATAATTCCGAAGCAATTATCCTAATGGGAGAATGAAACTGAGACTTGTGGAGAAAAGTCATGTCCTGAGAGGAAAGGAGGGAAGAAAGAGTGCAAGTGTTGGTGACAGGGTGATTAAACTGGCTTCTCTGCTGCCACAGTGGAAAAAGTTAAGCATATGGGAACCTCATTTATGTGTGTTTTTGAGATGACAGAAAGGAGAATGGTGTCTGTGTTTGTGTGTTATTTTTGAAAAAAGTAACAGAGCAGATGTTTGAGCGCCGACTCTCCTTGACAGAGACAGAAAAGCCTCGGAAAGCTCTCTCCTCAGATAATATTATAATGTGTAATGGGATATGTGCTAAATCTGGCATCAACATATGCCTCCTGTGTTAATGAAGTGTGTAGTTCAAACTCCCAGAGTATTGTAAAGTTACATAAGAGAGAGCAGGACTTAACTTTCTGGGGAGAAGAGACAAGCCTGGCAATGCCAAGCTGAGATAAAAACAACTTCTTTGGAGCGATTTCTCCCCCTGGTGGAAGTTTTAGAACAAAATAATGGATTCAATTTATGGGTCTGCTTCCTAAGAATACCAGTGCTGACAGCTGTTTAGATTAAGATGAAGAGCGGCCCTGGATCAGTGCTCTAAATGTGTAATTTAATCATCTTGCTTTTCAAAGACACAAAATGTGTTGTCTTCCTGACATGAGATCAGTGCCTACCAACCTTTTAAATTTTGCTCTTTTTCAGTGCTCACTTGCTGCTGACCTCCCTCAAAGCTCCACAAGATGACGCCAAACACCACAGTTTGCAAAAACCCCCCAAAAAACCAGATCATGTTCCTCCAGATCCAACGTCGAGCAAGAAGGTACTGAGACACTTGAAAGACCTACAGAGAACCGTGAAAGCTGAGGTTGATGGCTCGCCACAGCTCAGCTTACCTTTTTCCACGGGTGTCTGAGACAGGAGTTTAGACCAACCATGTGCCATTGAAAGACAGCAGGTCAAGTTCACTCCCAGCCACACCAGCTGGTTTAGTGGTCACGTGACCAGAAAGCGAGACTAATCAGTAAAATCACCCGATTCGTTTGGAATGGAAACCTGCAGAATATCACTTCTTGGGTTACAGATCTACATGATCATGTTCATATCGGATGATTTCAAGTGAATACCCTCTGCTTTATCACTGTTATATATTTTGTTGCTCTCCTCTTTCCTCATTCGCTTGCTCACCATTCCTGATCTTTAATTAAACTCTTATCAGCAGACCATGAGTAGGTGGTGGAGCTAATGAGGGATACTCGTTTCTGCTCACCCATCCTGTTTCCCTCTCCCTTTCCTATTTTTATTAATTTCCTACTGCTAAACCTCACTGACTCCCCTCTGCCTCTTCCTTCAAATTTTCCTCATCTTTCTCCCTCTCTCTCCTGTCCCTCCCCAGAGTCAGACAGCAGAGTGCAACCTCTTTGAACCGGGATGTATTCGGAGCACGATCTTGTCTCCCATCACCCATGGTCTCCTGATTAGAGCCCCCAACCCCCACATACACACACCTTAGCAGTCACTTTTGCTCACAGCAGCCTACTGACAGGGCAAGAAAAAGCATTCCCAGGTAGAGAAGCAGCACTGCCTGAAGACTTGTAAACCTAAATATCCCGCTTGTCTTGGGGGTGGGGATTACCCTTTAGCCAGCTGCTCCATTGTTCGTTTCCAATATGGAAGCATTGTCTTTTACAAGCAAAAGTATGAAAGCTTGTGCCACATAAGCAGCTGTGGGGAGAAATGTATAATGTATGTCAAGATTTTAGCCCTCGGTAGTTAATACCCAATTACATGAAAATTTAGTAAAATACCCTGAAAAACTAATCATTCGGTTTGAGACATATGCTGGCCTGCTGGCAACTGTGCTGCTCAAGCCATGCAAGAAATGCTGTGTAGCCTCTCAGCTCCCTTCATTAGCCACGTATTTGCCTGCCTCAAATATACAGTTCTGTATGTACTGCACGCAGGCTGGAGTATAGTGTAAGAAGACCAATAGAATTTTGGTTGATAGGCCCTCATTTGAATACACCTTCATCTGTGTGACCCCAGGAAATGTTAGTTAGAAAATCTCACCTTTTCCTTCCAAAATTTTACCTTTCTATACTATACCACAATCTCCTCCATGCTGACCACCAAACCTCACTTTCTGGTTATTAACACCTCGTTCTGTAACTGCGTCCCAGACTTTTCAAGTAGCACACTCCAGAGCTCAGGAGCGCAGGAGCCCCTCAAGGGTGTGTTCTGAGCCCCTTCCTTTATTCCCTCTTCATCAGGACCGTGGGCTTGTTCTCCAAACTCCAAACACCATCATTACATTTGCAGATGATACCACAATGCTAATGGGTTGGCCTGTGGGGAGGATGTAAGGCACCTCGCAGAGTGGAGCTCAAATAACAGCCTCGTCATCTGTGGGACGATTGAGCTCATTGTATACTTCAGGAAGTCTAAAAGCAGCAGACACACTCCCATCTACATGACTAATACTGCAGTGGACCTGGACATCTTATGTCCTGGTGTTATCACATTTTACACGGTCCGCTGTCTTGGAATAGGAATCTCTTTCCTTGTATGTCACGTTAATGAAAACAAGGCTGAAGTAAATTATATTAAATGCTTCCTCTCCTTAGCCATCTTCTTATCGTTATTCCTGAGCCCCCTCCTCTCTCTCCATCTGTTCCCAGCTCTGCGTCCCACCCTCTCTTGCTACTGCCCTTTTTCTCCCTTTCCTCATCCATCACTTCTTTCCATTTCTCACATGCGCAATCCTTTTTATCCACATCCCCACGGAGATGCACTACAAGCTGACAACAAACACAATGTTCCTTCAGCATCGGCAGACTAACGCAGATATCTCAGTCTGCAACATTTACAGATAACTCACATCTCTCTCTACCCTTCTCCCTCCATCCTTCATTTTCCTCTTCCTCTGCTTCCTCTGACCCCGATGCAATGAGGGTCTTATGAAGATAAATGATGCCTCTCAGCCCCCTTACCTTACTCCCATCTGCTTCCTTCACAGATGCGGTGGGGAATTCCCTTGGAAGTCTCTCATTCCTCAGAGTGTCTTGCCTGGCAGCTTCACAGCATCATTTTTTTTGTCCACAAGGAACAGCCAAAAAGGCTCGTACGTGATTGGCTGGAGCAGCTGAAGACATTAAGTTGCGATGATGGCAATTTAGAAGCTTGAAGCTCATCAGATTTCAATTACGAAGGAAATGAAGTGGAAATCTGTAGAGTATATTCGATAATCAAGGTTACCGAATATTTTTCTGGCAGATGAATTGGCAGATGAAGAGACAATGCAGTTCAAATCAGATACAATATGTTACTCTTTGGTATTAGAGCACTTAAAGTGCATTTCTGAAGGAGAGTTATATGAGAAAACTGATACAACTCTGTATGGTATATTTAAGTTTTGAGTTAGCTTAGCACAAATAAAAATTGCTTGTTCATTAAGTTTCGAGGAGCTTCATCATCATGTTTACAATAATAAACACGCGGATAAGGTTATAGAATGATCGTGGTCATGCTGAAAACAAGAAACAAACAGCAGTCTCAGGTGTATATATATATACCAAGTCTTTGTCTTTGTTGACCTGTCCATACACTGACAACCTCTTTATGTACACTTTGATGCTCTTTATGAGCATCCCCTGACTTCTTCCTTTGTTGGCTAATGCAACAATCCTTCCATAACCTTATCCATGTGTTTATTATTATAACCATGATGACAAAGCTCCTCTAACCATAATGAAGAAGCAATTTCATCATTATTCCTACAATTCCTTATAGGGCTTTCTCATTTAAATGTAAAGACGTGTTTTTTTGGGGCACCTGCTCGTTTGTGTCTTAGAGAAAATCTTCCATTTGTATAAATGATCTGAGACCATTTAATGCAGCTGAATTCAGTTTCATAGCGAATCTTATACTTGAATGAAGTGATGAGACAAATATTTCCGTGTTGTTACTTAAATTCCTCTTCCCACCTATTGAGCAGAGGTGCATGAATAAATCAAAGAATGAGCAAACTCCTTACAAGTCTTGAGGGCTGGTGTGCATGTCATGGTATGGAAGTGAATTTATAAGATGGAGAGAGAATGTCTGACTTAAAATGAAAACAGAGAAGTACCTTTGAGAAAGAAAGTCTATTCCACTTTCCCGGACCCGTTCAGCTCCCCTCAACCTTGAAACACAAAAATGTACCAAGGATGCACTGCATTTGATTATACATTCATAGTCTCCACTTTATAGAAAAGAGCAATATGTCATGGATAGTTTGTCCTAGAGTTGACATGTATCACCCAGCGATGAACCAGCAATTACTGCAGTGTAATCAATGAATGTTAGGGGTTAACTGGCTATGAATAAAACAGCTTTTCTGTCATAGACAGATAAGGATAGGGTAGATGTAATGGTGTATCAATAAGTTCAGCAAACAAAAAACAAGTGTGTAAAACACACACAGACACACAGACACAGACACAGACACAGACAGACAGACAGACACACACACACACACACACACACACACACACACACACACACACACACACACAGTAGCATACATCTTTCTTGTACAGGTGCTTATTATAAATGATGATTTCTGCTTTCCAAGGACTGACAAGACTCTAGAAGACTCCCTTTTAGATTTTTTTTTCCTGTATCACATATAGAAAACAGTACAATATGTTAAGGAAAAATAACAATAATATTAGTCATGTGTATGTGGATTCATTAATTCATTTTGTATAATTCTCAGACTTTATTCCTCTCTAATACATGTATGTTTGGCTTTGAGATGTGCACTGACCCTGTGGTTATAGTGGAAGGAACTTAAGGTCTGATTTGTGAATGTTCTATGTAGAGTTCAACTTTGGTGAGCCTTGCAGTGTTGACCAATAGCAAATCATTTTTACAGTGCTGTATAAATGAGCTTATCAGCTATATTTCACCGTTCACTTTTTTTCAACACTCTGTGTTTCTTCTGAATAAACCGTGTGGACTTATTGTCCCAATAGGGATTGAGCTAAGCTTAGCTTGTTGGTGTGGAAAGCTTTATTTTCCCCTTCATGAACTTTTTATTGAACAAAATGGTGTGCAAATGGTGTGGTGAACAAAATGCTGGTGGGAAGTAAACAAAACAGCAGAGAGAAAATAGACACACACCTGTTTACACCTCTGTACTTGATCAAGAGCCAATTTGTGTTTAAAAGGTTATACTCTTTATAAATGTGGTAAAATACTAAAGCAAATAAAAGGGGATAGAAGCGGAAATCTGTCTTATGAAATACATTCAGAAGTTGTTAGTGTAGAAGTGAATAACTCTGGATGAGGAGAGTATGAAGGGGCCCGCCTTGGTTAATGGTACGACTAAATGGGAACATTGATACATGCAACATTTTTCTTTTCCTTTTGCTGAAATTGAAACATGGTATGAATTTGTGAATAGATTCATTTGATTTCTTTTTATGTGAAGAGCCGATGCTTAAGGAGTTTATAAAGTGATGATAGGCTTGGAGCAAAGTGTTTGAATACTTTTGTGGTTTTCCCATAAAAAAGACTTTTATATAGAGTGTGTATGTCTCTATGTGAGACATAGTGTAGGTGTGCAATCATTGGGATGGAATTTAACATAGTCAAATGACTAAGAGGACTGTTTGACACAATGTTTATTTCTAGTTTTCAGAAAGAACAAAAAAGCCATCCAAAAAACCCAAACCAGTGCTGCACTTTATTGATCCCCATGTCAAGGCAGAGTTAGAGGACAACCACATACACTACTGAAGCCTGTTCGCAGCTCTTCTCCTCCTTTTGCCTCAGGAAACGTAGATCTGTAGGAGCTGGACCAAAGGTGAACGAACACAAAACAAGACTAATAGCTGGGTGCTGACAGAGAAGAGAAGTGTGAGAAGCGATTTCCAGCCTCAGCAGCTGCCAGTCAGTTTTCTATGAGGGAAGATGTTCAATCTGATTTCACATGTCTGAAATCAGTGAGGATGCTGCAGCACAGCACTGTCTGACAAAAGCAACGTTTTCCTTCATGTTAGATTCAGCTTAGGTTTTTAAATAGTGGTTTGTCTGCATTTATGCCCGTCATCATCTCTATCGTTTTAACTTTATGACTTTATTTAATCATTCATTTTATGATTTTCTTTAACTTCATTTTGACTTTTGTATGAGATTGTGCTATACAAATAAACATGAC
This sequence comes from Istiophorus platypterus, assembly GCA_016859345.1. Lineage (NCBI taxonomy): Eukaryota > Metazoa > Chordata > Actinopteri > Istiophoriformes > Istiophoridae > Istiophorus > Istiophorus platypterus. The sequence goes on along the minus strand of CM029114.1, from coordinate 17,347,805 downwards.
CTAGAATTTAATGAATTAGGGTCAAGCAACAGTTTACACACCCACTTCTTTAACCTTTAGTCAACCTCTACCTTTAGAGGTTTGTCTCCAACCCCAATACAATGACTAAGTAACGACTGGTGTGTGTGATGTTTTTCTGTTTCGTCTTTTTACAAATCGGTTTATTTATCCCTTTGTATCATAGGATCTTATTTTCTTATAGGAGCTTATTTACAAAAAGGCTAAACTGTAACAACGAAAACAAATGTGTTGAAGAGACTAATAGTAGGCTTCCCTCCCTGAATTTTCTGTCAGCGGTTTCCAAAAACAGTGACCCGTGGAGCATCAGACGTCACTGCAGCCACAAACTTGGAGATCGGTGGTTGGCATGGATGCGATTGATTCCGACAGATGGTTTAATAGTTCATATTTTGTGCCTTGCAGCCACATTAATTTGTTTTGGAAAATATACCTACAGTATATACCAGACTTAGTGAAATAATATTACACTTTATGTTGAATGGCTAACAGTAATGCCTTTGAAAATCATTGGAAGGAGCTCTCAGCATGTTCTATGTTCACACACAACAGAAAAATACACAGCAGGAACAGCGGAGTGATGGCAGGTTATCTGATTTGAACCTGTAATAATCATCTGCTGATGAATTCTGCTCACTGAACGTTGAGTGACATTTTAGAAATTAATTTGGGAATCACAACACAGGGTTTTAAAGGATAACCCAACACTGGGTTTGATTTTTTCATCATCAACAAACTTTTCAGAGTTTTTGTGGTTTTGGTACAATGCATGCTCATACAAATTCAGATGGCCTTGACAGTTGCTGGCAGAGCGATATTTCAGTCTGTCATTGTGATGAACCTTCAACCTTCTATTACTTATTTGATGGTAGAATCTACTCGGTCTGACCTAAGCCTCACACATAATTCTTTTACTTGTTCTTGAGAAAGAATTTTAAAGGTTTAATAAACACGGTGGTTTCAGAAACTATTCATGCCCCTTCACTTTTTGTACAATTGACTGTGTCGTAGATTCGATTTTGAGGGGGTAAAATTCGCACCCCTCCCATTAATCTACACTCAATAACCCTAAATGATGAGTGAAAACTAAATTTGGCAAATTTCATAAAAATCAAATCCAGAAATCTCTCATTTACAAAAATATTCAGACCTTTAATTCAGTACTTTAAGGAGCCCCTTAGACAGCGGTGCAGCTTCAAGTATTCTTGGGCAAGTCTCTACAAGCTTTGTACACCTGCCATCTTCAGGTTATTCCACAGATGTTCTATGGGGTTTAAGTCTGGGCTCTGGCAAGGACAGTTAGTGACTTGTCCTGAGGCCACTCCAGCATTGCCTTGGCTGTATATTTTGCATGATTGCCATGCTTAGAGATGAATTGTTGTTCCGGTTTCAGGTCACATGGACCCTGGAGCAGGATTTTCATCAAGGATCTCTCTGTATTTGGCTGCATTCATCCTCCCCTCAGTTCTGACCAGTCTTCCTGTCCCTGCCGCTGAAAGGAAACTCCACAGCATGATGCTGCCATTACCATGCATCACCATAGGGATGGAACTAGCCAAGTGATGGGCACTGCCTGGTGATGGCAAGACAATGTGTGTCGAGTTGCCTGAACAGTGTAATTTTTGTCTCATCAGACCAGAGAATCTTCTCCCTAATGCTCTCTGTGTCTTTTGAGTGCTTTCTGTTAGTCCAGGTCCATTTGGTTTGTTATATGCCTTTTACTCAAAGTGGCTTTTGTTTAGCTGCTCAACCATAAAAGCCTGATTGATGGAGTGCTGCTGAGATGGTCATCCTTCCGGCAGCTTCTCCCATCTCTGCATAGGACTTCTGAAGCTCTTTTAGAGCGTCCATTGGGTTCCTGGCCAGCTGGCTCCTGACAAAGGCGTTACATGCTCCTGGGAACACTCAAAGCTTTGGAAATGGTTTTAAACCCTTGTCCTGACCTATACTCGCCACATTTTTATGTCATGCAGTTTGAATTATGAGACCTTCTATAATATACACATGTTTGTGCCTTTCCTAAATCCAATCAATTCATTTTGCCATAGTTGGACTTGAGTCAAGTTCTAGACACATCTCAAGGATAATTAGAGCAAACAGGATGCACCTGACTATAATTTGGAATGCCAGCATTGAGCTGATGATGGGAGGAATACATTCACAATATTTTAGGTAGGCTGAGATTGAAAGGAGGTTGAGGTCCCCATCCAGCACCTGGATTTTATATCATGTAAAAGCCCTCCTGTCAGGTGAGTGACTATAGTTTTCTTTTGGTGTGTGTTTATGTCCTCCGAATGGAAGAGGATTAATTATCTATTTAAAAAGTCTAAAAATTTATAACATTTTCAAGTAAGAGAAAAGGTCACTTGACCTAGTAAGTAAAAGTGCCAAGATACATTCACCTAATAAGAAACGACAATGGAATCATCACAAAAAAGTAATTGAAAATGACAGTTTAGATTTCCTCTTTTATGATATTCTGCAGTGTGATACATAATTTCTTCTTTAGCCATTTCAATAGGATCTGTGCTTGCATTAACTAAATTTTCTGTCCTCCATACTCTGTATGTTGCATGGAAGACAGTAACACTGATAGATTTCATGCCATTTTAGGTAATTTACTGGCTATAATATTGCGAATCTCTCAGATGCAGATGAAGTTAAATTCATCCTGGTAGTCCCTGGTCTCCCAGCCTTCCTTTTCGGTCGAAGTGCCTTAGCATTTTCGTATCAAACACTGGTGATCCTGATTTCCTCCTTGGGGCCAGTCCTCGTACACTGTAAGGGTCACTGTTCATCCACAGCCAGCAGTCATTCAGATAATGCACCGGGTCGGTCATGTTAACTTGCTGGATCACTTTCTGGGCCAGATAATGTTCTGTTTCACAGAGCAGGCACTGCAGAGAGAAACAGACTAGTCTGTTTCTCTCTGCAGTGCTCAAAAGCCTCCTCCTCCTCTTAGGACTTCTTCATTTCCACTGCAGTAACACTGAAACAGTAAAAAGGCAGGGATCTTCTCTTGTCACTATCATTCTATTTTCCATCAGTCATGAGATGTACATTATACTCTTTTCCCTCCAAATGATCTGGTCCATTATTAGCCAAGTTTTGCTAGATGAATGTCTCCCCCTCCGGACCAAGTCTCTGCAGTAATGTTGTCAGGATCTCAGTGGAGATTGATCCATCCCACAGGACTGTTTTTACCTGCAGCTTTTAGGAGCTTTTCTTAATCCCTCTGGCTACAAACAAAGAAAAGATCAGTTTAGTATGGTCTACGGTGATTCTCCGCCTCAGGCCAATTCTTATCCATTGGAATATATGAATATCCATTTTCCTATTTCCCCCTCAACAGCTATACAAAAAATATTATGAAGATGGCGATATCCCTGGTCACTGCTCTGTAGTACTAGCTGAGATTGTTTTCTTCTTTCTTGTTTTCTTTGTTTCTTCTCTAAAATTATGTCATTTAAGATGCAGGATTGGTCACAACACCACATCAACACAGCAAACAATATTCAGCAGAATAACTAGGTGGTGAAATCAGATGTTGCATGTGTGCTTGATAGTTGTTGAAACTGGAAAGAGTGGTATCATGGAGCGGTGGGATTCGTAAGATGAAGAGGCAGTGACAATCATAAGACCATATCTCAGAAATTACATTGTAGATTCCATTGCAGCTGTTTGTGTTACACCACTTTCTTCTTTCACCACTTTACAGCAAATTTGACGTAAAATAGATAACAGTTTCGATTTCAGTGAAATTTCTACTTTTTGTTAACATGAATGAAACAGGTTAGAAAAAAAAATCATCATTAAACACAAGTTTAAAAAAATCTTTCAGGAGTTAGTGTTGCACAAGATTCAACATAAGTGGTGGCCTGGTGATAAGCTGCTGTTGTTTTTATGTGCTGAGGTTTTCAGAGCTCTACTTCTGAGACATCAGCAGCCACCTCAATACAGTGGAGGTTAGTAGAATTTCATTCCTTATGCTTAAAGCATTAAAAACTCACCATTAAAAAACCCTGAACTCACATTCAGTCATATACAACTTGATTTATTGTACCAAATACTAAAAGTTTGGTCCTCATGAGAAACAAATGTCTGCCTCTTGGTGGTTGAGCAGGTATCACAACCTAGGTTTTTATAGGTTTTTATTTTTTGTCTTCAAATTAAAAAGAGCTGTCTTCTGCTGATGGATATGACAGTGATGAAAGTGCAGTGAGGGCTGGGTATGAGGGCTGGGTATGAATTACAAATTTGATGAAACAAATCATTCCAGCTGCAGCTTCAGCCAGCCCACAGGCAGATACAAGATCAATGTGGGTCGGTACGTGTCATTAGATTAGTGTCAGTGATGTGGCATGTATCAACTTCCACACTCTCATTTGCACATAGGATCAGAAGATCCCATACTGACATGACTGAGGTTATTCAGTCAACTTAGGCCGTCACTGCAAAATGAACACAAATGGCTCGACAAAACAAGCCACTCTGTACTCATGGCTTTGACTCAGACACGATATCCAATTATGACGACCAGCGTGCCCAGGAGTTCATGTGACTGGCTCTGCTGCACCCGCCTGTTACTGCTTCACCTTGAAATGGTACGCACAAGATCAGACCTTACACTTTTTGCTTCATATGAATGGGTGTATTAAATGTTATTGCTAATGGTAAGAGTTTTGTGTAATAATCTACAGGACAAGATTATTTTTTTGTCTGGTTGTCCCAGAAACTCTGTAAGTCACCAGGGTTATTAAGGATATGACTGTGATAATCCAATATTGTAGACTCTTATTCTGTTAAGTCCGTTCAATTAAAAGTCCACTTTGGAGTTTGTAACCACTAGTAGTGCAATGGAGCAATGTTTTTTTCATTGCACCCCTACTCTGCTAATGAAAATTGGCGCTAGTAGCACATAAGCATAGTACAGTGGTTGATTCGTTTACAATAAATAAGGAACCATTGTTAATAAACATAGAGCTACCATCAAAACATACTTATTCCTACGCCGCCCTGAAAAACCTCAACACTGAATTCTTTTTTTCCCCATTACATTATCTTGCAGTTTACCCCATTCTTTTTAAGTATCCGCCAAGACCAGTCCCATAAATATGCCATACAGGGGGAACAAACCACTGCTTAAGGTCTAAAGGTCTCGGTCTATTAATATGACAAGTAAATCACATGGGTACTATGGGCACTTAAAAGGTTCATGCTTTGATTTACAAGTAAACCAGGGCCTTGGACAAAAAAAAAAAATTGATGTTCTCCTGCTCTCCAGAAAAATAATCATGAATAATGTCTCATGTTGAAGAATGTCAAAAGCAGCAGGGGAAAATGAAGACATGCTGCTATGCAGAGTAATTATAAATAATGAGGAAGATGTAAGATGAAGAATTGCAATCTGACAGATGTGGGAAGTGTATTCTAAAGAAGGAACACAAAAGATATTGAAACTTAGACTGACAACAGTCATATGTTAAGACATATCACCCTTGTATTGCAGTAATAATTATTCAATAATCACTGTCAATGTAATATATCACATACAGACAAAGCTTGGAAGGTTCTCAGAGCAGCTTCTTTTAGTCTGACCACACTAATTACAGGAAACCATAATCAAATTGTTGCCATTGACTACGGTTTGCTCCATGTGTATCTGATGTGTGAGAATAGATCCCCAGATTGTCATATGAGAGCATTTTGTGTAAATTAGGTGCTTTTAGCTCATGGATCTCAATGCTGACTTGTAAGAATATTTATTCTTCTTTTCTGCCCGAAGGCCTGCCGGAGTGCTGAACACAATAACAACATCTTAATGATACTAATTAGGTTTTGTAGATGATATAGCAATTGAATTGAACACATTTCTGCCCCCTGCTCAGACAGGAGCTGTGTTTGGCTTGAGATGAAAAGGTCGGTTTAAAAAAAAAAAGTAAAATGAACAGACTGTGAGATAAATAATCCCTCTTTGCCTCCTGTTTTTTTCTATTCCTCCACCAAAGCATGGCACAACAAAGATAATCAACCAAGTGGTGAGCAGGTGAGTGTGTCCATTCATTATGCTTATTTGTGACTGTGTTTTTTTTGTGAGGATCAGAGACTGTGTGTGTTTCTGTGTGTGTGTGTGTGTGTGTGTGTGTGCGTGTATGTGTGTGTGTGCGTGTGTTTGTGTGTGTGTGTTTAAAGAGTGAGGGGTTTGTCTCCTCTCTGGCCCCTAGGCGACCTGCATTATTCAGTATAGAGATAAGAGGCTCCACACTCTGGACCTTTCTGATACTGCTTAACCTCAGCATGCTTACACACACACACACACACACACACACACACACACACACACACACACACACACACACACACACCACACTTTCTATTACACACAAAAATGCACAAAAACACTCTACAGTGGGAATCCGTCATCTGGTAGCCTACTGAATAATCTTCAAAGCCAGAACACTGCACGAAGGACATAAGAACCCAGAGGGATTCAGACTCTGGATGCTTTGCTCCTAAAGCTTATTGCTAATTCCCATTGTCAGCAATAGCAAGCCAAATAACGTTTTACAGAAAACATGCTGAAATGACTTTAAGAGCTACAGTCAAGGTGGCCCGACACAGTATGTACTTATTAATCTTGAGCATTGTGTTAACTCATACTGTACATTTTGATCTGCCTTTCTATGAAGCAAAAAAAGGCACGCCTTCCACGTTCCCACTGTACTGGATCAGCTATGGGATTGCTGGTCACACTAATGGGAAATGTTGGGTCTCTGTAAATAATAACTATAAAGGGTCTGGTCTAGACCTGCTCTATATGAAAAGTGCCCTGAGATAACGTCTGTTATGATATAGTGCTATATAAATAAAGTTGAAATGAATTGAATTGAATGACCATAAAAACTGAACCCCCCGATCTGTTTTGTGTAATGACAATTGAAATGAAGTTTAATCAAAACTGCCATATCCTAAAATGTTTCCAGGATGAGGCTGTGTACCGCTCTACTTTGAATGGAAAGCAAAGAGAAAAAAGGAAAAAAAAAATAATATTGGATCTTTTAACAGCAGTCATTCGGGCGGTCCAAACGGCTCAAACTGCAGGGCAGTAGATTAAAATTTAATGCAAGCCAAAAAACTGTCTGATCATCAGATCAGCGATCTCTCTGGTAAACAGACTGTATTACATTATAATGTAATACATATATGTGCAATCACCCACTCTTTGAAATAAAACTTTCTGTGTAAATGTGCGGTGATATAACATTAATGGGTTTATAACCACTAGGAGAATTATCCAAGCGGCCAAAATCAGTTAAACTACATTGGTGAGGAATATATGGGCATACCATTGTTGTGGTAAAAAAATTTGTAGCTCTTTAAACATCATGTTCACGTCATCACTGATGTGCAGGGTAGAGATCCAGGGAGACAAACGTTTTTTTTTTGACTGTTGTAACAGTTAAGGACATGGCTATTTAAAAAAAAAATACATTTGATAATAAAAGTTATACTGGGTGTTTTTTGTGTGAGAGGTGCTTCATTTAAGTTTTGCTATTGCTACATAGTAAATGTCAGCATATAGCACCTTTAAACAAAACGTCAACACTGGAAAACGCACGCACAGGCACACACACACACACGCACACACACACACACACACACAAACAAAAGAACAGGGCCAAACCTCTGTAAGCAGCCCTGATTAGCATCATCAAGCCCAATCAAAGCAAGTGATTGCCCTTGGTCTGAAGCCACAGAGGAAGACAAAGGATTACTTGCACATGAATAGTACTAATGACCACAACAAAACACAGAAAAATAGAAAGCAGCAAACAGTGAAAAACATTTGTCAGAAATATGGTGGGCCCTCTCTCCCACCTAGCTATTCACTATGCTGTCTCGCTCATAGCTGGTTAAAACGTGGTAAGAGTAAGAAACTGAAATGTAGAAATCACAAGTCTCCAGCAGGTCTAACTTTCTGTACTATATGGGTTTTGTAACTATGAAATAACGTCTCATAAATACCAGACAACTCTCAGACACCATCCTCAGATGCACATTTCAAAATATGAGACATTTATCGGCTTCTGGATGCATAGGTTGTCAAAACATATGAGACTGCTGTTGTCCTTGTTTGTTTTGACCATGACTGATCCATAACCTTAACTACATGTTTATCATTTTAACAATGTCAAAGAAAGGTCCTCTAACCTTAAGGAAGAACTTTAATCCAAATCACGAGTTTTTGTGATGTTCCATAAACTTAACCATGCATTTATTATTGTAATCATGGCAGCAAAGGTCTGGTATGCCTGCCACCACAGGGTTGCTATGTCAGGAGATGCTCCTCTCGGTCATATCAGATGGTAGGGACGAACAACCTATATAATCATTCAGGTTGCAGGACTTGCTTAAATATATACCTTTATAAAACAAACTCCACAGGATACCTTTAAATTTGTGCTTGCAGTCTGAGTCCACCAATCCAGCTCCTTCAACAGAAATGAAGACTTTCTGCAAATCCAGATTTATTTGCTGTTGCTTGGTAGCTAAGCTTACACATAAAGCATCATAATTCCGGTAAATTCCAGTTAAAATACAGTCAGCGTTTTGATGCATATGAACGGCTCTCAGAAGGTGACAACCTTGCCGCACCCTCTGTAACACACAAACTTTAGGCCCTGGTCGCTTTATCATTTGCAAATGACTTCATTAGGGTGTTGTGTCCTGCACTCTTTCACATGAAGCAGGTGATTAATTTAGGTAAGGTGGGACTTCTCAATGACACAGAGCATGTTAATGGGCAGCCGGTTATAATCCCTGCCGTCCTATTGCTGAGCTAATGTGTTCAGTCACAGAGAAATTATTGATGATTGCTTGATTAATGTACATGTAAGCGCGGCACTGGATTGAAATACATATGCATGCATTATATATGTGACTGATACAGGGCTCATCTCAGTACTTCCCCCCTGGCTCATTTGTGATGATTGATCACACTTTTAGGAATTGTGGGTAATTACCTCTGAAAATATTCATTTGCAAGGTCAGAGGGTGTTTGCTATATATAAAAAGCATTAAGCATTAAGGCTAATATATAGAATTCATGAACCAATGAGAAAAGATCACACGTATAATAATTTACATAAGGTTTTATGGTGTGAGGAAATCAGATGGGAAATGTAGCAGCTGAGCAAGGCAACCACATAGAAATATCTTGAGAAAGGAAAATTGGAAAAAAATCTTTCAACTAAAGTGACATTAAGAGTCTAAGTGTGAGAGAAGATGTGAGTGATCTAAAAAAAAACATTTTTCATTGTCACACGCTGTCACTTTTTTCCTTTTCTTCTTCTAGTAATCATCCTGTGCTTCAGCTTTTCCAGACTGAGTTGTAGCATCAGAAGAAAAAATCAGGCTGCATTCACACCAGACTAAAGTAAAACCTTGGCTCATGGTCTCGTGAAGCTTTTGTGTGAACGGAAAAACACACACACACACACACATACACACACACACATGCTCTAGGATGCTGTGACATGATCTTTTCATTTGGGACGATGTGAAGATGGATGGATATAGATTCTGAGCTGTTCCCTCAATATACGTTTGGTTTCAACTGCCAACACATGGACACACATATACAGTATGACACAATGTTTCCCTAGCTAGTTTCAAAACCCCTGCTGAATTTGAAGGATGACTGCAGTTTTCCCCCTGGGAAAGCTGTAGCTCTGTTGCTACTCCACCAGCTGCTCCCCACAGTCCCTTGGAGCCTTGGCAGTGGCGTTTCAGAAGCAATTTGGAATAACTTCGAAGAAATTAATAAGGAGGCAAAGTGCTGTTTAAGATGGCATAGTGTTAGCAGATGTGTATTCTTGCTGAAAATATGACCATGACTGATTTTGAACCCTGGTTTTGGTAGGCAGCTGCTCTCCCCTCTTTCCAGTGCTGTGTATTTTAGTGGTATGCAGTACCGGACCGTACCAACCTACTTTAACCCCTGGTTATACACAGTACCTGCTGGCAGGCCAACAGGCTGTCTGAAATGCATAACTTGTTGCTTGAGGATTAATTCCTAGACTGGACCTTGTCCTCTGTACCTTCAACCTAAGACCTGATAAAGTTTGATAAATCATCCAGCCTGATTTTAAAAGAAAATTAATAATTTAGGTTTAGTTTCTGATATTAGACGGCCTGGTGAAGACGGGTCGATAGATTCTTCATTATCCAGAAGTTGCACATGGGAAGAGATGGAGGGCACTGCGGGTTCTGAGGACAGGGATTGCAGGCATCTGAGTCAGTCCATGATTTCACAGGTATCTAACCAGGAGCAGTAGGCTGTTGATTGAGGGCAAAGGTGAATGGAAGTGGCGGCTTGGAAAAAAGAGAAGTGCTTTGGTCTTCTTGCTGAGCTGCTGTTACCAACCGCTTATCATTCAGCTAAAGCCTGTGGTGGGGCTTTGGCTTCTTCTACGAGGCACCCATGATGTCCAGGGCACATAAAGGTCAAATCAGAGATGCATGACTAGCGCTCAAATGCCACAGAAGATACAGGATGGCCACTTCTAAAGGATGAGATCTGTGACACTCAGCCTCTGTGTGTGTCCTTTAACTCTGTTACCCGATTTGTTATCTCCTGAAACTTCTCAGGAGCGAGCCTGAGCCTAGCAAGCTCTCCATAACTACTCCATATACTGCGTGTGTTCCAAGTGACCATTGGTGGGATGGAGAGCCTGTCATCGGAGAGAGGGGTAAGATGCTATAATCAATCAAACGGATTTAACACACGTTACCTCATCACAGTCGTTCACTGTGTTGCACTTGATTTCAATACAGTAAAAGTGACAGAGGTGGTTTTGTGAAGAGCTAGAAAAGAGCTTGAGAGAGAATTTTAAAATTCCTGCCTGCTTTCTTACCTTCACCCACACTAGCTGACAAGTGGGAATGACTGTCGGATTTTCAGTTTAGGAAAGTTAGAAAAAGGACCGACCAGTTCATATTTCAGAGGGTGCGTTGGTGGGGGGGGGCTTCACCTGTACTTTGTCAGGAGATTTACAAAGTTATTATCTTTCAACATCGGGAGACCTTGAATCTCTTGTTTGATTTCATGGCAATGGATGTTTATTCAAGATGGTCATCATATGTATTTGTGTCCTTGGGATGTGTAAGTCATATTGAATTTTAAAATATTTGTATCACGTCTGTGTGTTCAGATTTGACAAATTTATAATTCCAAGAAGGAGTGTTATTTTGAGACAAAATTGTAGCAATCAGGCTCTGAGGGTTTTAAAATACCATAATTACCTCCATGAGCTGTATGTCACAGCCGCTGTTGCAGCTCCAACTGTTGGACTGTGTTGATACATGGAAGAAATCAGTTGCCAAACTACAATAATTTATTTCGTGTTGATTTTATAAGACTGACGGGCACCTTTCCCTGTCACTTCGCAGATTCTTTGCTTCACAATGACCTAAAGCTGTGCTTACATTAATCACTTTATACTGCACCCCCCCCCCCAACACAAACACTCACACACACACACACACACACACACACACACACACACAAACACAGATAAGCACAGACACACACAAGCGGCCCAGGAAGGGGGGTAATAAGCTCTCCATAAGGCCACCAAGGTAGCCTAAGCTGCAGTGGACAGGTCAGCCTCCTGGAGACTGACTCAGACTAAACAGTCAGTCTCTGTGTATGCTTGCTCTTTGTGGACACAAAAACAAGAATGAAGAGGCAACGAAGCGAGTGTGTGCATTTTTAAAAAGAAGAGATAAAGTGTCCCTGTCTCTGTTTGTGTGTTTTAAAGGTGGAGAGGAAATAGAGATATCAGACGGAGGGACAGTGATGGGGTGGGATACAAATGTAAGTCTGATGAAAAAGCTCAGAGAGGGAGAATAAGAGAGTAAATAAAGAGGAAGTTAGGGAAATTGAAACAGTGTTGGTTGATGGAAAACAGAAGACATTAAGATGACAATAATGACAAGACCAGAGGAATAGATATAAAGCCTCGGGGTTTGTTTGCAGTGTGTTTCTGAGCAAGAGGGCTGACAACAGAGTGTCCGTCGGGCATTCAAATGACCCCTTGCTGCTTCAACTTTCCATAAACAAGCCAATCTTTCTTCTTGATTTGGTTTTGCTGAAGGTCCAGCTTAACCACTGACAACAAGGCTGAAGAATTTCTACCAGGAGGCCTGCATGAGGAACTACACAGTTATTCCTCCTGATAGATGCCAATAACACCACCTTTAAGGCCTAAAGTAATACTCAAACCATGAAGGTCTTTGTACATAAGGATACAGTATATTTGTGTTATGCTTATGTGAATGAGGGTTGCACTTGTATCAGTGTATATCCCATTTTCGTCTTTACCTCAAATACAATGAAGCACAAAGAGCTTTTTAGCAGGCACATTTTACATTCAGTGCACACATGCATGCCTTTGCAATGGCTTTTTTGTTTATTATTTTAGTTTTATAGTTTTTATTTATTGTGTTGTTTTTCTGAGTTGTTTTAATGGGGTACAGGAGTATTGCCTTTGACATCTCCTGTGCAATGTCTGTACACATATTTATGACTTCTTTAGCCCTAATGGGAAGAAAAAAACTTCCTTTGCCTCCAGTGCCAACCCATAAAAACACATCAAAAACATAAATTCACTAGTATAACTAACTAATGGTAAAATAATATGTGTATATTTTCATCTCCGAGCTTAGACTATTGCTTTGAATTTTGTTTCAGTGTTTGTACAATTAGCCCATGCCAAAATTATTCACATAAACAATTTCAAATGCTGCCAAAGTAGATGTCCCATTTTTTCTAATCTTGCTGCATTTTTGCTTTCCCCAAATTGCAAAAAAGATATTAATGTCATAAAAAGATATTAATGTCATAAAAAGATATTAATGTCATAAAAAGATATTAATGCCATACAATATTATATGATAGAAACTGCATAGTTTTATCTTCTGGGCATAAAAAAAATTCTTTTCTGTTGCCTCATCCACTACCTAAAGAAAAACTTTGTTTCTCAGAATGCAGGGGGCTTTAACATCCACCGAACACCAATAAAGTCTGTATACCAGCAGCAGCCTTAAGCCTAAGTAAATTTCCCCTGATAGCCTCTCTCTTCCAATATATGTCCATCACTTTAAAGTTTCACTTCTTTCTCCCACTTTGTGTTTATGTTTTGATGCATTAGAAGAAGGAAGCTTGACATCCAGTGTGCTTTAGTTTCTATAGGGAGTATACACTGACTGAGCACTTTATTAGGAATACTTATACACCTGCTTATTCATCAGCCAAACATGTGACAGCAGTGCAACGTATAAAACCCTGCAGATACAATTCTGGAGCTTCAGGTAATGTTCACATCAATCATCAGAATGAGGAAAAAAATGGGATTTCAGTGACTTTGACTGTGGCATGATTGTTGGTGCTTTGATTATTTCTAAACTGCTGATCTCCTGTGATTTTAACGCAACAGTTTCTAAAGTTTTTTTACTCAGAGTTGTGAGAAAAACAAAGACAGATCCAGCGAGTGGGATGGAAACACATTGTTTATGAACGATTTCAGAGGAGAATGGCTGGACTGGTTGGAGCTGAACAGTACAGTAACTCAGATAACCATTCTTTACAACTGTGGTGAACAGAGGAACTCCTCAACATGTCCAACTCTGAGGCAATGTGCTACAACAGCAGAAGACCACATCAGGTTCCACTCCTGTCAACCAAGAACAGAAATCTGAGGCACAGTATGAATCCATGGGCCCAACCTGCCCCGTGTCAATAGTCCAGGCTTAACGATGGTGGTATAATAGTGTGAGGGTACTTTGGGCCCCTTCATCCCAATCACTCATGGTTTGAATGCCACAGTCTATCTGAGTATTGTTGCTGATCATCTGCGTCCCTATTTGGCCACAATTTGCCATCTTCTACTGGCTACTTCTAGCATGATAATGCACCATGTCACGGAGTTAAACTGGTTTCATGAACATGACAATGACTCCAGTGAACTTCAGTGGCCTCCCCAGTCATCAGATCTTAACCCAACAGAAAACCTTTAGGACGTGGTAGAACAGGAGATTGGCTGCGTGAAAGGGAATCTGACAAATCTGCAGACATGATGTGATGCAGTCATGTCAATATTGACCAGAATCTCAGAGTAAAGTTTCCAACATCTTGTGGAGTCTACGCCATGTTTTGAGAACAAAGGGACCTTCATTACACTGCACAAGTCTGTTGTTCATTAAAGATCGACGCGTCTAATTTAGGGTAAACATTTTTAAGTTGATTTTGAGGAAAGCTTGTGTTAAGCACAGACAAGAAACATTACAATGTGTAAAATTGTCCTTGGATTCATAGACAACAGTGGCAGCCATGATTGAATGAACTGCACACTGGCAACAGTGTTTGAAAGTGTTTGAAATACTGGAAGTTCAACTTCCTGGCTACACCACAGCCAGGAAGCTGAACTTCCTGGAACTGTTTTTTAACTTGTTAAAATTCACTGTGTTTCTTGGAGTTAATTGTGGCATCAGTGCTCATATGTAACCAAAGACATCTTCTTGAATGTATTCTGAAGTACAAATTTGGAGTATTCGTACTTAGCCAGAGTTTTTTTCCATTTTTTGCTACTGGTACTGGTAAATGTATAAATCTGATGGCTATGGCATAGGTACTAGTTATTTTGGAGATTAAGCCATTAAGCCTTAACATGCAAAACATATGATCAGTTAATGAGTCAGGATTCATTGTTAAAGACTAGACCGGCTGACGGTATGTTGTTGTTAAGCTCCAACTCAACCAGCTCATTCAACATTCAGTGGCTGCTTACTGTTTTTTTTTTCTTTGTATCAACATTTATGATCCTATGAAATATTACAATAAAACTTTGGCATTCTGTTTCATAGATAGAACAGGTCTTTTACTTGTAATAGGGTATTTTTTTACAGTGAATTATAGCTACCTTTACTTAGTTAAAGAATATAATTACTTCTTCTACCATCTAATGGTGGCGAAGGCACACTGCAAATCCAAAACAACTCCGCAACTTAACTTTAATGTATCATACAGTACAGTAAAATTGTGCTCTCAAGCCAAAAATGGACTGCAAATGGCAAACAGACTGCACTTATATAGCACTTTTCTAATCTAATTGACAACTCAAAGCGCTTTACACTACTGCCACATTCACCCATTCCCACACACATTCTCTTAGAGTTTTTATTTTATCTTTTTAATACATACAGCGCTTTATACAGACACATTCATACATTCATACTGATACATCAGGGGCAATTTGAGGTCTGGTATCTTGCCCAAGGACAGGTCAACATGCATACTGGAGAAGCCAGGGATCAAACCTTCAACCTTACGGTTAGTGGACAACCCGCTCTGCCTCCTGAAATCAAAGCTGCTTTTCTTCACTTCACTCAAACCGTATATTCTCCTATCTTATCTCCTATTTTATCTACTTTATTGATTTACACTTGGAAATAAACCTCCTATATCTGTATCTGTGTGTGTGTGTGTGTGTGTGTGGGGGGGGGGGCTTGTTTTTATATCCTGGTGGGGACTTTAAACTGAATAAAGACTAACCCATGGAGACTCATGCCATTGTGGGGCCAAAAAATGTGGCCCCCACAGGTCCGGATTTCTTTTGTAGGGGGTAAGACCTGGTTTCAGGTAGGGGTAAGACTTGGTTTTCAGACTTGTTCAGGTTAGAATCAGGTTTGGATTAGGGTCAGTGTGAAGGGCTGGGGAATGCATTATGTCGATGAGTTGTCCCCATGGGATATAGTGAATCAAATGTGTCTATGTACTTGGCATGAGTATGTGCATATAGAATGAAACATGTAAATTCCATTAGGACATGAAATAGAGTCCTGATGATCAAAGCACAGACTCTTCACTTAGTAAACTCACTGCAGAGCCGCCTGTTCAGTTTTATTTGCGTCCGATAAAGACAAACTTGCTCCTTTTCGTTGACATACAGTGTCAGAAAAGAAAACATTATTGACAGTTAGCAATGTGCATCGTCTGTTAAACAGCAAAGACAACAATTTTTCCTGGGAGTGATGCAGCAGCAAGCAGCATGTAAGTATTTATTCACTTTGTTAACAATTTTTTTGTTTTTATCAATTTAATAAGTTAATATCCCATTACAAAGAAAACCTTTCTTCCATGGTGCCTTCTATTTTAGCTACTGTTGCTTACCATCATTTTCAGATTCAGACAAAGTTATTCATGGCTTTAATTCTTCACCCACTCTATGTACTACTATAATACACTGTTTCATGCTTGATCCTTAAAATTTGCTCTCATTCAGTTGTTTCCAAACTCTGCAGTTAGAATTAAAGTGTCAACTACATTATAGTTCGTTATAGTTGTGTCATAAGCCATTTAGTTTGTATACTGCTCAAAGATGCTTAATGTAACAAGAAAGGTAGATCACACAGTATATCTGTGATTTTAAACTCGGGAATAGATTACAAAATTTGTAAGTCTCTACTCACAGACCTTTTAATTTGAAATTCTGCCTCAAAATAATAAGTGCATCATTTTTTTCTCTCTTTCATCATTCTTCAGCCCAGAAATCAGCTGAAATGGACTCAACGGCAGAGTATGCGGGCATTGACCTGCTTCAGGCCACCTGAGCCCTGAAATTCATTCAGCTCCAGCTGGTAGACTTGGCCAGGGACTGTAACAGCACAGTCCAGAACAGCCTGGTCAGCTTCGACTGCTTTGTGGAGCTGGAAAATAAACTGGAGAAGCTTCTCCACGAGGTGGATGTTTAACCATCAGACTGAATGGAAACTCACATGTGATTTTGTTGTAATGTTTCATTGATCGTTAAAAGGTTCTGACCTGATGGATCCGGAAATTCTGACTGAAGTTTAGCAGCATTTTAGATCTTATGAGCAGCTTTGTCATTTTTAATTTGTTCTTAGAAAATTAGAAAACAAAACGCAGAACCACAGTCATGATAGGTCAGTTGAACCAATCAGTGAAAACTGCTGAATGAGAAAGAGACATTAGTCTGATAAAGCCAGGCCCAGGTCAGGTCGCTGGTTTTGGTCTGATGGAGTCGATTATTTTTAAGAGCTGCAGTTAGACTAGGAATCCCAATTCCCTTAAATTTATTACTATTCTAAAACGGCACAAATTGTTTATTTACCACACTTTGATTTTTCTTGTAATTATTTACTTATATTTTATGGACTTCAGAATAATAGAAGAATAAATCTCCTATCTTATATACTTTTTGTGTATTTTGTTTGTTAATTTATTACATAACATATTATCTGTCTTTCATGTGTCTGTCTTTCATGTGTCTGATTGCAGCCGGTAGTCCCCCTCTAAGAAAACCTGAGAAGAATGACTTTACCACAGTCAAGCAGGTCGGCAGGGGGGGTAAGATAAACTTTATACGTTTTGTTCAAACTGACTCTTTGGATAGTACTGAAAGTCCGGTCAAAGCAGAAAAGAAGATGAAAACGAGGATGCGATGCAGTCCTAGAATTTTTTTATGCTCACATTGAGAATTTTGTCAGAAAAGACTGCTAAAATGTTTTACTCAAGTAAACATACTTAATGTTATAGAAAGGTATGTCGTCATCTTTTAATTATCACTATGTCCTTTAGATCTGAATCGCTAAGCAACTAAAAAATCATAAGCCATCTATGTCTTTCTTTTTAAGCTACATAATATCAAATTATAAAGTTTTATGGTAAATGTAGATGCTATTAGCATATTGATAATCTGCAGCTTGAAACTGACATTTACAGAAGTACTAATCAGCATTAACATTCACACATATCTCTGTTTTTGGTCTCCACCAACTCCTGAAGGAAATATCTGTTTGCTGTGTTCACAAGCTAGTTGCTTATTGTGTCCATCTGCCATGTGGTGTTGATCAGGTAGGGATCATTGGGTTAATCAATGAAAACAGCTGGCTGTTGCTGCTGAAAATGAGGCTGATGATAGCGGTGGAACTGAACCAAAACTGTAAAGTTGTGGGCTGATTAACCGCAATAATGTCATTTTCCAAATTACATGCAGTCATGTGATCTATTGGTAATATAAAAATATTAATTACAACTCCATTATTGCTATGTACTAAATATGACAAAGATAATATAAAGATAGTAACAAGATGTGCCTCAGGGATAAATGGTGGACGGTGTTCTTTTCTTTCCACTTTAAAAGTCTAAAATTAAAATGGTTATATGTCAAGAATGGATTATGCTGTGCAGTCATCTCAACATCAGTACTGTCATGTAGGAAATCATTGCTTCCAATTAGACCTGATAATGGCCATTTAATGTAGTGATAACATTTGACAAAGGTGTTTAGGTTAGGTTAATTGAAGATTCTAACTGAGCCTCTCCCTTCATCTTTTACACTTAGAAATCAAACATTTTAAATAAACTATGTTGTGTAATAGATTTGTGGTTGTTTCTCGGACATCGATGATGAGTAGATGATGAAGGGAAAGTCGCTTGATTGCATAAAATAGGTTTATTACAAAGAAGACCAGCGTTGATCAGGCACCATGGTTTTCCTGGGAGACGACTTGGAGCCAGAATGAGTTTCTCTCCAAATCACAGCTCAAAAATCACTTATATAGGTTTATGTATAGGCCAAATGATTATGAAAACAGATCATGACTTATGGTTGCTGTCAATAACGGGGCCCCACTTCCCAGGATAAAGGGTCACCAGTTCCTGCACCCTGAGGAATAGGGATCTCTCCTACATAAACATTACAGAACAATGGGAAAAGTAACATATATCACATATCAGATACTACAGTTTAAACTGTATTCTGAGTATTTTGCAACTCTGATTCAAACCACTCATTTAGCCATTTCTTCCAAAAATATCTATTCACGCTGAACAATCCCCTTTTAGCAATTAAATCATTTTTAAAACATTTTCTGGTTAAATTTGATACTCACAGGGCTTGGATAAGGTTAGGTAAAAATCAGTTAAATACAGAAAAAGTTCGAGTGACCTGAGGCACAATATGATTATTTGTATTTAACCAAAACCAAAATCTCTACTTGACCCACAACCAAAGTGCTCTTGGGGAAACACATAAAATAAGAAAGTGCTATACACACAGTTTCTAGGAGACAGGAATACATACTGTCACCTGCTCACGAGGTATGAACATGTGTATTCATGAAGCGCTGGCGTGTCTGTGAACATTCTCTGGACAGTGACGTATATCGTACCTGTCTACTCTTGCCATTTTCACTCATCTGGAGCTCTCTGTACCTTCTCCTCCCCCTGAGTCACTGAGACAGATCAGAGTAATGGAAAAGAGAATGATTTCAGACACTGATCATCTTCCCCATTGAACTTAACAGAAACTCTTCTAAACTGTACGAAATCCCATTACTCTGGTAAAGAAGTCCAAAAATGCTCATTGGATTTTAGAAAACTGGGAGAAAAAAAATCATGTCTCTGTTCAGTGCTTCATCTTTTGCCTATACATTAATGAATAATGGGTTTTCAAACTTGCATGATTTGGACTGAAAAGAACAGCAGCGTTCGTGAAAAGTACAGTAAATCTCCCAAGACGTGGACGTTTTTTTCCAACAAAGTTATACAAATATTTGCTTGTATCTAATTCTTTATAGATCAGTGAATGCTTCTGATATCTCTGTGTTTAAAGTCTTAAATAGGATCAAAGTTCAAATACCCAGTGTTGGTTTATCAGAAGTTTTTCTGGGTCCTGTCTTTTTTAAGATGTTAATTGTTTTTGTTTAATTTTGAATGTTTCCCTATTATGAGGACACTCTCATAAATAGGATATTTAGCAAGTACAGGTTTTTAATATCTATGTTAGTATTGTCATAAAATAGGATCTGATAAATGCTAAATAAATACACAATTTATAACCTCAGACATTTCAACAGTGATAAAACTAAAAAAACTAATGCAGTTGAATACAACAGCTTTGAAAATTGCTAACAATGGCTGAAATGTTCAGGGGTTTTTTTTGTTATAGAGACAAGAGACAACTTCTGCTCATTTTGAAGGCTATAGTTTATGGTGCAGCTGAATTATATTGCTTTTTAGTGAGAGGTGTTTTGTCCAACCCATTTATATTGCATATGTGTTGGCTCACATTCAATACAAAGGCCTTTGTCACAGCAATCAAAAGCACAGGTGTTACTCATAACATTAACAATGGCTCTGTTCTATACAAATATCCTGGTAAACTCTGACAGTGTGACAGTGATCAAGCATGAATAATAGCAGGACTTTAAAACTGACATGACATGTCTCAGCTGCACACTGAATAAATACTCCAAATAAGTATTTTTTACTTAATTTCTTCATCAGGTGATGTTCAGCATGTGACCAAGAGGGTTTGAAATATAGACTTCAACTAATTCAACCCCACTTGGACATGTGAAAATGTTGTCTGCTGAGAAAAAGGCCTGAGCATGGCTCTTTTGATACACATCAATGCCACTGGTATGTGTTGCTCTTTGGTATAATCAGTTTCATTTTTGGAAAGGCTTTATTCTGTCATTAAATTTGTTTTTTATGTTTGGTTTTCTGGTGGTCTAACCTTTGCATGCTGGCTATATGTGTCAGTTATCTTATTTATATTTTTGGTTAAATTAAAAAAAAAATCAATTCTATGTAGTATAATCTAAAATTTTCACAACTTTTTGTCCACTATATCCATGCTGCAAGGTTGTTGTGTATCGTTTTAATGACATTTGCGCATGTATTGCACGCATGTATGCCACTGCTAATCACAACACCAACTATGTGCATTGAACACTTTGGTCCATTGCCACTTTAATGAGCTTAATGAAGTGCCCAGTGAAACATTTTGCTCTTGTCAGTGTTAGTAAAGCATTCAGAATTATATTTTTTTAATTTTGAGCGTTCGGTCACAAACACTTGTGGTTAGTTGTTTCTTATTTTGTGTGTAAGGCAGATGATCAATCAGTAGGGGTCAGTCAGTCTCCTCTGCTGCATCATCCCTGTGGTCTGGCAAAAATACATGCACCATTTAGCATGGTGTACGTCCCACTAGTTTGTAGTGAGCTACAGCTTGGGATCATTTCCATCATCTGTGCAAATAGCTGGTTTAACTGGGATGGTGGTACAGGCTGGTTCTGTTAGTCACTGTTGTGTTGCATGCAACATCTCGCATGAACATTATAGTGTATGCATACACTGATGAGCCATTTATTGTTGTATGTTTTGCCTTAGCATTGTGTGTACATGTACATATATATATATATATATATATATATATATATATGTATATATATATAGCATTTTTGAGTGACGTATTGCCACTGGTAGCTTATAAGACCTAAAGTTGTGACTCTAAACAAAGGTGACCCTGATACAATCTGTAAATTGTCTTCATCACAGTGTCTGTTTCTTTTCTCATATGTATGCTTTTGAAGTGTGTTTGTATGTGTGTGTTTGCCATGCATGGATGTGGAGAGGGATGGTGAAATGATCCATTCTGTCTCAATGAGTCCAAGCTGGCCACATGGCGGCTTAGCCCGGCGGTGGCCATCTGGACTGGCTGGCGGTCCAGGCTAATGGAGCGCAGGAAGAAGTTTTGGCTGGCAGTTTGACTCTTCAGTATGGATAATGACTATAGTGATGAAATGGGGTGTAGATTTTGAACTTGGCTGTGAGAACGTCATGCAGTAAGTATCCGTTGCTGGTTTTGTTACATCTTGGACAGCAAAGTATTAGCACTGTGAGTGGATGTGATACTGGATGATAATGTTGATGGACCTCATAATTAAATCAAATCTCTGAGCAAACCTAGTTTTCTTGTCTTGCATCAGTCCAGTTTGTATACTGGGGGAGCTAAGGTAAATTTAATAGCCCTGAGAGAAAGCTTTTAATTTCAAAGGATAATTTATGTACGGAAACTGACAAAAGCTGTCCAATTACTCTAGTGAGAGCTTTGCTAGCAGCGTAATTAGTTGAATGGAAAAAACCTGCCAATGTTAATCAAGGTCATTAATGTAATTATTGATCCAAAGAACACAGTCTCCTGATTATAACTTTTTGCTTATCTTTTATTCTGGTTTAATCTTTAAAGTTATGCAATTAGCCAGTGGGGAGTTTCGATGATAGCAAATACTTTCAAGAATATGTTAATAGCAAAGTGGAAGTGTTTCTGTGGGGTTTTCAAGTGAAGCATAGTTTCCTTTAGATTAGGCTTATTTTGCCTCTGTGTGATGCAATGGGGAGGATTTAGCAGACCTCGTCTGAGTCAGGCAGGAGAAAAGGCCGGCTCAACACAATTGGGGTCCTGATTCCCCTCTGGCATTGCAGAGGTCACTGTGGGAGGCACTCTTGTCTTCTCTTTCTCTGCTTATGCCTCCCCCCCTGCTTCTTTAATTTACTTGTTGGCCCTTGGGTAGTTTGTGGCCTCCAGATGTCTTTTCCTTTGTGCTTTTAAACATACATACATACATACACCAGTTCTCAAATTCACTAAAGTATAAGTTTACACTGTATCCAGGTCCCAAATATGCACTTATCAAATTTAAGGGGCCCTTTAAGGGGCATCATTATTGGTTTATTAACATTTTTAGCATTGGTTGGGCTGTAATAATACTAATAATAGTATACACAGTATGACTGTTAGTGAGTAAAGTTACAGTATCCTTTACATATGATATTTTTTTTAATGCCATCATCGGTCACATTCGTAATCACAATTTTCCTGGGCTATAACTATTTTCATGAATTTGCTAATGATAACATCCTCATGCTGGCACACATACGGCTTGAGGTTGAGGATAAGAGAAATTTAAGGCATCTGAAGCATCCCTGGCACCGTTTCTGTGACTCATCTGCCTGTGCACCCCTCTGCTATGCAAATAGCTGCTGAGACGATGACCTTTTCAACTGGAAATAAAAAAGGCATGAATATGGAAATGTATGTATCTGGTGACTTTGACCAACAAGCAGGGGTGGATAATTGTGCTACTGTCCACCCACAAATCTAAAACCTTGAGAATGTGACCTCACCTGTGATCGTTCTGCCTAAGATACGTGCAGACTGTGTGTATGTGTATAGTAGTCATGGACTGTGGAGGATACTTATTAAAGCTGAGGTCAAAAGGGGGAGACTTAGGAGGATTGTTATGCTGCGCCCTTACGCGTGCCTTTGTACTTCTGTGCCTGTGTGTGCACACAGTATGTACATGTTTGTGCTGGCATACAGAGAAGCAGTCTTGTGAGTGTCTGTATGTGTGCGTTTTTGTATCTGGGTCCTTGTCCAACTGTGTAGCTCAACATTCATGCACCTATGCCTCCATGTTTCTGGCACATGTTCACACTGTGTGTCTGTGCATGTTACTTTGCGGAACTTTATTTTGGGATCTAAGCTGGCCATAATAGGGTACACATTTTGGAAGGGATTGGGTAAATAGAATGAAATAAGTTATTTTTACAGTAAAAAAATTTAGAGGACAGATGTCTTTAAGGTTGTATAAAAACTTACATACACTTATGTGGCATACATACATATAATATACAGTAAAAAAAAGGTCATCTGAAAGTGTTGGTTATATTACAGTACTTTGTTAAAACTGAAATGATTAGAGTTTAAAATCAGTAATAGAAGCAAAATCACTGGACTCAGAAGTATGAATATAATTATGAAATGATTTAGCCAAGACAGAATTGAATGTGTTGGGATGTGCGCGTACATTATGTGTATGTAGTTGTGGCCCTTATTTATGTGTGTGTACCTGATCCCATTTCAGTCATGTCTGCACTGATCCCTCTGAGAGCTACATACTGGGAGCCAGAGGTGTTTTGGTGAGTACTGAGAGTAAATGGAACTGATTAACAATGAGGTGGCACAGAGAAGGTAGACAGGGAAATGGGAGTAAGACACATAGAGTGAGAAAAAGAGAGAGAGAGAGAGAGAGAGAGCGAGAGAGAGAGGGTGTCATGCCAGCGGCAGAGCAAACGATAATCACACTGTCCCGTCCAAGGCTGGATGGATGTGACTTTGAATTCTCAATAGGGTGACAACTGCTGGGTGTGTGTACATCAGTTTGTGTGAATGGCGGTGAGATCGAAAAAGGTTTCTACATATACACAGGTGCTGGGAATCAAAATTGCATAGAAGGGAATATAGACCAATGAATATTTTAAAACAGCAAGTCACTTGGCAACATAAACCCTGTAGGAAAACATGCATTTAAAAAAATCATAAATGAACACACATTTACAGCACATTGCATCCTCTCATTGAAATGCAGCTTAAAATTGAAACCAGATACATTATAACAGAGGAGACAAACCACTTAAATCATTCTCAACTGAAAAGTCACTAATGCCAAAGATGGCAATTGTATGACAGAAACTAGGTTTCATGTGACAGCTTTATAACAGCTGAACAGGAAACATAATCAAGCTAATTGTCTTTTTGCACTGATGTAAGTGAAACCTTGCACATGTGTAGTACACGTGTAACTTGGCAGCTTGGCTCCAACCAAATGGTGATCCTGAACTGAAGGTGCACCAAGCCCTGCCCCTTTAGTTACAGTTGTTATGCATGTCGTGCTCATGTGCTCATACGCTCATGCGCTCATACACTTCTCGCTCAGCACATAAATAGTTTACAAAGACAAGTGTAGGAGATTTACCCTCGGAAATATTTTGCAATATTTAAAGCACAGGGTCCTTGACTTCAGACAGGGCGAGA
The DNA here is from genome assembly GCA_016859345.1 of Istiophorus platypterus. Lineage (NCBI taxonomy): Eukaryota > Metazoa > Chordata > Actinopteri > Istiophoriformes > Istiophoridae > Istiophorus > Istiophorus platypterus. The sequence goes on along the minus strand of CM029114.1, from coordinate 17,323,041 downwards.
AGTTATTTCTAGCCCGTGATTGTCCATTTTGTTGGTTGAAATCATAGCAGTAGTAGATTGATTTAATTAGCTTTACTTATTCAACTCATTAAACCAATGGCTTCCACACAGTGGAGAAATGCAGTATTGTGGTCATGACCAGGGTTTTTTTTTAAAACAGAAATGTAAGCCCAGTGTATATAGTTTATGTTAATCCTTAGCCTCGGAAGTAAGGCTGGGCTACTACTTTAGGCAGTACGCTAGTTAGCTGGACATACTAACGTAGCAGCTCACATTAGAGCAGGTAAACATGCTGTCCAATCCATTTGTTATACAGTAGGTCTCGCTTCTTTTAGTGTTGCAGGGGCTAATAACCAACAACACCCACAAAACTCCTCTGATACACAGATCTCATTGATATACAGTCTCCTAATACAAGCCCATATATACACCGCTGCAGAACTTGACAGGCCTGCCGTGCCCGGCTAGGGCTGCCAAGCTGTGGTTGGATAATCGCTCTGTGGAGGAGGGGTCTAGCGAATGGTCAATTCTAATCTCTTGCATTATAGAAATGAATCCACCTATTAGCCAGGGCCTTATTGTACTGCAAATTCAGGTTTGAAAAAGTTATAAAAAAACAGCTGTACACACATATATGGGGCCACATAAATGTTTATGCATGCACACAAGCATGCACCAGTAAAAAAACATACACATACAGGAACACATGAATACACACGCGCAGTCCAAGAAAGCTATTAGCCATCTATTGCCTGTCGCTCTGGAAATGTCAAGACACCATTGTGCGGAGCAGTATTGTGGTCTTTGCTCAGCTCACCTTTGGTATTTCCTTTTTTTTTTTTTTTTTTGTCTGAGACGCCAACGGGTCCAGTGTTATGGTAATGTTCATTTTGATAAGCCAGCACTGCAGCTTGATAGACAGCCCTGGAACAAAAGGAGCTCTGGCCCCATCACTCTTGGCAGTAGGGCAGGGACACAAAGGAGACATAATGAGCCGAGATAGTATTGTGATGGGAGGCTGCAGATGAGAGGGACCGAAAGTACTGTGTCGTGTGTGCATGTTTGTGTTTATGTGTGCGGGTAGAGAAAGAGACAGGGTGTTGGCGTGGGAGGTATCTTGTTCGCCAGTTTGATTGTGTACATGTGTGTAGGCATCTGTGTGTGCCAGAGTGATAGAGAGAGAGACAAGGGTCTGTCAGTCAATCATGACGGTGACAGACAGTCTGTTGTCAGCGCAGAGCGTGCATGCCTGTGTGTGTGTGTGCATGCTTGTGTGTGTCTTACAGAAATACACACAGGTTCATAATGGGCTGATCAATAGCCTATTCAAGGGTAATGAAACACCAGTCAATATCACCACCCACATTCTGGCTCATAAACTGGCAGCCTTTCTCTCCGTCTCTCTGTCTCTCTTCATTTAAATCATACATCACTGATTCACTGATCCCCTTCTGTTCTAATCCAAAAATAATTCAACCATATTTCTGAAAGCACTGTGCATTGTGTGCTCATATGATGTATCATGTCCTTAGTTTGTGCATTATGTTCTAGTTACTGCAAATAAATGTGGTATTATACTGTATTTAGCAAAAAGCATACATTACAAACACTGTCGAACAGACACCCTCCATATTCCAGTGTGGCTATTACGAACAACTGTAAACACTTTTGATTTCCAACATGGTCGAATGAACTAGTTCTGTTCAGGCATAACCTGACTCTCGGTCTCCCTGCTCTAGATTCATCTGCAACATATTCGAAGCTGAAGGAAGAGCTCAAGACTTCGGAAGATACACTTATTAACTTTCTTTCTGAGAGTTTGATGAGAAGATTGATTGTCATCTAAGTATGAAGCTGGAGCTGAGAGTTTATTAGCTTAGCTTAGCGTGAAGACTGGAAACAGGATATAACCCTAACCATAGCCCTGAAAACTAGCCTGGCCCTGTCCAAGGTTGAAAAAAAATAACATGTTGAATATTTTTTGTTTAATCTGTAAACAAACATACCGTAGTTGTACAAGCGGTAATTGGTGGTTTTGAGGGGGAGCTGAGTGCTGGAGCTAAATCTTATTAGACAACAGTTTATCTTTTTGCCCAGCCACTGCTGTCAGATCAGGCAGTTTTTAGTTCTATTTTTTACATTAAATTTTTTATTTAACATTTAATTACATTATCAAATTGAATGAATTTATTCAAAAATGGCTCCGGGCATGCTCTGACACTTCCTTTTCTACCATTTCAGGGGTTTCCACTTTTTCCAAAAGTTAGAATATAGTCCTATAAATTGGCCTCTGCTGTCCTCCATGTAGTATAAATCAGACTGAGAGGTTATTGTGTTCAGTAGACTCTCAATGAGCTTATGACAGTCCAAATCAAAAAGTCATTCTAGTTTATTACAACTGAACTGAAAATGTTGAACTTCTGCTTTTAAAAGATGGTGAACAGGGGGGCTGTTGTTTAACTGTGGATTTCTATTAACATTATTAAATCCACGTCTTTGGATAGGGAGGGTCTGACGAATCCTGTGATCATTTTTTTACATAAGGTGTTAAACTCTGAGTTGTAGTTTAAAGAGACTCCCTGAAGGTTAATGTTATATTTCATAAGAGAATAATAATGTCTTCTCACATCATCAAGGGCTGTCTGTATTTCAGGTAAGGTGATGAAAATCTGCGGTTCATAGAGGCATTTATTGAGCTTGATTAAAGTTTATCACCTTATTATAAGTGGAAGTGAGTATTCAAGTTGTGTTCAAATTGTTTATGGTACTACACTTAATGTAGAGGATAAATTAATCAAACTATACTGGAGACTGTACAAGAGGAAAATCTGTAATGTGGAAACAGGGCTAATTTTGGAGATGTTTTACAAAAAGATTTTAACAGCTGATCTAAGCAACATGCTTCCAGTAACTTGCCTCCCCCATGGATGCTGATCCACCCAGGGTGCCTCTCCCATGTTGAGAAACACTGCTGTGCAGGAGCCCAAACCCAGTTACACTGCAGGGCTGCAGGTAGCAGCTCCTCTGGCTCTCAGGATCAATTCAGTGCAGCTCAACCAGGAGACAGGTGGCTCCTATAGACCCAGTTAGAATTTGAATCCCATTTCAGAACAACAATGATAAACATTGTTCTCTATTCAGCAGAAAATACTTAAATGTGAATTATGGGAGGCATATGATGTTAGCATTTCACTGCTTACCAGCTGATTTATACAGGGGAGGAGAATAAGGCAAATTATTTCATTGGCCATCAAAATGTTTTTCAAAAAGTTCTTCATTCTTTTCCCCTTCTCCTCTTTATGGATGCCATGCCTACTGGTGTCCTTACAGAATCAGTATGAATTTGTCTCTTAAATAAATCTGATTAAACAATGGTGCAGTGGTTGTCTTGGCAACCACTGGGAGCAGGTCGCGGTGGTAAAAATAGATCCTTCCTGTCTGTGCAGAGGTGGCCAGCTCCCCTTTCTCATTTACTCTAAACCTCTCTGTTGTTATATCATTAGCCAGCCAAAGGAGTAGAGGGTAAAGATTGTGGAAAAAGATGATAAAGGATATCAGATGTGGGAATTTAGCACACGGCAAGGTGATTATAAAAGTATTACACCGTTACTGTGCTCATACACTGAGTGAAGAGAGACATAACAGAAAGAAACACCTGTGTGATGTAATGCAATGCAACATACCCCTGATCAGCCAAAGTTTTAAAACCAGCTACCAGTCTTAATGTTGTGCTTGATTGCTATATGTACAGACATAATGAGTATGGTAGTATAACTCCTTACTGAGCTGGTATTGCTACTTGTTAAGAATCCCAAAGAAGTTGGGATGGATATCTATCTATAGTGTAGTGTATAGATTATCATGTTTCTTGATCTTAGACAGAAGAAAATGTCAAGCTAGTCTAGAGTTTGAGGGCGTTGATCAAGAGTCTGCGGTTTCTCTTCAGTCCAATGAGTACCAAAAAAATTAGTGTATTAGTCAAAAAGTGGAGTGCAATTCATTTGTGCACACTGAAACTCACTGATTTCTACTATGCATGTCAAGTTACTGTACATCGTGTACCTGCTACTGCATCATTGCATCTACCACTGTCACTTGTATTGATACTAAATTTACGCCAAAATAATACTGTAATACAAATCCCTATCTATAAACCCATCTTTAAATTATCTATGAAGTACTTTAAAAGAAACAGTATTTATATGATTAAAGTACATAAAACAATAATACTAAATAACTGCATATTTTTGTTAATAAAAGCCCCCTGGTAAAAATACAAGCCTCAATGCATTTCTCTGACTAAGTGACTTTAGTAAATAGCGCTTTTTAACAGCCTAACATCAAACTCTAGCTCAGACCAATCACACTGTAATTGTAGGTCAATGGGGTTTTGACTCAACAAATTACAAGTTGTCCCCTATTTACTTGATTAGTTTCTCCCTAAATGGCAAAGTGCCTCTTGGTTCTCACAGGGTCCTGCTGCCACGATCCAAGTGATTATAGGAAATGGAGTTTGGGATATGAAGTCACTCTTGAACAATTATAGTTTAATCAGCAAACCGAGATGAGATTGCTAATTATCATACTATTTATCTATCAGAGCATTCGTAAGTTCTCAAGTAATACTTCTGTCTGATTGGGCATCCGTGGGATAAAGAGGTGTTATACTGAGTCATTATGACACTGTTTATTTCTATCTTATAATTGAAATCCAAACATGAATATTAGATGCTATTGTTTGATGTTCCTGAATAGTTGCTCTAAAATAGACAAATCACGGTGCAGCTGCCAAAGTTGGCAGTATTTCTGAAAGGTTTTAGAGCTAAAAAATATAACTTTGCAGACAGTAGATTTATCATGCATAAATGAAATATACAATACTGTCTGGCATTTTTTTTAGCCTTCGCCTATCTGTGCCTCAAAACCATTATTACAATGCAGACCCTGTGGACAGTGACAGTTGGGCATAAATGGCACTGTACAGCAGTTATGTAGCAAGGCTTTAAACACTCTGCACACTCACAAAGGCGTTTTCTGTTGTTCTGACTGATTACACCTCTCCTCATATTGAAGTTTGGTGGAGCCACACTGGGAGTTTACTGAGGTCACTAAACTCCATTATCCCACCCTAGCAGGTGCAACAAAACTAACAGGAGAGTCAAAGAGATGTCAATCAAGGAGTCTGTACACACCGAAACAATCCTGAGAGGAGGTCTAATCAAACAAAACACCTGTGGACAGCTTGTGAAGTTTCCCCTGTTGGCAGACTGTTGATGATGGTATTTTTACCATCCTTGGCTACAATTTTGAGAGGAGTGATTTCGAAAATGTCAGTGTTCCCATGAACAGAATATATATATGTATATATATATATATATATATATATATATATATATGTATATATATATATACAGTCGTTTTTAAATACATATTAAAAAAAATTGTAATTCTGTTTTGTGTTTTTCATGCAGACTTAAATTCTACAATAGGGAAGAGTGTGTATATGCAATGAATTTGTGTGTGTGTGTGTGTTTGAAGGCCGGGCAGTAAATATGGATATGCTACTGACTTAATCAGCAGGCTGTGTCCCGCAGAGGGCCTCGCTGAACATCAGAAGCAGTTGCTGTGGTGATCTGTCACCATGGGACAGGTTTCCGCTGTGGGGTTCTGTAATAAAATGAATCTCTACCTCTGCCCCCTTCTTTGCCCTTCTCTGATTCTTAGTCTCTCTTTTTCTTTCTCTGGAGTTCTGTAATGAATAGAATCTCTCTCTTCAGGAAATGGGTCAGTCCGCCTCGAATTCCCCATCACACCCCCTAACCCTCTCTCTATACGATCTAGCCGAGATGGACTGCTCCATCACTGTCAGAAGGTGCCCAGATTGGGTGCCAAAGCCACTAATAAAGACAAGAAACACATTTCACTGCCTTATAATTACTTTTGCTTTGTCTGGCCTCTGTAGATGGTTGTGCGGTTAGATGTGTCTGTAGGTGTGTGTTTGTGTATACACCAATCAGCCACAACATTTAGCGATTTTGATGTCGTGCCTAAATGGTGTATATTTGAGTATATATAAACTCAGTATACAATGACAGTATTCATTTTGAATAATCTTTAATATTGCTTAATATAAGGCCATTGTGGCCAATGTTACAAGTGGGTATCTTTAATTCACCAGATTAAACACAGAAAATGTAACAGAAAATGTACTATACTATGACATTTACTCATGTTGTGATATGATCACTCAGTCTACACCCTGATTGAGGATTTTATTCATATTACCCACCCTAATTCATGACCATCCAAACCTCATTATAAGTATAAAATATCTTGGTCCATCTTACCTTGAAAGCTGACTTCCATAGACACATTGCTTTGTGGCTAGAGTTAAAATAATGTACATTGTATATTGAGGATATTCAAAGGACAAACTCAGCTTCTCTCAAATACCGAATGTTTGAGTAGTTGGTATGGATTAAAAAGAGGTCATAGGGAGCCTCTAAGAGTTGTTCATCTTATTCACATCTATAAATCAAAATGTGGAAGTTGCTTTGTTTGGAATGTCTGCTGATTTATATTTTATTGGCTGGCATTCCAGAGACGTCCGAGGCCAGAGAGGACAAACAGGGAGAATTAAAAGAGCTGATGATAACCTTTGAAATCTGCAAGTAATGTATGTAGGATTTTTTGTGGTTCACTGGGCAAAAATAATGCCTCAGCCACTACCATTTCAAATGAAAACCCAGGCACAAAAAAGATCTCAAAGATGACCTTCCAGTACGACATTATTCCCTCTAATTGTACTGTATGTTCCAGCATCAAACCATTTGAGCTGATGCACATTGTTAAGCGTTGGATTTGATCATACAGGGATTCTTTGTACACTGTGTGTGTGTGTGTGTGTGTGTGTGTGTGTGTGAGAGAGAGAGAGTAAGAGAGATAGAAAGAGATAGACTGTGTGCATAGGCATGGATCTAATTAGGCCTCAGGTAGTTAATGGACAGAGGCCGGATGGTTTATGATTTTCTGGGTCTAATGTGTATCAGACACAGGGGGATCATCAGTCCTCATGTCTACACACACTTCAGTAGTGAGGTGCAGTGGCAGACAGGTTTCCATCTTTCCTCTATTTTTTTCTTTTTTGGTTGTTGTTCCTTGCTTTTTCTTCCCTCATTTTTTGTTTTTCTTTAATTTTCTGTACTTCTAAAAAACACTAACACCAGCTTTCTCCCTCTCTCCCTCTCTTTCTCCCATACACACACTTATACTGCCTAATGAATAATGGCTGAAGTCGCAGAGGTTATTCATTTACAAAGCACTTCCCATGCTTTCATCTCCCTATAGGGCATCACTCTCACACTGAATGAATCCCTAGAGACACAGAAAAGTAGAGGTGGAGAATTTAATATGCTTACTATATTGTGTACTACTGATGAATCAGCTTAGACACAAACACATACACATTCTCTCTCTCTCTCTCTCTCTCTCTCTCTCTCTCTACACTGATACCCACTGGAACTACTCTGACAATAATCTCTGACTTACTTCATCACATTAAGATAGTCTTTCTTCTTCTGTTTTTCCCAGTATACACTGCTACCCAAAGAATGCAGAATATGATGTAGATGTAGCCTAAAATCACTGTGTGCCTATCCACTCATACACATCTGTACAGTGTTAATGTGACTGATTAGTACTCTTGTTTAATGCTCTATTCTATTCTATTCTATTCTATTCTATTCTATTCTATTCTACCATTTTGATGCACAATACAGCTCAAAGACGTCATGGACTGCAGCAGCTGGTTTTAAGGAATCTTCTTAAGCCCTGGTCACACCAGAAATTGGCACAGTGAAGTTCACAAATGAAGTGGCGCTGCAAAAATGGTGAGAGTACCGTCTTCAGCTCAGCTGTAATTCACTGAACCTTACTTTTTCAATAGGAGCTTATTAAAAGACAGTGGAAGCCACAGAAACAATCATAATCTGATAACTCTTGTGAAAACAATACACTGCTGGAACAGCTTGGACTAGCAACAGACTGAATGCATGGTGGAACTGAAGTAAATCTGAATGGATGCTGGATGTGGAGCCACTTGAATGGTGATGCATTCACTTACTGTATTTACAGACTTGCATTTAAACAGCGATGAAACAGAAGATTTATTCTGTTTCATAAGGATTAATTATGTTCACTGTTTAGGCCCGTCTCTTCCCACTGCAAATTATGAAAAGTTGCTCTTGGGGTAAATAAGGGAGGGGTGGGATAGAAAATAATTGTTCACATATGAGACATCTCAGGGTGTGAGATGAAGTGGCAGAGCTGATGTGACAGCACATTGAAGCTTTTCCACCTGATCTTACCTCAGGAACAGTGAGATAATAACATGTATTACATGATGTTTCAAAAAATACAAGAAATATAAACCTTTAAAAATAATGTGATCTAGACTTTAATGCAGTTATTGTTACCAGTGCTGGTAAGAACATTTACAGGATATCTAAATGGACATGTATATGGACAGCATTTTGAAGCTTTGCTGTTCGCTAGAGAGAACGAGACACATTCTGTATCTGTAATTTAGGAGCCAATATATAATTTGCTGGTGTAACACTGATGCGTGAACTCAGCAGCAACAACACAGAGTACTCTCGCCAGCAGTTAACCTCACCATGACAATTATGCCAATGACAGGGGAATGAGCCACATAAAAACCACATTCTTCTGGGCACAGGAGTTCTATGAATCTCTGAATCTCAAGCTACACTGTATTTCAAAGTCAATAAAAACGTATTGATTGGTAGAAAATTCTGCATCCAGATCATCCAGAGGTCTAGAGGTCTAGTATACTCTGATATTGCATGTAGCATCCTCATTTTTTGACTTTGCTTCAGAGATCATCAATATTAGGTTGGCCACTGGTCAAAAACTGTGTGTCTCTGTGCAAAAGCTTTGAATGGAATAAATAAATGAATAAAACACCCCTCCCTGGGGGAGCAGCGGAAGAGCATTTGCAGGAAATATAATGCTAAAGTAAAAATGAATCAATCGTTCACTGACCGATAGTTGACATAAATGCAGCAAGGAGCTTTGCATAGAGGACAGGGAACAAAGAGCTTATTAGCAGAGAGCAGAGTAGGGGTCATAACTACAACATCTATTAAGAGTCAAATGAAAGTGCTCGAGTACGATCTGAGCCAGTAGAGGGGAAAACAATCTCTGCATCTCTACAAAAGACAAAAATAAAGAGAAATAAAATTGTCAGGACACTTAATACTGACCTTCAGATGATCTGGATTGCTGTGCTTTGTAATATATAGCCACACTGATATTTTTTCTACCGAAAACGATACTTGAAAATGCTCTCTTTCAACTCAGTTGCTTTCTTTTTCGCTAACTCTGCCAGTAGAACTTTATTTGACACACAAACATGTGTACTCGCACACACACATACACATACACACACAGACGCACACATGCACACACACACACGCGCACACACACACATACACTTTTTCCAATGACCCTGTCTGCTGTGCCAATGTGTTGCTGTTCTAATTAAAGGCAAATTTCCATTGGGGGATGGCAACTGAGTTTTTATAACATCATCTGAGTGACAATAGAAGTGACGGTGTTGTAGCACCAGCAGTATACCATGAAAATTGCACCGCCTATCCCCACAGAAACACAAACACCTACGCTTATTAATATAATTCCTGCAATTGAAATGGAGGGGGGTGCTGTTTGTGTCTGGTGTTTTATAAGTTTGTATAATTAATGCCCGTCTACGTGTCTTGTGCTGATAAGAATGTGTGTAAGCGAATTTAACTGTTGGAGTATATGTGTGTTTTTTTGTGGATATGCACACGTTATTATGTGTGTTAAGAGTTGCTTCATGTCTTCACTCTCATTAACTTGCTTCTCCATCAGAGGAAGATCAGTAACAGCTATATGAGAACTAACAACAATGACTCCCACACAATGGTTTTCATGACACTGCCTCTGTAAATTGTCAGAAGAATAATCAGCCAGCTGTAGCCAACAAACGTACTTGTTGATCACCATAAAAAAGACAGGAAATGGATCCATGAGGAAGGGAAAAAATGACACCGCTTAACAAGTAAATGGAGGGAAGCTAACTTGATCCTTCAGTACACAATAAATTTAAGCTTTAACAGCTCTTTAACAGTAGTGAATTACCTCAGAAACAGTAAGACAATAACATGGATTATGTAATGTTTCATAAAATACTCAAAATATAAGCGTTTAAAAAAATGCGATCTAGACTGTAATTCAGTTGTTGTTTCCAGTGTTGGTATGAACAATTAAGGGATATCTAAATGGACATGTATATGGACAGACAAGGGCTTTTTAAATTCACTTCTTATTCTCCCATTTGCCTAATCACACACACACGCACACACACACACAGAGTTTATTGCTTGACTCAGTGTCAGTTGAGTCTGAGGACTATAAATTTGAAAATTAAAAAGGAAAATGAGGCTGGAAAGAAATGAGCTTACCCAACCTCTGTAGCTCAATCCTCTCAAGCACCTCTGGGCTACATTAGTCACCACTACATAACACACCTGAATCTCTGACTGAGCCATTGGTGGTCCAAGTGCACTGTGGGTAATGCAGGCACCATGTTTTGTAAGTAAGAAGAATACATTTTTGTAAGTGCTTATTGTATAAACAATATGATGAGGTCAGAGTTGTCCCAGTGTAGGAAGATGAAGGGTGGGTCAAATTCTCTTGATGTGAAATAAGAGCATCCATCCTTAATGACTGTATATATATATATATATATATATATATATATATATATATATATATATATATATGTATAGATATAGTGTGCAGGCACTGTATTGGGACAACTCATCATGCACAATCACTTTCTCAGTAGAAAGACACAAACACATCAAACCTTGCACTGGTGCAGCATGACAGGTACCTGATATCTCAACAGACTCCATAGCCTGCTTTAGATGTGATGCTGACATGTTGCACTGTTATACACCATTAAGCAACAAAGGGCTTCACAGCAGTGAAGTACTGTGTGAAACAGGAGCACAGGAGTACTGTATCTTCTTTGCTGAAACAAAAAGATACTGTACAGTAGTAGCAGGAGAGATATTAACTGTATGCAAAACTGAGCTCAAGAAGTGGTTGAGATAGCTCCTGCCTTTTAAAACAACACAAAACAAAAACAAAAGCAAAAAGAAAAGAAACGAAAAGAAAAGACAAGGAAAAAAGAAAAGAAAAGAAAAGAAAAGAAAAGAAAAGAAAAGAAAAGAAAAGAAAAGAAAAGAAAAGAAAAGAAAAGAAAAGAAAAGAAAAGAAAAACAAAACATTGCATGTATCCTTGAGGCAATACATGCAAAGTATGTAAGCGAATAGGGGCCCACTACTGATTGCCAAAACTCCAAGGTGCCTGCATGTGATTCTTGTTTACTCTTAGTCTTGGTATAAGGAGAGCAGAGATGCTATATCATTTTATGTAGCTCAATTGATTCACACATCTTTAGTATAAATTAGCTCGCTTGCTGTATATTTTTCAAGAAGCAACATTTTCAATTTTTTTTCTTTGATGATGGACACTATCTCATCATGAACAGGATGTCACAGTATGCTAAATCCTAGACAACCCCAAAATGAGTTGTGTTTGAAGAGAAAAGGAAAAATAAAAGGATTTTCTTCACTTAGATTTCCTTCTTTTGATACTGGACCACTTCAATTCAGCATCGCAGCATCCTGCTGGACTCACTGCAAAGTGCCCTTCCAGGGCTGATTCAGCATTTGTTTATGTAAACGGTGGTGCTTCTGCACATTATTAAAAATACACCAAAGTTAGGGAGCACACATCTCTGCACGTACAGATGTAACAGCATACCTTATGTGTCGGTGCATGTGTTGTCAGATTCAAATGAATTATTCATAAACACATATACACATGTACTGTAAAGCGCATATGCATAAGCACACACTTTGACATATAAACACACCACAACCTAAGTTGACACAATGGTCCACCCTCTGGAAAAAGAAAATATAGAGGTTTAAAGAAAAACCTTGTGAATGTTGAAAGGAAAATATAAAGATAAAAAAACAAACATCTGCTGCATGCTACTCTGTAAGACAAAGGCAATGGTGCTGAGAGTTAGACTGGTGACCTAGTTCCAGTGGATGCCTTAGTTTACTGTATATTCCCACACTAGGAGACATAGAAAGTGTACGATAGATTTGACCATACCTCTAAAATCCAGAAAACCTCAAAATGGACAAAAGCAGGAGAGAGGAAGGTGAAGGGCCTCGAGGATTAATGGAGGACAATTCTCATCTCAAGTGATTTTTCCCGCTTTGGTGGTTTTTGTCCTTTCTCTCATCTGGCTTCCCTGCAGTTGAAAAGCTTTTCACAGCCCAGGCTAAATGTGAAATACAGTGGGCTTGTGTATGTGTGTCACAGAGAAAAGAAGCAGCAGAAGTATTTTCTTTTTTCCTAGCAGATCGTTCTGTATCCAGCTGTCCATAGTCACCAACACACAAGTGCAGCATTAGCCCTGAACACTTTACACACACCTCATCCTGTCACATTTCTGAACCACACACACACACACACACACACATGCACACAGCCTCACACACACACAGCCTCATTCACTCTTCCTCTATTCCCCCTCAGTCAGTCAACAGCAGACAGGTGATTGGGTTTCATCTCTATCTGTCGGACTGTCATGGTGATTTGCTCGGAGTGGACATTCAGCCTTGGTAACATCTGTGTTTACTTCGCTCACTGAAAGCGGATGGATCAGCCTCTCTCAGCCTGTACTGAAAGGTCTCTTCACAGGAGGTGGCTGTAATCACTATGGCGCTCAGAGCTCATGGTCAGATGAAGCTGCAGGATGCCACATTTTGTGTCTGTGTATGAGACTGTGGATAGACAACATGATTGGAATAATGTTCCCGTGGCTTTTATTAGGGCTTTACTTGTTATACATGTAAAAAAATGCTGAAATGTTGATAATATTCTGCAAAGGGGCTGATTTGGGCTGCTGGGATAGAATTTATGGAAATTCAAGACACTCTTGATCCCGACCCCCTTGATTTAATAACAGGTCTCTAAAGGATGATTAATAAAGTTTCTAAAGTCATAAAGGTAAAAGACAAAGCAAAAATTAGTACCAGTGTGTTTTGAATAGTGTCTCTGCTCTGTTTATGTTATCATCTGGGCTTTTTCTTATGACTGCGCATTTTATCAGTGTGAAAATGAGACTTTATAGCTTATATCAACTATAGATCGCCACAGAATCTGTTCTACAGAGAGGTGTAATAGATGTTTAGCCAGAGATCATATAGATCATAGCTTACTTAATATCCTTTTCTGTGGTGGGAAATATGGAGAGTTTGGTGCACTGTTACAGGACATTTAAAACAAAGGCAGTGAGCTGTCTTTTATTTTTGCACTTTTATTAAATCCTGGACTGCTTGGTCAATGTGTGAGATTGAGGACATAGTTCAAAACTGTTGTAGAACAGCTGTGGACAAATACAAGTATGAAGTGAATGAACTGTTAGGACTACATGTTTACCAGCAGTCACTTTCAACTCATTTCCAAGCTGCTGATCTGCACTGCTCAAATAATAATTTATAAACACAATGTTGTCTAACAGAATCACCCTAACACATCAAATATGATGTGTTAGTCTCAACACATAAGTTAACACATAAGTTAAAGACAATGGCTGTGCTGTGATTTCTGTTATATTAACCTGTAACATGATTACTCAGTGTTAAGGTTAGAAGCTCATAGAAGTCTATGCATCTGCCATGTGTTCAACTGATTGAGAGGCATAGAGAGGTATACCTGCAGAGGGAAAGGCCAAGAGCGTTCATGGGGCAATACTAGAGACTCTCTTCTATGGAAAGTAGCAATGTTTTGTCCAAAAAGTTGCTAGATTTATCACTAGGCTCAAGTTGGCAACACTGCCTATAAATGCCCCCTGATGGCGCAAAAAGTTTCCATTGTTTTCTATTAATTCGTTTTGAAAGAGCAATGGCCAATAGGGAAACTCTAACAATCGGCTGGCCGACCAGTGGTGTAACTTCATCACAAACTAAACTCTATAACTCACTCCGTTATGCACATCTGGGGAAGTAGCCATGGTGCAGTGCTGCATCTTCCCTTCCCCACTTTAAAAAGTAACGCAGTAACATTTAATCAGTACATTCTAAATGACCTATTTTGTACTTTTAACTAAGTACATTTTTTACATGTGTAATTTTAATTCTATTTGAGTAAAATTTCTTTAAACTAACGCTACTTGAGTGAATTTTTCCAGTAGTCTTTCCGCCCCTGAGTCTACCCTGAGTAACTACAGTTACTGCTGGGCTAACGGTTGATATCACCTGTGCTTTCAATGACTATTCTTATATTGTGATACTAAATCTCTCCCTGGTATGAAGGAGGAAGCTATATTGTCTGTTTGTGGCTTAATCTGGGTTTATTTTTATTTCATATCAGTCTGTATAATTATTGCATCCTTGCGTCTGTTACATTTTATATTGCTTTTATGTTTTTTTTGTACACTTCAGATTGTTCTTTCTCATTTTTGCATTTTTCCTGTGATCTGTTTTTAATGCATGGGTATAAATCAAACTTTACTGAAAACACAGATATGAACTTGAAGATCAAAAATTGTAAATTCAGCTCTGACTGTGTAAGTTAAAAGCACATGAACAGAATGTTGCTTAAATGCACATAAAAACAAAAGGAGATTATCAAGGACATTCTGTTTTCAACTTTGTCTGTTTGTTTGATGGTTAGTTTGATATTCAGCATGATTATGCAAAAGGTACATTGAATTTGTTGGAGGGATAGAGCATAGACCAGGGAAAAACCCGTACCATTTTTGGGCAAATCTGCATTATCATCATTGACTATGAATTTAAATTATTTTCTTTGTCTGATTTATGTTGTTAGACACTGACTTTGGCACAAGTCTACATTCTTTGTGTACCCTTCTAGTTTTCCATTTAGCACTTCCACTATGCTCCTTTAAACCTTGCTGTCATCATTTCAACCTGCTATTCTAGCCTTGGCCACCATGGTCATAAATCAACAGGTAAAAATGGGAAATAGAGAAAGAAGAGAGAAAAAAAAAATTCGTACAAGGGACAATCTAACAATTGATGACAATCAGATGAACACTGGCAGCCTTGAGGGAGGCACAAGATCACCATCACCAGCACTTGAGGGCTCTTACGAAGACAAATCCGTCCTTAATGGAGTAGCAAGAAAGAAAACTTACATTTTAGTTGGTTGGCTCACTGTAGATTGAGTACAAATTCAACTTTATTGTACAATTATAAAAATGTAGTAAAGTATTGTAGGAGTAAAGTGGGGAAAAGCTACTGTATGTAGTCATTAATTAATCCCTTCATGAATACTTTGCTGTTTTCCAGCCATGCTTGTTTACTTTATAAGGATGTTATTCAAATTGTAGTTTTCAATTTTGTTTGTAAGATAAACATAAACTTTCAATGGATATTCATAATATGACAGCTATTCACGCTGGTCATTTATCTTTCCTTCTATCCCCTTCATATGTCATATACACTAATAAATGCAGTATATGTGCTTAACATATGGAGATTGAACACACTATGATTTTGAATAGTAACCAAAGCCATAGAGGCATTACAAGTCATATAAAACTGTATTTGTTTAGCACATTTAACACAAATGTAAATTTAATGTAGAAAAAAAAACAATATGCAGTGTCACAACGTATCCAGAATGGTTGGAAGTACATGAAAATGCAAGTAGGAAAGTCCAATTTTCCAATCCAGCTCGAAGATAAGTTTTTGTTTGTATATATAACAACATTCATTCTATAAAATAATAACCTTAATTGATAATCTTTAGGTTTAACACAGGAGGCAGGTGTTGAAGCCAACATTCATGACAGTTGACACTGAAAATTATCTCTACATCTGCCAGACAGGTTGAAACCTTAACTAGCACCTCCTACCTCAATTTACTGGGACTCTAACACCAATAACAACCTCCCAAAAAAGGATGAATAGCCCCTCAATGGGATCCACACAAATTTGATTTAAAACATACATCCTATCATATTTGCATGAATCTGGACATACAAATCTACTAATGGTAGGGAGAGGAAACTGGACTAGCTAAATAACATTAGCTGCAGTAAAGCTGGTAGTCTGAGTATAAGGGTCACCTGCAGAGTAAAGGAGGGAAGACTGCAGAAGAAATGCGACCAAAACTGAACAGAAAATAAAGAGATGTGGAGAAGTAGCAGGTGATGGTGAAGGAGTGAGAGAGAGAGAGAAAGCGAATGTGTGACAGAGGGAGGAGAGAGGGGCAGCCCGAAAGGGAGCTACTTAACGTTAGCTCCACTGGACGGTTGTAATATCACGTATCAGAACACAATGCTATTCTCGCCTCTTCAGAATGATGGAAACCATAAAAAAACCTCCTGGTCGAGCCCAGTAGCTCAGCGGTTAGGGCTCATACTGCAGGGGTGTGAATGCCATGAGCATCGAGTCCCTGGTTTGACTCCTGGTCATGCTGAAGTATTTGCTGCATGTCATTCTCCTAATCTCTTTCCCCACATTTCCCGTCTGTCTTCACTGCCCCGTCATCATAATAAAGGCATAAAACATTCCAAAAATAACTTAAAAAAAAATCTTCCGGAGCTGTAAGGTTTTTTTTTTCTTTGATTTCTAAGGGGAATAATGGGCATCAATTCTCCACAGACATCAGAGGTAACGATATCTTCGGAATGTGTAAGGCACTTAGAATCTAAGCATATCTTTCTCAGGTCTGTGTATTCAGATTTGAGCTACGCCCTCTGCGGTGTCCAGGTGTTTCTGTTATTTTGTCTGACCTATTTACATCACAAAAGTGGGCAAAATAACAGAAACACTTCTCTGTATAATACAATACAACTCAATGGCACAAGAAACTATATCCTCCAAAATGATCATGCAGTTATATCAACAACTCTCTAAAACAATTTTAATAAAAACTTAACATTATAACCTTCCTCAGAGGAGAATTTATCCATTAGTTTTAGCTAGGTGTACCCAATAACCTGCCAACTGAGTGTATACAGTATTTTGAATTATCAGTTATACGTACAGGCTGCAAAGTGGCTGACTGAAATTTATTGGTTGCTTTCAGTGCACTTCTCACCTGTAAGCATATATACATTAAAATGCTAATGCATAAATGCCTTGTAGCATAAAGATGTTATTTAGTTCAATTGTTACATTATATATATCTATTATCACGTATAACCATTTTTCTCCGCCCCTGCCCCCTTTTAAAAACGTAGCAAGGTAACGTTTACACAGTTAAAGAGTACATTTCGACCGACCTACTATGTACTTTTTAGTGCACATTTTTACACATTTTTACTTTTACTTCTGAGTAAAATTATTTTAGATAGCAGCTGAGAGTGGACACTCACATGCGACCCGCTGCAGGAAACGCATTGCCTTCTTTCCAGTTGCCAACATATCTGTGTTACTAGTTGCATTCTTACTGCTCTATCTCAACCCAGCTTATTTTGCTATTTTCATCATTACATAGGCTAATTACCTGCTGTGATTTAAATTTTCATTTGTTCTGCTCAAGGACACATAGCTCTCTAGATTTTCTTACCAATTCCACAGCTGTTCACACGCTACTCAGATCTGCCAGTTAATTTTCCTTAGCAGTTAGTGATGGCATCTCTTTCCCTATCAGTGTGCCTGCAGTGTCTTGGATCAATGAATGAACTTGTTGATAAGATTGTGGTGTTTTTGCAACACTGGAAATATCTGCTGCCTTATGGTTCGGACACACCTCTGACAAAGAGCTAGACTATTACTTGTGATGTGTGAGCCATCAGATAGTGCTGTGGGCTGGGCATATGGCTAAGGACCAGTGCAGACTTTCCGGCCCCACTGTATGTAAGAGAATAAAAAAGTTATGAAATGGAAAATGAAAGCCGGGTTTTGATCGGCAGACAAAATGAAAACATGAAATCTGTTGCTGAGTAAGAATTAAATATTCAGTTCCTGTTTAAATAAAGGAACATGTGACCCTCTTTTCAGAATTTGAAAATGGTGTCCAGCAGAAATAATCTTACTGCAAGAGAAGATATCAAGTCAACAAAGGTAAGAAAAAGCTGATAGAAAATTAGCAGGCGATTGACAAAGTAAAATACATGCTGTATTCAGAGGACAGCATCAAACAAAAAAAAAACAACTTTACTTAAAGAAGTGATATCTTGTCTTTGTACATGTCCAGAGGGAAAGACAGTTCTCAGGCAAATAAGAGAACAAGGAGACAGTGCCAAGCCTTTCAAGGACTGTGTAGTCAGTAAGAAAGCTTCAACAGAAAGAAAATACTTGTTGGGATTACAGCCACCACAGTGAAAAGATCAGCTTAGTGCTTATAAAGGGAATCTGGAGTTCAATATTACCTGTACGGCATCAGCTCTGAAGAATTCTGGTTATTTCCTTGCTCTGTCTCAGAAACCTCCTTGGAGAGCAAAGGCCTGGGAGTGGAGTGCGGTGAATGTGAAGGATAATGTGATAGAAAATGAATTGTCTAGCGTGGTTGACTCTGTCTCTTAAGGAGGAATGGTATCCCAATATGTTTTTCCACAACACCAGTCGAAACCCAATTTCTGCAAATGGAACTCAACTTTCCTCTAAATCTTGTGTGCTATAAAACTCACCATGGTGCAGTGAGTCATTTTGTGTAAATGAGCTTTCCTTTCTTTTCCCAAATAATTGTTGAAATAAGTTTAAAATAAATTTGCTTTGATGCAAATTTGAACTGAATGTGTCGTAATCATTTTGTGTGCAAATTAGCTGTCTAAAGACTGCTAATCACAAGTGGGTCTTATTTACATTGATGTAACAGCGATCTGCACCATATGATAGGAAAAAGGCCATACCACAGCTTTTCTTTTTGATCTGACGCTAGGGTTCTCATGCTAGCAAAGCTGATACCAATACCTACTATTGCAACTATAGTGCAGTTGAAATATTTGAAAAAATTAAAACAACGTTTCATAAATCTTAAAATAAATTACAACAGCGAAAACAGTTGAACTCACATTTGAAGTTGCAGTCAACATACAATTATAGAAAGGAAAAGCAGTTAAAAAGGATGTTCACCGTAGAACTCACCAGAAACTGGTTCTTTCCTTCTGGTCTCTCTTCTTTTTTTCTTGTGTCTCTTTATCATTATCAAGCCTGGGACATTCGTGCAAATTTTTCCCTCAAGTTGAAACATTTCAGCTCGTGTGGACATGTCTTTGTGTCACTTTTTTCTGCCTGACCGCATCTTTTCATATACTTTATATGCAATTGTACTGCCACTAGAAGTTGCCCTTTTTTTTTTTTGGACTTTTTTTCAAAACATGTTGATTGAAATTTCCTCATTGTGAACCGTCAGAGTTTATGTGATGGCCTGATAGCAAACACATACATTTTTTTTCCCTGTTATACCCGATCACAAGATTTTAACATTTATGAGCCCTGCTTCTAAGAGAACAGTGTGATGAGGGAAATATTGCGGAAATACAGCAAGGAGGTCAAAACTGAGTGGAGCTAAATGACAAGGCTGTTTGTAGCCTTCCTTTTGATGCTGGTAATGTTGGCGTCCCCTGTGGCATCTGCCAGCTTTCATGGGCTTGTGCATGGCCTGTTACAATCTATCCAGGGCCATTTGATAGAAGAACAGTGAGTATTCTGACAATAAAAGGCCTTTTCACAAATGTAGTAGTGTAGCATTGACAGTTTAAAAGCCATTCATTAAGACAGAGGCTTTCTCTGCTCGCACAGAGGATGATAAAAAGCTCAGGGGTAACAAGAAGCATCTGCCTTAAAAATGGAAACATGGCCTTGTCTTTGCCACTGTTTGATATCCTTTATCCTAAATCAACAAAGTGATCAAACCTGCTGAGCCCAGAGTTTTTGAACGAATACTCTGACTAGCGAGCTTAAAGGAGAGAAGGATTAAACGTAGCAGTACAGAGACACAGAGATGCAAGCAAGATATCAGGAAGTGCTTGAGAGGGGAGCTCTGATACTGCCCAGATACTGCCCTCGTCACTTTAAAGCGAAGGCTTCCACACCAACAAAACCTTTCTGACTCCTCTGAGAAGTGGAAAAAACACTGGACAAAAAAGTGAAATTGGATGCGTACTGACAAAGGTTGGTGCGAAGAACGTGCAACGTTGGTGCAGAGGGTCTGAATCAGCAGGTCAGGTGGCTCTCAGGAAACTCCACTCTGATGTGTCTAATATCTCTGATACTGGATAACGCCTGGGGAGAAAATATTTTAGATCTGAGCATAGTTCTCTTGACTCTCTCTCACACTCTTTATGACAGCTGCTTCAGGTGAAGGAAGTTTTTTTTCTTCTATTCTGTCTTATTAAAGCTTTCATCCAAATGACTGGAGAGGCTGTCAGCGCTATTGTCTCCATTGAGGATAGAGTCAGAAAGTTACTGCATCTGTGTATAGAGTCTGTGATCAGATACGCGTAGACCAAAGTTAAATTTTTATCGTTATGTTTAAACAATCATCCAAAATATACCAGCTATAATCTACACAATCATAATTATAAAAAATCCCAGCGATACCATGCAGAAGTGTTACAGGAGCCCCCAGATCAGTAAATGCGCCACTGTGGTGAACCTGTACTTCTTTTAAAGTAAACCATTGTTGCACTTTCAGGGTTCAGACTTTCATCTGTAATTTACAACTTTAGATGGAACGCAAGAGAAAAAAAATCTTCCCATCCTGTCAATATATAAGCAGGGAACACTGGCAGCTAATGTGTGCCATGCAAAAACTGAACATATTTCATAATGGAAACAGCTGTTCCTATCATTTTGTCCACCCTATTTATATCAACAAGGGTAGGCTAAATAGCAGAAACCCCCCTCTGTATAATTCAATACAGTTTTACAGCATCAAAAACTACACGCTTCACAAAGGTCTTCGTTGAATGAAGAACTCTCTAAAACAGTTTAAGAAAAAACTGAGAATTATAACTTTCATGAAGAGGAGATTTATTACAGGACTCTTGTATTAGTCTGCATTAGCTTTAGCCAGGTGTACCTAATAAATTGCCAAGTGAGTGTGTAGAGATATGTACACTCAAAATACCCTAAAAATGCACGTCTCTATTGGTAAAAAGAATAGTTTTGTTTGTAGGTACAGTCCACTGCAGCTACACTATAGAAGGTGTAGCTCATGAAAGCATCAGATGACTTAGGCTTATGTGTTGTGGCATAATTCTCCATCATCTGCGTTTTTTGCTTATGGTCACATTGTGTATGTATGTTTTTTTTATTAACATTTATTGTAGTCTTTTTTAATGAAGAAAATGCAGTTTCAGAGTAACCAGCTGCCCTGCTTTGTAGTGAGGCAGTGGAACTACAGGGAATATACAGTACAGATAAATAGCCTGAAGCTTTCATACATAAACTAGCTAATTAAGCACTTGTGGGAATATCACCTACAATGAGTTTCATTAATGTTTGAATCAGTTACAATGACTTTGTGCCTGGAGCACAGGCAGGGTCACCTCAAGAGAATGTAAAATGTCAACTTTGAATAATTGAAAATTAATTGTAGTGACTAGCCCATAGCCAACCTTCAGACCTCAAAAGACAAGAATCTGATTCAATAAAAATGTGACCTTGATACACTAGTGGATTGCAAAGACTTTTTATTGAAATACAAACACTGGTTATGGTAATCTACAGAAAATTTATTTATTACTCTAACTATTGTATAGCAAAATTTTGAGTCAACAAACAAGGGGACTATGAGTGGAAACCCATTTGAAAAGTAGGAATAAAAGAAAAGTTAGTCTGTCGTAGCATGCAAACACCATGTTCTATCAGTGCTATGTGCACTACATACGGTTACAGGCTAACAGGATCTCATATGTAAATATCAAATTTGGTTGTTTTTCAGTGCGTTTAAAAATAATCCATGAGTTCTAACATATGGCATCCCCATTGCTTGAATGATGACATTGCATCGTTATTTCTTTTGGCAGTTTAGGCAGCTAAAACCGTGTGGATGAAGAGATAATGCAACATTTTAGGAAAATGTTTTTTTTTTTACAAAAGATTATTGGCACCACTTTGATATCTGTGCTTTAGGTGTAGAGCCCAAGCTGAGAGGCGATTACCTTAGTTTAGACTGAAGGAGCTAGCCTAGCTCTCACCTCAGTTTATATATAAGTCTATAGTATCAACACCTCTACGTTGTGTAACTTTCTTTTTGGACACAAAACTATTAATCCGTACACCTTGTAATTCTGTATAGTGTCTTAGTCTCTAGTGGGGGCGACCAGTTAGCAGTCAATTGGTCAGAGAGCATGATTTTTGCCTGTTTTTTTGAATGTTTTCTTAAAGGTCAGAAAAATGTAGTGGTCATAACTACAGTTAGTGAAAGATAGTTTAACTGGTTAAAATGTTTTAAAAAGGTTTCCAGTATTGATGTTAGAAGCTTTGTACATTTAGCATCCACCCGACCACCTACCTACAGCTTTTTCTTGCAATATAAGAAACAAGAAACACCAAAAAGGACAATAACTGCAACTTAACCACAAAGTGTCTCCAAACAAATCACTGGGTAGCTTTTACTGATGTTGACATGAACCGTTCTGACGCCTGCTGGACATTATCAATTGCTTGTTCAGTTGCGAATATAAAGGTACCCTATGTGCAGTGATAAATATATAAAGGTTGTTGTCATCTCCTTTGGGGATTTCATAAATTATATTGATACATTTTTTCTCTACATTTTTTCTTTATAAAATAAAAACAGCTTGATTCTGCCATCCAGGGGCGGGATCAGCTCTTCTGACAATACTAACAGAGACACAGGATGTAACGAATTAGCTTATTCTGTTAAACTTGAGGTTTAAATAACAAAAGTAAACTCAGAAACTATAAACAAGAGATTAGATTTCAGCAATGCACAGGTTCCCCAGTTCAGAGTATCTATTCAGAGTGTACTTTCACCCAAATACTCCCCGAAAAAGGTTTTCATTCTTCATTACTTCCTGTACTTATAGTAGATGCTCTAGAGACTATGATACTGTATGGTTAGTTAATATATTGGGTTGTCATCCATACTGGATTCCTGTGCCCACAGAGACAGTTGGTTGCCTCCAGGCAATCTTGTCTTATCCATCTGTACTGTCATGTAGACATGTATAGCTGGGCTATTTGTGTCCCATCCTGTCAACACAATCTTCAAGGTCCGTCTCCTGAGATTTTCAGGACCAAGCATTTATTTTTATGTTGAATTTCCGGTGTGCGTGGAAGGATATGTATGTTATGAGAGGGAGTCAGTGAGAGAGCAGGAATCAAAGAAATCAAGCAGTCCCTTTTCTGATAATAGACCAAGGCTGCTAGAAGTGTCTGGTGTTTGTGCTTTATGTTTTTTCCAGTCTGACTATAATATATATTATAATCCAATGTTTCTCTTTCCATGTTGCCTTGGGCTGATCAAAGCTCCTTTCTGTAGGAGCTGTAGAAGAGTCCCCTGGGTCGATGCATGAATAATACCACACACAAACAAACACACACAAACACACTCACACACAGTCACACATTGCCACACATCGTATAATTCATGACAATTCGAGCTAAGATTGAAACCCATGTCTATTTTTCTTTAGCAGTGCACACGTGAAAACGTGGCTGCAGTGTCTCGAAACCAGAGGTCAGCCCTCGAAATAGGTCATACACACACACACACACACACACACACACACACACACACACACACACACACACACACACACACACCGAGGGGGTTGAACTATCAGAAGGCAGCATTGCAGATGTTCAGGTCACCTACAAATACCTTGGAATCCCGCAGGCAAATGGGAACCATGAGGAGGCTGCAAGGAGGTCCGCCCCAGACAGATACCTATGTATAGTAAGGCAGGTCCTTAAAAAGCCAGCTGAATGGGAATAACAAAGTCTGAGCCATCAACACGTGCTCCCTGCCAGTCATCAGATATCCCACCTGTATAATAAGGAGGAGGTAGAGGCCACTGATGTCAAGACAAGGAAGCTCCCCACAATGTATGGAGGCTTTCACCCTGAGACTGTACACTAAGCTGAACAAGGGAGGCCAAGGAATGGTGACTATCAGAGCCACTGTCCAGGATGAAACAACCAAGATCCAGGAGTACATCAGGAAGATGCTCCCCACAGATGAGTTGCTAAGTGAATACCTCAGGTGGCAGAAACCCAATAATGCAGAGGAGGAGGATGAACCCTGACAACTCTTTTTCAAACTCTCTCTGCCATTTTCTTAGGGATATAAATAGGTAACATCTGTATGGGATAGGGCAGCTGGGGTAACAGATTCATTTTTTTTCTACTCATCCATTAATTCGACAAATCCATCAATTTGGTAAAATCGCTCTTGATGCCTTTACGTACTCTGTGGTCATTCAGTCGAAATAATTTCCTAACATTTGGGTTTATGGTAATCCGTAAG
The DNA here is from genome assembly GCA_016859345.1 of Istiophorus platypterus. NCBI lineage: Eukaryota > Metazoa > Chordata > Actinopteri > Istiophoriformes > Istiophoridae > Istiophorus > Istiophorus platypterus. The sequence continues at coordinate 17,298,467 of CM029114.1, read as the reverse complement.
TACAAGAATCCTGAGGTAGAGTAGGAAAATGGTTAGGCGGGTTCAGTAAACACAGTCTAATTTGAAAGAACATTTTTTTGAAATAACTGAATTGACCTCATGTGCTTTATAATCAGTTAAGTGCATGTATTCAAAACAGAGCATGGCCTGGATGGTGTGATGGTGATTGTGTTTGTGTTAGAGTTAAGGTGGGTGGTGAAGGTGGTGCTGGACTGTATGTGGATGAGAGGCCAGTATAAGAGCTGTGGGTAACCCTCAAGGCTTTTTGCCAATAGTTCAGAGAAGTCTGCTGACTACATTTGTTAAGCTAATGGGACAACATGAGCTGCATTTGTCAGGTGGTATTTCTGTCTTAAGAATTAACAATATGTTTGCTGAGCACAAGGCACAGGCAAGAGGACCTTTCTCTTCTCAATGAGGGTACATGTATGAAAGAGGGCCTTTTAATGAATCTCAGACTATTATAAATAACTCAGGATGATATTGATCTGGTCTAAGAACTTGTCCGTTCTACGGATTCCAGGAATTAAGTGCATTTATGATCTCCTCAGTGGGTTTTTAGCCCTCCGAGAGCAGTTTTATCTGCCTCTGAACGTGATGGAAGGTTAAGCTTTCCAAAAAAAAGCCTTGTATACAGTGTAGAGACATGGTGAGTTTTTATAATTAAAGTTTTTCACTATCATTTTTGTCATATAATAGTGCTGATATTTTATTTCTTCCTGGCATTTGACAGTCTATACTTGTTAAATCCAGTCTCTTTGTTACTATACTAATTTCTTTTCTTTGTCCATTCATGGAATGTCATCAGAATGTGATGAACAGGAGAATCACCCCTTATTCAGGACTGTGTTCCCACATTATTTGAGGGAGTTAACCCTAGTGTTAACCTTGTAGTCACACCGGATAAATAGCTAAATTAGCTTCTTTTGTTGTGCTACGTATTTGTAGAAGTTTGTTACCAAGTGTAACCAGATACAAACAGTGCATGGCTGCTACAAAATTGTTCGAATCAACTGTATTTGTGTGTTAATATGGGATTTATTTTTGATTTAACTGCCAATGGAAGTGCATTTGTAGTAATTCTGCAAACACTTTGTTTACAGCTTGTAGCTCATGTCACCATGTGGGAAATACTATCAGTGTCAGAAATCTCTGAAATATCAGGTGCTGAGTTACAAATCAGAGGCTCACAGTGGGTTTTTTCTCCCTGCTCTGCTGATGATAGGTATGGTTTAAACAATGTGAATTGAACAGGGTACAACACTTTTGCAGCATCTAATTGTTCTTAATATTTAAACACTATCATTCAAAGGCTTCAAACTTTCAAAGGCCAACTGCTCTGTTCAAATTTTATGGGAAGTGTGCATAGAACAATATAGTGAGGGCAGACGATAGGCCACAAGACAGCACTGAATGACGAATCTGTAAGTTTTATGTTGTAACACTACTGATAGGAGAGTCAGGGAGGTTCCAACCAAGAACAATCTGTAAACATCCACGCAGTCTTGTGAAGGGTGAAAAAAGGGTGAAAATACAACTTTTTGTGAAACCAGCCCAGCAAATCAGGCTTTAGCCTATACAACCCAGCAGAGGTTTTCATTTGGCCCGGTTGATTAGATCTCTGCTCAGGTTGAAGGTGGACGCAGCTAAACTGGAACTAATGTGAGGTCGCCTAACTCCGTGTACTAACAAGAATGGTATAGATTTAATTTGTCCAACACGAACATGTGGCACAAAGCAGCAGAGTAAAGAGGATGTAAATAGGCATTTTATTTCCTCACAGAAGACATTTTGACACGTCCCAGCAGGAAAAGAACTTGTGTATATGGTAAAATTAATTTTGGCTGAATTTACTTTAGCTGCTTCATTTTCAGGGTTCTTGTATTGCGCATACTGACTGACTTTGACACCGACAAGTCAAAATCTGCTGAAAAAAAAGCCTTTATTTAGATATACCAGGGGTTTCTGGGTCTTTAATCTGTATTGACTGGAATAAAAAAGGGACAACCTCAGTACCATAATAGCCAGAAGAAAGCAGGATTAACTGACAATTAACCATTTACATTACCTAAAATCTTTTTGTCTTTCATAGTGATTAGAGTGTAGTGCTAGAATGGAATAGAAAAAAATTACAATTAAATGGACAAAGCAGCCATTAACGGGATAAAAAATGAGACTCAAGATGTGCAAAGTTTGTCTTTGTTCTTTGGACCTCATTCATGATGTGTATCACATCTTGCAGACTGTAATTGCAGTGATGAGCAGCAATTTTATTTTACACACTCTGAAAGGCAGCGTATAGAGAAAGACAAAGGATTCAGAGTTTGGACTTTATGATCTGAAGAGGATGATCATTGTTAGAAAATATGCAAAAATATGTTTTCAAGAGATAGACTGACATATTGGAAAATCAATTTTGAGTGACAGTCAGACCGAAAACCTAACATGAACCTGGAGGATATACAGCACAGAGAGGCTGACATAAAACATAGGTTTGTGTCAAGCCCTACAGGCTGAAGTTTGATCAGTACAACTGAACATATGACTTTTGTTTACGGGGGCATTTTTGGTTCTCCTCCATGAAAACTTCAGTTAACTCCCTTCGAGTAATTACCACTTTCTGTCTTTGTGTCTTTATTGCTTGCTTGCTGTCTTGCTTGTTTGCTTTCTTGTTATATGATTCCGTAATTCTGTGAAGTGATGGGTGTTTAAGGTTGATTCTGAAAGGAAGCACTGGATGACTGTTAAAAGACACTCTAACTCCGATTCTTTTCAAAGGGGCCTCTTCATCTCCTCAGTACCCCTGCTGAGCACCCTCACTGGGCAGAGGGAGGCTCAAGACCAGCCTCTCTACTCGCTCTTTGCTCCTCCGCCATCTCTCATCATCCTCTCCCTCTGTTTTTCTGTCACATTTCTTTTAAAGGAATCATTTACTGTTTGAAATAGAATAAGAGGAAAGAGACAATTAAGTGATTCTTCTTAAATCCTTGGTGACTGAATTAACCTTGCATTTTATTTTGAAATGTATTTGTTTTGATGCATGTCGACTTCAGAGGGCGCATTTATCATGGGTTAGGTGCTGCTTTCCTCAAACTGTGTTGCCACAAATTACTACAATGACATATTTTTGGCATTAGCTGCAGAAACACTTTGTACACAGAAAAGGTTTGTTTAGCATTTATTGTTTTTGGGCTTATGATACACATAGACAGTGATGTTTCCCAGGGTCATCGGGAATTTCAACAACCAGACACCCTCACCCACCTGTCACCTCACTGATATTATTGTTATAGTTAGGTCATATGGCCGCAATTGGTGGCTGCTGGGAGCCAGACTTGGTGGCAGACTTCATCAGCATATCAATGGCACAAGCGCAAAAACAATCACTGAAAAGGTGTATGCAGTGATGATTCCCTTTTGAGATTGTGCCAATCTAAGGTTTTAGACCCAGTGGAGGCTCTCAGACTGTTTTCATGGGCTTCCCTGAACAGCTGGTTGACCACGCCTGTGTGGTACATACACCCCAGTACCTTCGGAATCTCTCCTTTCTGGCTTGAGGTATCAATGTGGGAGTTCCTCAGGGGGTGGTCTGTCACCTTCCTAGCTATTACCTGAAGAATATGTTTCAACATTGAGCAGCAAGGTGGTTCTGATTGATGTTTTTCAAGTCTTCCTCCTTTGGAATGCACACCCTTTCCACATACCTGCACCAAAGAGCTACCTTGCCCTCCTTCAGATCACCTCCAAAATCCTACAGGGCCTGTGGAGTAACCTTGGGCAGTTCTTATAAACTTTGTTTATAAGAGGTACACATCTTTGTCCTGGTGCTGAGTTTAGTCTAGCCTTCTAGCCACCTCTTGGACCTTCTTCCAGTCAGGCTCCTTTCTTTCTAATTCCAGAGTTGGTGCTGGTAGAGTAATCAAGGACTTACTGGGGTTCAGATTAATCACTCATAGGGGTTTTTTGGTTGATGGTTGATCTCAGCTTTGGAGCAAGTGAGCTGGCTGCTGCACCTCTGTCCTATCAGCTGTTTTGTAAAGTGAAATGGTTTTGTTAAAATATTAGTTCATTTCCTGCCCCCCTCCTTCCTCTGCCTCCTGTGTGACCCAGCCCTCCTCAAGGTCATGAGCTTCTTGTGGAGGATGTTGCACAGCTCTGTGAGATGTACTCTCTCCTCCTCCCTCACCTCTGTGAACTGCCACTTCCGACTCTTCAGACTCTTCAGATCCTGCCTGAACTGGTGGAGCTTGCTTGTTCTGTTGTAGATGTTGTAGGGGTGTTTTGCTGTTCTCTTCACCACTAGCCTGGACCTCTCAGCTGCCTGATTGATGATGATGTTACTCATCAACTGGAAGTGTTGATCACCTTCCCCCTTGGAAATTGCTTCCAGGAGGTACCGGTGTCTTTGTCGAACTAGAGCCACTCCTTTCCCTTGTAAGCTTTTGGCTACTTAACCTGATGGTGTCCTGTTGCTCGGCTTTGGTCTGGGGCTTGCGCCACCTGTAGGTTCCTCGGCCTGGTGGATCTTCAGGGCAAGTGTGTTCATCCACAACTTAGCACGAATGCATTCTGTGCTTGTTGTATTTTCATTGCCATGTGTTGTGTCCTTTGGGTTTGGTTTTGTTTATTAAAGTTTAAAGAATTCCTTCATATGCAACCTAGGTTTATATTTTTCAATTGTGAGAGTTGACAGCATGATACAGCTTTACAAAGCATCTCATAGAGGTGGTCTCTGATATTGCTTTCTATACTGTTGGCAGCAGTTGGGAGTGAATGAAAAGTTTCGATAAATTTATTTTAAAAATATCTTTCAGAATTTACAGTACACGCACAATGTGTTGAATCTGTATGTGAATGCAATGCAGGATCTTTCAAAAATGTTCTAGTGTATGAGTTTTTAGAAAAAGGATCGAGGTATCGGTGTGTATCTGAAAGTTATGCTCCGTGAGTGTTATTATTAATGAACACGATCTGAAAGGGCAGCTGCAGGGAGGTGAGTGTCCGGGTTGGGATTCTCATTCCTTTCTGTGTTCTTTGTAGATGATGTTGTTCTGTTGGCTTCATTGGACCATGACCTTCAACATGGATCTCTGCCCAAAAACAGTGGAATATCCCCCCCGGTGGGGAGTGAATTGCTGTCCCAGGTTGGGGACTTCAACGTCCTCTGGATCTTTTCATGAGTGAGGGTGAAAATTAAGCATTAGGTTGACAGATGGACTGAACAGTAATGCGGTTGTGTTGCTGATAAAAAAAAATGTCATTTTAGAAATTGTTTTGGTGAGTTTCTTTTGGTGTCTTTTGAATAACACCATCCGAAGGTTACACTTCAAGACAGCGATTTATTTATCAATGAATCACTGTTTGCATCTTATTGTGCCCTGACTACCACTGCTGAAACACCTCTCTTTCAATCAGGCTTCCCGCTTCTTCACTCTAGTTCTCTACCTCAATACTGCAGCTCCCTGGGGGGATCCTTATCAGTTTTAGCTGGCCTCAACTTCACCAGCTATGTAAGAGGTTTGAGGGAGGGTAAACAGATGCAGAGAGGGAGGTATAATGGAAGGAAAGTTGGAAAGAGGAGTGAGGAAAAGAGAGGCGTACTGCAGGTGAGGTAGAAATGTGGTTAGAGAGGAGATAAGAGTGGAGAATTGTTGTGGAGACACTGGGCAAGAGAACATAGATGGAAGAAATATATGCAAATAAACAAACACACACACACACACACACACACACACACACACACACACACACAGACTTCTTCTCCTAAGGCTTTATCTGCACAGCTTATTGTTACACATCACTTTGAGCCAATTCCTTCCATTTCAATATTGAGAGAAGAAAGAGAGAGAGGATGGAGGAAGAGGGATTTTCTCTCACCCACTCACCTAGGGTTTCTGTCATTGATTTTCTACTCTTTAATATTTGAGCAGCTCTTATTTACACACAACTTTATTTATTTAGGCTCATGTCGATGCTCAGTAGGATTCATCCAGATACCAATACATTATTGACGAGGATGCCGTCGACCTCTCATGGCTCCGACATCCTCCTCCTCCTCCCCCTCTTTTTCTTCCTCTCTCCTTCAACTCCCTTCGTCCCTCTCCTCTCATTACATCTTCACCTACTTCTCCTTACCCTTCACTTAAATTTTTTTCTTTGTCTTCCCAGCTCTCATTCACTTTCTTATTTTATTGTACCTTATTACTTCCTCCCTCTTCTATTGCTCTTCTTCCTTAATGTCTCCCTCCTTTCCTCTCTTCCCTTTCATTTTTTCTCTCTGTCTCCCACTCTCCTTGGTACGTTTGGAGATATTTTATTACACAATACAAGTGAATCACAGCTCCATCTTATTATGTTGGAGATTATCAATGCATCATCTACACACTATACATTTTGATCTCCTTTTTTTCCAATTGCTGTCAGCCCTTGGTACAACTACACATGTACCTATATAAGAATTCATACTACTGCTTCATCACTATGGTTTCCCAAGTTTGAACCCTGATAATATTAAGTATGGGCACAACAGGGGAGATTTCTTTCCAGGGGGAGAGACTGAGATAGCAGCACATCTGAGGCGAAAAGGAAACAGGCCCCTTCACCTTGATGCAAAAAGCCCAGCGGGGATCTGACCACATGACTAAAGGCACTGGATGCATCATCTCCTCCTCCTCCTCCTCTACTTCAAAAGGATGCCGGCTTCATTAAAGAGCTGTGCCAGGAAACATGAGAAAGTACTACAAAGAGATGAGTGTTTGTCTTCACATCTGTAGTTGAGCTCACACCTACAAACACACACACATTCACCAAAAAGCTTCCACTTACTTTTAGACATCAACCCAGAAGTGCATACATAATTAAGCATGTACACATAAAAAAAACCCACATAAAAATGCAAATGCAAACACACGTGCTGTTGTATAATCCAATGCTGAATGAGGACAGCTAGGCGTGCTGAGGTAAAGACCTGGGGAAGTGGTAATTAGGGCCACACATACTGTAGCAGCAACAAACAAACAAACAGTTGTGTGTCTGCAATACTGCCGAAGGTTTTGTGGGCAAATTGGACCTCTGAGAACCCTCAAAAAAAAAATGACACACAGAACACAAACAAATGAATGCCGTGAAAATTTAGAGTCTGGATTTGCATTGAATGAATATGTGACTGATATGTGTGTTTGTGTGTATGTAGTGAATTTTAAAGGATAGACTGCGTTCCTCAAAGAGATATAATTAGTAATTGTGTGTCTTTGTATATGCTGTACTGTGTGTGTGTGCAGGCTACTATGACCATGCATTTGTCAATCTTAAGCAGAGGAATGATAGATTCTAATGACACTTCCTTTGAGTTATATATTTATTATTTTCAGCGGCTCAGTAATTATTCAGCTGTGTACATCAATCTGTTCCTGTACTGATTAATTATCATTTAAATAGCATAAATAATATGCTCGGATGTGGTTCTAATTCAAATTCCTTAACAGCTGAAAGATCAAATAGGACTGATAATAAGCTTGTTAATGCTGCTTTGCAGATACCGTGCCTACGCAGCCAGCAAACGCTGAAAACACACAAACAAAATAAGACAGAGACTTGCATGTGGAGTTAGAAAGACAGAAGAGCTAAACAAGTGCATTTACTCTGCACTTCTTGGATGTACTCTTAATTTATTTTGACATACTTGTCCTCTACTTGAGTTTTTCTTATTTTTTCACTCTACAGATTGAGGTTTTACATACAAAATATGACATTATCTCATATTAGGGCTGCGACTAACAAATTTTTTCATTGTGGATTAATCTTATGATTATTTTCTTCATCAGTTAATAATTTGGTCTAAAATTTGTAATTCCAAGATCTTAAGGTGATATCTTAGAATGTCTTGTTTTTTTTGACCAACAGCCTCAAACCCAAACATATTCAGTTGAGAAGTGTAATAAAAAAGAGAAATGCAGCAGAGTGTGATATTGGAGAGGCAAATGTCTGGCATTTCTTCTTCCTAATTTACAATTAATCGTGCTCTCTACGGTTTTACTTTATATAAAACTACACAACTTTAGTTCCAAGTCCGCCAACCACAGCATTAATGTGCTGAATTATGCTTTGTTTAAAATTCCATAATATATTAAGATATATTGTTATAGGCAAAGGTTGTTCTGCCTCCTCCAAAAAAAAATTACTTTCAGTACATTTAGTTAATTTGAATGCATCACTCTTGTAATGGAGTATTTTTAGGTTGTTGTTTTGATACTTTACTTAAGCAAAAGATCTGAGTACTTCTTCCACCACTGCCTTATACACTTAGATATACTGTATGGTATCATACACACATTTTAGGGATGGCAGCCAAAAATTATTTCCATTATTAATTAATCTGCCGATTGATTTCTAAGTTAATAATTTAATCAGTGTTTATAAAATGTCAGGAACTGGTGACAAACATCCACCATGTCACAATTCATAAACTGAAAGATGTTTGGTTTAGTATCATACCAAGACAAATAAAAGTAACAGCCCAATCCTCCCAACTGAGAAGCTGGAACCAACAAATGTCAGTCCTGGATAGAGCAGCCACACAAATTGAATTGTGGAGATTAAAAAACATTCAGCTTTGATTTTAGCCTGAAGATATTTTGACAACTACTTAGGCTCATGCTGTGCATTGTATCTTCACACATGGACACGCACACACACACACACACACACACACACACACACAGTGTCTGTGTGTCCTTTAGAGGCATGTCAAGAGAATTTTTGAGGGCGACCCTCCTAAAACAGGAAATGCAGCTGCAAATTCCCCTTCTGTTTAATAGGCAGCCATATGTACTAAGTTTGAAAGTTGCCTTTAGAGCAGATAAAGAATCACAGAGAGAGGTGAGAAGGTCGAGTCTATAGGCTAAAAATGAATATCTGATTGTAGTATTGTAATAAAAGAATGCTCAGCCTTGACTGGTTCAGTTTCACATACATGCTTTCACAGTAAATTGTGCGGTCCCTCGCATAGAACTCAGTATTGTTTGAGTTATTAATATATTAAGCTAATTTGCATCAGTAATTTATATCTATCGCCCAACAGGAAATAGTATAATGTTCAAACAATGCAGTTAAAAATAAAGGTGTGGATGTCAGGGAGGTGCAGAGGCAGGGGCAGAGAATGTGTTTAACTTCTCCCACGGAGGACTTTCAGTACAGTTCTTGCATTGCGCTGAAAATCAGTCTTGATGTTCTTTTTACAATGTTTAACCTGTGAAAAAAAAGGTGGTTTATCATTTATTCACTCCTGGTAAACTTTTTTGCCATAAGGTGAAAAACAGGAGGAATAAAAAAAATGACAAAAATGAAAAAGACATTAACAATATATGCAGATATTAATGTTCTGTCTGTCTATTGTGATATATTTAATGTAATCCAGGCAGTACTGTGTTACCCTCAGTATATATACTGCTGAAGCCTAATGTGCTCAACTTTTAATTCATATGAAAGAATGAATGGAACCTTTCCACTGGCGGCAGCCTACACTGATGTATCATGCCCAAGGAGAGAGAATTTCTGTATGGGGCCAAAGTGCTTCTTTTTTATGATCGATTTTAAATATTTTACTCAAGTAGATGGATGATCATGGAGATGAAAAGTATTTATTGCAGTCTGAATTGCCTCTGGTGTTAAATTGAAATCACAGTGAGCTGGTGAATGGGGTGACATTTTTCCCCATGCTAGTGCAGGTCAATGAGGATTTGATGAATCTACTTTGGCATTCACACTTGTGATTTATTATTCATTGAATTCTGCTTTAGACACTGGGATTCAGACAGAGAGCAGCTCTGTTTCACTAACACACACACACACACACACACAGTGTTTGTGTGTCCTTTAGAGGCATGTCAAGACAATTTTTGAGGGCGACCCTCTTAAAACAGGAAATGCAGCTGCAAATTCCCCTTCTGTTTAATAGGCAGCCATATGTACTAAGTTTGAAAGTTGCCTTTAGAGCAGATAAAGAATCACAGAGAGAGGTGAGAAGGTCGAGTCTATAGGCTAAAAATGAATATCTGATTGTAGTATTGTAATAAAAGAATGCTCAGCCTTGACTGGTTCAGTTTCACATACATGCTTTCACAGTAAATTGTGCGGTCCCTCGCATAGAACTCAGTATTGTTTGAGTTATTAATATATTAAGCTAATTTGCATCAGTAATTTATATCTATCGCCCAACAGGAAATAGTATAATGTTCAAACAATGCAGTTAAAAATAAAGGTGTGGATGTCAGGGAGGTGCAGAGGCAGGGGCAGAGAATGTGTTTAACTTCTCCCACGGAGGACTTTCAGTACAGTTCTTGCATTGCGCTGAAAATCAGTCTTGATGTTCTTTTTACAATGTTTAACCTGTGAAAAAAAAGGTGGTTTATCATTTATTCACTCCTGGTAAACTTTTTTTGCCATAAGGTGAAAAACAGGAGGAATAAAAAAAATGACAAAAATGAAAAAGACATTAACAATATATGCAGATATTAATGTTCTGTCTGTCTATTGTGATATATTTAATGTAATCCAGGCAGTACTGTGTTACCCTCAGTATATATACTGCTGAAGCCTAATGTGCTCAACTTTTAATTCATATGAAAGAATGAATGGAACCTTTCCACTGGCGGCAGCCTACACTGATGTATCATGCCCAAGGAGAGAGAATTTCTGTATGGGGCCAAAGTGCTTCTTTTTTATGATCGATTTTAAATATTTTACTCAAGTAGATGGATGATCATGGAGATGAAAAGTATTTATTGCAGTCTGAATTGCCTCTGGTGTTAAATTGAAATCACAGTGAGCTGGTGAATGGGGTGACATTTTTCCCCATGCTAGTGCAGGTCAATGAGGATTTGATGAATCTACTTTGGCATTCACACTTGTGATTTATTATTCATTGAATTCTGCTTTAGACACTGGGATTCAGACAGAGAGCAGCTCTGTTTCACTAACATACACACACACACACGCACGCGTGTTACGTGTGACAAACAGGTCGTCATTATTAGTTAATCAAAGAGCTGTGTATTGATTATAAGGACGACCTTCATTACTGCTATATTTAATCTGATTTGGCTTGAATAAAAATAAAAACAACAACCCATGAGCCAAATATCAAACTAAAACTACATTTGAAACTAAACTGACTCCTCTTGATGGCAATTAGTAGCTACAGAAATTAAGCATTTTGCTTAGGCCTGATGCACTGAATCTTAATGAAACGTGAAAAGTGCATATAAATGACAAAACACTTGGACATGGAATCGTATCTTGGGACGGACCTGGACAAAACAAGACTTCTGGTAACCACAGACAGACTCATCACTGAATGCCTCAGGGAAACTCTAATTTGGAGGCCAGTGTGAAAACATGGTGTAGGGGGATGATCGTTAACCTGCCTTAAATGCCACAAGTTGTTTGTCATCACTCTTGCAAAAATAAGTTGTTTCTCAATCGTACTCTTATATAGTCTGTTAAAAGCACTCTCAACACAATATGTTATAGTAACTGCAGCAAAATTGAAGGTTATGCTTGGTCCATCGGTAGCCATATATATGTCAGGGGGAACTGAAAGCTGTATTTAGAGGAAGTGTGCAACACAGTTATTGAAAGGGGTAATTGAACATGAGGGGGCAGCCACTGCCAGCTGCAGGCGACAGGCGACTGCACACCTCCATCTCATCAGCAAGTCGACTGACTCTTTTAATCATGTCCTGCTGATGTGTAGAAAACTACTCAAGACATGTGCAGCGTGGTATCAGTTCACAGTTGCTCATGACATGATAAGTAAAGGTCATAATCGCCTTTTTGCTATATTAAAACCAACATTAGTGTGTCTGACTGCACTATGAACAGATACACTGGTACTTTTGCTGTATTTCTGACAAAGTAGCTGATCAGCCAGTGTTTGCTGCCCACAGACTTCCAGTTTAGTGTTAAAGTAGTGTTAAACTGATGTTATCGTGGTAAACCAGGATAGTTGCAAAGTAGTCTAACATTAATCTTGAAGATTTTCTGTGACAAAAGCTACAAAATGAGACAAAACTCTGACCCAAATAATTTTCTACTGAAAATAAAATTTGGGTGGCATGGTGGTACAAAGAGGTTCTGATTTCGAACTATTGGTTCAGCTGGGGCCATTCTGTGTGGATTTTGCATGTACTTCCTGTGCCTGCGTGCCCCCCCCCAACAGTCAAAAGACATGAAAGTTAGGGGAATTGGTGGCTCTAAATTGCCTGTAGGTATGAATGTGAGTGTAACTGGTTGTTTGCTTCTCTATGTCGCCACTGTGATAGACTGTTAACGTGTCCAGGGTCCAATGACAGCTGGGATTAGCCCCCCCCCCATGACCTTCGATGGATAAGCGCTATAGCTAATGGATAAACGGATCAAAAAAGCTACGGTAGGTTAAAAAGCAATACTAAGGTTGTTTGCAGGCTTTTACAGCTACTCACATGATTACTCTTATCAAAGGTGGGTTTTCATTTTTTTAATTTTTTTATGTTCACAATATTCCAACAGCTATTCAGTAACAACAAATCGTAAAGTGGCGTTGAGTTTCTATAAGTGGGAATTTTTAGCTTACTAATAATTTTCTGCAATTCCCAGAATGCTTCTGGACAGTTTCCTAGAGTAACGGATGTGAAGTGGTTAGACATCTCAGTATTGGACATTATTACAGATATCATTTTAAATCTCTAATAACCTAAAGTAGAAGCACATAGTTACCTATCAGCCAAATACTGGACATTCCACTTCTAAAATCTGATTTATTCCTCCCCTCGGTCATTTTCTCCTTGCCTTCTAATCGACAGCTTCGACCTGTGCTGGCTGTCAACTCCCTGTGAAAAAGATCAAACGCTCTTCCTACAGTCAGATGGACTGATGGAAATCTGGATGAATGTGGATGATAGGAGGTGCAAGAAGAGAAGAAACCCTCGAACCTTAAAGGATCGGAAGGAACTGAGTGAGAACCAGAGGCAATATAAAACCCACAGAAACTCTTTGATCTGTTCTGATTTTTTTATTTTCTGATTTTTTTTCCCAACATAAAGCCCAGAGGACTCTTTAAAAATCCAGCTGAGAGCTCTGAAGGCTTACTTATTGAAAAATAATCTTGTAACCTTTATCTTTGTCCTCTGTCCTCCTTTCTTTTTGCGACCGGAGATGATTGCATTGACCGATTTTGCCTTAGACTTGAGGTTCAGTCTGATAAATGACTCTGTCCATCATTGGAGGAGGGAGGAAAAAGTGAGGCAGATAACCCGGCTGTCCATCATCCTTTGTCCAAGTGCAGAGAGGAGATTGGATATTGACCCGAGGTTGCCTTCTCCAAGCCACAATATTTGAAGACTATGTCACAGAATAACCCTATAGTTCCAATACCGATTTTCTCTGCAGTCACAAGTGTACGTTTCCCAACCTAGACCCTTATTTTTTTGCAAGATGTGGTTCCAAAAATGAAATTTTGTGTATCACATCTTGTAGAAACTAATATCCCGTGGTTGGAAGGTTAATGTCAAAGTTGGTTGGCTTGGTGAGTTGTAACCCAGGCTTTAACCTTTAGTAGAGTAGACTTCCTCCTTGCAATGACACCTGGTATCATTGCGACCCTGCTCTATGAAGTCTTGCTTCTATTCAATATGCCCCAACCCTGATACATTATAATGGCCCTTCTAACAACTCTTCTGCAGTCAACCACAATCAACCTGGCACCTAGCCAAGCCTACTTTAAGCTCTCCCAATCATTACATGTCTGTTCCTCATCATCTTGCATTCACTGTTTGGGGAAGTTGCAATCTGCACCATTGGGTAATTTGTCCCACCTATTCTGGCTGTGGCTGCCTTCCAGTGTCCCGTTCCCCCACCAATCTGTATCTAAATCTTTTGTGTCTGTCCTTCACATGCCTTGTCTTTATAGACAGTCTCTGCACAGTGCCACCTGGCCGCGGCGGGAGTCTCTGCATGGGCAAAGACGTCTGTATTTGGGGGAGTGACCTGCACAGCTGAAGAGGAGGGGTTCCCGCTGGAGGCCGCACTCTTGCCGCAGAACTGAGAAGGCTGGAAGAATGTGGTTGATCTCTGAGTCAACGACCTCGCACTGCACCTCCAAGCTGAAGAGTGAAACAGAGGAGCTGTCTGAATACACACTAAAATAACAGTTCACTGGGGTTAATCACAAGGAGAATGTTCTCGTTGTGTTCCTCAAAGGATAACTTTGAAACTAAGAGGAAACAAGCGATAAAAGTTATATTTATTTGAGACAAGTGACAGGGAAGTGGAATTGGCATAACCTGAAAATAAATGGAAGGTAGAGTAAGGAAACGAGAGATTTTATCACTTTATCACATGAAAGATGCCAATTTAAAAAGGGAGTGCAGGCATGAGATGTCAGTGAGAGGAAGATGACTTGTGTAAGAGAACAGACCTGAGCTACAAGGAGCAACAGCAGAGAAAAAGGGAGAACAGCACTGTAAACCAAGACAGACAAGAAAAGTGAATGCAAAAAAATACTTGGAGGATGAAAGGAGAGCAAAGAATAAGAGTTGGAACTGAAAGCAGTAGGAGGGGGATGTTTGGAGGAGAGGTTCACACACCAGCAGCGTTTCAGTCATGGAGCTCCAAAAAAGGCAACTTCTAAAACCTAAGTTCCAGGTTCAGCTGCCTAGAGCTTTTACAGTAAACTAAATAAATATCTGGTGAGATTCTGAGTTCAAAAGTAGAAACTTCTTAAATTTGAAACACTCTGCAAAAGACAAGCATAATTTTGGTGTAGAGCTTGTTGTTAATTAATCCATAGATCATGGTTTTATTTAAACTTGGTCATTTTAGTGGTCGCACACCTTGCAATCACAAGTGTTGCCTCATAAGGACAATATCAAGTTTCAGTGACTAAGAAGCCATCCATCTGGGCTGTGAGGAAACACACTGTAGGTTTAGATGCTCTCACAAGTAATCTTTTGGATTAACAGTCTTTATTGGAATTCATCTGGATCATGATTTTTGTGCTGAAAGACAAGGGAAGCACATTTATCAATTTTTCTTTATATTCAGTGCAGAGAAAGCTGACAATGTCTGTTGAGACATCACACAATCATGATTTTTGTTGGCATGATGAAAGCCCAAAGACTGCGACTGAGGAACTCAAACACAGTGAAAAGTATCAATGTATAGAAATCACCCTTATTGTTTTGTTGGGACTAAACTCTCTGGTAAAGTTAATTTAGGCTAACTTACCCACGCAAGGCGTCCTTGTTGTTGATGAAGCGGAAGTGAGCAGGCTCACAGATGAAGCCAGTTGACTGGCATGCCTCCACGCAGGACTGGCCCTCTTGAGATACGAGCAGCCTGAGAGAGCTGAGAGGAGGCCAGACACGGGGAACCGTCACATTGGATGCCCAACCAAGGGCTGTGGAATTGGGCAGGGGCACAAACAGAGGTCCTATAATTCTGCTACCACCAGCAGAACCCTGTTTGGAGAGGTTGGCTGGAATGAAGGGAGGCTCTGGCGCACAGAAGTCCTGCAGGTGAAAGATATGGTGAAATTATTTTATGCACTCGTTTTATTGTGGTGTTACTGTTGGAAGAATATCTAGCCAAGTGTCTTGGATGTGTTTATAGGCAGATGCATAGGCTGATGCAGCTCAGTGGAAAGAACAGTAGGTTCTTTCACACAGCAAGCGTTTTCTACTGTGTCTACCGACTAGTAATGTTGGAGTTCTGTATTTGAAATGGCTGTTTACAGGGCAGAGCGCTACTCCACCATCTTGGCTACAGCATGTATCATACACCAGAGGTCGTTGCTACAGCTGTACTTATGTAACACTGCGTCGACACAGGACTCGTGATCTGAAGCAGCATGCTAGCGAAGCAGCTTTTTTTGATGTCATTAGCTTAAGGGTTCATATACCTTTTCCAACATACACTGTGAATATTTGAATGCTGTGTTTGAGATGAACAACAATGCAATGATATATGTGTTATTAGTTAAATAGCTAGGATGACAATCTGACTACATTTTAAGACAAACTTGTATATAAATGTAGGTAATTCCAAAGGGTTCACATACTTTTTCTTGCCGCTGCATACACTAAATATAGCAAGTTCAGCTGTCAAGGATATATGATTCTAAAAACAGCATGTATATACCCAGACTGGATGATCTGGAGGATTGGTGAGGAGAAGGTGTGTGTGTGTGTGTGTGTGTGTGTATGTGTGTGTGTGTGTGTGTAAGCATTTGTGAGTGTGTGAAAACAGTTCAACCCGTCAACTAGTATGCCAGCAGCAAACAGCTGTACAAGTTCACAACAGCGCAGCTGCCCTATCACTTTCTGCTGCTACTGACTAATGTGCTTTCCAAAGGACTGAATTTTAAACAAGCGCAGGTGTACACTATAATAATCATGTTAACATATTCAAGCGTGAAACTGAAAGAAGGTGTTAATTTAGCCAGATGCTATTGCAGACAAATATATCATTATTACTGATGCATATATGTTGACAAATATTTTTTTTTAGTACAGTGGAAAAAGTGAAAAAAAAAACAAACCCAAATAACAGTAGATAAAGCAAAAAGATTGGCCAATAGAAGACACTGATTCAATGATAAATCTTGGTAAACAGTTAAACTAATTTAACTTGCTCCTTTCTCTCTTTTGACAGTATAAATTCTGTAGTAGTAGTTTGTGTGTCCTACTACCTGCCAGTCAGGGGCTGACAAAGGCTGTGGAGAGACCCTCTGCAGTTTGTCTGACATCTTCTGTAGGCTTATTTAAAAAAAGACTTTCTTTCATGCCAGTCCTCTGTCATTATCATTCTCACACTTCTGATCTTTCTCCTTACTCATCCCTCCTCATTAGTGTCAGAAGACCTTCTGCTCTAGAGCCGCAGGGCAAATATGTGGTTTATAATGATAGTTCTCATGTAGATTAATGTCATGTCTACATACATGGAGTAAAGAAACACTGACACACACACACACACACACACACACACGAGATACAAGATGATCTGGGTGCTGGATGTACATAATGATGACATATTGAGCAGAGTTTGAGAGCTGGTATGAAAAAGTGTATGAAATAGAAGGACGAGTGACTTGAAGAGACGATATATGCATGTAGGTGTTACGTTCGCGGCTTTGTGCACGTTTGTGTCAACATGGACTGGACCTCACTTGATGCTGTATGTAGGCATGTACTCTCTCCAGCATCCCCTCACAGGTGTACTCATAAGGCAGATATGGCTCAACCTGAAAATAACACACAAACAGAAACACAAAGGCTCAGTACTCACCACATTATTATTTCCATATATTGCATGTATTATAGTGTACTTTTTTTATTACTGTCACTTCATTGTTCACACTAATTGCAATAAATTGTCTCTCCTTGTTAATTTCCGTAGATGAATGTTTCTATTGTCGCATTTCTTTGAGGCCTAATCACAGTATGCCAGTACTTGGAAACTCATTAGGCTTTATTTGCATACCAAAAGATCATACCCTGCTGTGATGTGCAGGTTTTATCACCAAAGCACACTTTTTATTAGCCTAATTAGAGATGAGCTGGACACACTATATTATATATAGTGTGTCCAGCCTGCTTTTATTTATATATATATATATATATATATATATATATATATATATATATATATATATATATATATATATATATATATATATATGTATATACACACACACACACACACACACACACACAAAAACACACACTCATGTAAATTGAATTAGCTGATTTTAATAAACTGCTTTCTATTTATATCAAAGCTTCATGACTGCCTTGTAAGACGTTGTTACAAAAGTGCAACAGAAAGAAAGACTTTTCTCCACTTTTAACGACTAACACCAGATTTCATAGAGATCAAATTAGCTTGTCTTTATGCCCTAATGCAGGAGAACTGCCTTTGTAAACGATACACAACTAAATAAATTGCATTTCCAATTTGAAATCAAAGCAGCCTAATGTTTGGCCATGTGTGAAATCAGGTTTGGCCCATTTCTAGTGAAAACCATTGAAAGCAAGTATGCAGGGATGATGCAATTTAAAAAGTTATGCACACTGCAAATCTAATCAAAGCTTTATGTTAATCTACTTTGTAAACTGGAGCAGAAAGTAAACATTTGGAAAAGAGTGACACGCAAACAAGCTCCCTGCAATAACAATCCATGTAACAGATTTTTCTTTCTAACGGTTCTCTCATTTAGCTTTACTTAACCAGGCATGGTGACTTAGAGCACATTCTCAATTATAGTAGAAGCCCTGGGGAGAGAGGTTGTTTTTTTCACTGGTTTTAAATAAAGATAGTTCACAATAAAAGCCACAAAAATGCACCAGAAACCAAAAATATTCCACTTTTATCAAAAAACCTTCAAAGTATCAAACTTTTTCACATGTGGTTGGTGAAAATAACCTTCACCTTGCTTTTAAAAAGCAAATACCGATTTTAATCAACTACAGCATGAAATATTGAACCATAACTTTGCCAAAGACACTACAAACTATAGGTCAAAAAGGAGGGGCAAAGAATGAAGGACAAAACTTGAAAAACACAAAGGTAGAAAGAAGGAACAGGGGATGGCAAAGGAATAACAGAACCAAGGATGAGTAAGAAAGAAAAAGAAAGAAAGACAGAGACAGAGAAACGGAAAGGGAGATAGAAATAGATGGAGAGAGGATTTATTGGAACGTGAAAACTTGTCAGACAGAGATTGTTTTGTCTTGCATGACTGAACGTGAGCCTCTGCCCCACACAAACTGTTTATATGTCTATGTTTGTGTGTGTGTGTGTGTGTGTGTGTGTGTCTCCTAGTTAATGGCTGTAATGTGCAGGTAAGGCTCTCTCTGCTGATATGCCTGATCTATGCAATTCAATGTCTCTGACTCTATGATCCAATTGAGGTTGTGTGTTTGTGTAACTGTTTGGGTTTGAATAATCATCAACTGCTGAACATTATCTGACTCTCTGTGGTGTGTGTGTATGTGTGTGTGTGTTTGCTGGAGCATTGCACCTCCAGTGGAGGGTGAAGGGGTCTATCAGCTCTCTCTCAGCGGTTTGACAGTGCAAACCGAGACAGAACAGTCAGCCAAGTACTGCTGAGCTGTATCTTGTCTGACAACACAGACAAGATGAAGAGATGAAAGCACACATGCCCGTGCACGCGCGCAAACACACACACACACGCACACATACACACACACACACACACACACACATCCATACACACACACACATACACACACACAAACACACAAACTACAGATGCAACCTTTTGCAGCACACTTCTTCTAATATGCTAAAGTTGCAAAGTATTAGAGAATGTTTGAACGTTCATGCAGACATCAACTTCCTAATGTAAATGATCCCTCAGTGCCCTTCATGCATTTGAAATTGGTTCTTTATTGGTGATGTACTGTCGCTCAGTTTTACAATGAAATACATGGAATTAAGCTAGATGGCTGAAATGGAAATCAATAATCCCAAAGCCATATTGCGATTCAATTTATTACATGTAGCAACATTATCACAATTTCCTTAGCTGTAAATATATCACTTTGTCAGATCTAAAAATAGCTTCAAGAATATCTAAATGAATGCCAACATGCCTCTTATATGCATTCTCAAGAAATTTAAAGGCACGTACACAATTGTGATCCACTGCTTAATAACTGAAGGTGTCAGTTTCATGCATATGATGTATCTGCAGTCTTAACTTCTGAAAACATCATTTAGTGTTTTTTTTTTTTTTAATAAGTGCAAAATGTGTCTGGTTGGCCCATTAGTGTTCGATCTTAATGACAACAGAAAATTATTTTCCATCAGTCCATACTTTCACCATTTTCTCCCCCTCTTTCATGCTTTCCAGAAAGATTTAATCTGCCCGGCTGACTCATTAAACAACCTCTCTGCCACTCTTGGCAGTCCTAGCATCTTCATATTCTTAGTCAGCCTACATTTCCTGCTTCGAAAAGTTTAGCACCCTGCAATATCAGACTGCTATCTACATACTGGCCATCTTGCTCTGGAAAACTCTGCAGCAACAAAGCTATAATCTGTTGTATCAAAGTTTAGGAACACTTTATCTGTCTCCCGACAACAACAGCAGGTCATGTACTTTATCAGTTCTAATAAAAGGAACGAGAACACTTACACTATATTAACCTGACCTGAGCAAAAGAACAGAGTTATTTGTCACCGCAAGGCATATAAGAATATTACTATCAAATTTTATTAAGATATGAGCCATTGAGCCATGATACCTAATGTATCTGTCCCCTCATATCCATCTTGAAAAGATTTAGGTTTTTAGATATAGTATCTACGGTGAAACTGAGGACAGAAACAATCATACTAATTTATTTATCAATTACTGATCAATGATTTAAACTGACCAGTATTTATAGAATGCTTTTCCATACTCAGAAACACTTAAATATTCAATTTACAAGTCTTATTCTCTATCTTTGCAAGTTATAGTACACAGTGTGAGAGAATACCTTGGTCCTCATGATTTCCCTAATGGCAGAGTCAAACTCCAGGGAGTTGTTGTAGTCCACTGTCATGACATGAGGTTTGCCAATGTACTGCTCTGCATAGGGGTGCTGGGAGGACACCTACAGGAGACATATGCAAGGCAGAGCTCCATAAATAAATGTCTTTAAAGTGTTATTGTGGTGACTAAAATGATGACAATGCTGTTGCAAAGAATAAAGTCAATTTGATCGTATAACATTCATACCATACCATCCATGATCATTTTACAGATTGAGAAAATAACAATTTTTTACATTAAATACCTTTGAAATGTATGAAAAGTGATCATTTTAGCGCAGAGCTCAGATATCAGCTATCCGTAGCATTTGTAAGTTGTGCTTATCAGGGTTATTAAGAATGCACTTACCCAAAAGAATATATTGCAGGAATATCACCAAAGTTGAGTGCACAATCATTAATAGGAACATAAGTCATGCTGTACAAGAAATACCATGTTCCAGCCTCAAACACACACACATTTCCTGCCTGCACCTACAGTTTATTTCTTTTAGAGAATCTAGTGATGAAAGGTTACTTGGTAGCATGGAAAAAAATTCTAATCGGTGATTGATGATGGGGAATAATGAACATAATGAGTTTACCTCTCTAGAAGTGGGCTTGCCTCTGAAAAACTCATGATTGAGTGAGCTGTGAGGTGGATGAAACTTGGGTTGGAGGAAGATGCAGCCATTGGCTATTGCTTCAAGAGGGGCAGGGCCTTCGTAGGGGAAACCAAACCCAATGAAGAGCTGGAGAAAAAAATCCCACTTTATTTTTTTAATTATAGTTATTAACTTTAACATGTTTTTAGATCATGTGATATCATGTGTTGTGTATATGCCAAAATCAGTTTCTGAATAAATGTGAGAAGAGGTAGGTAATGTGAGCCTGTTAGAAAGACAGAATAGAAGCTGCAGATGAAAAGTCTGTGTTCACTCAGACTGACACCAGTGATGAGAATTCAGCACATGAGCATGCGTGCAGATAATATTCAGTCTCTTTTCTTCGGTCTCTTGCCTTGGCCTTGCGCAGCAATTGCTGCAGTTCATGCTGGGGCAGTAGTCCGTGGTTCTTCACAAACGCTGGGACCTCCGGAGGTCTTTGAGTCTCATAGTACACTGTTCCATGGACCTCCATGTACCTGTGGAGAATCTGCAGGAATCCTTCCTTACCCTGCTAGGAGAGGAGGGGGAAAAGGATGAGTTGTTGAGATTGGGGGCAAGGGGTGAAGAGGAGGGTGTGTGGAAAGAGAGTGTGTCAGGAAAGAACTGTATAGAGAAAAATATTATTAAAGACTGAGTCCAAAAGGAAACAGGAAAATGCTCTTCGCTTTACTCCTCCTTGACTTGGAAAACAATAAAACTGTGCAGTCCAGTCATTATTTAGAAGTAAGAAGTTAGACAGACACAGCACTATTACTCTCAAACAGAATCTTAGCTGGTTAACCTGATTTTTATTGTATTTTATGGGAGCCATACTAAAGATTTAGTTGCTCTTACTGTAATTTTTCTGGGTGAAGCAAAATGAATAAAGAATTAGTTATTTGATCACAGCTCATTCTTGTTAACAAAGGCAAGCAGTAGCTATTGTAATTCCTCTGCTGTGTGATGCAACATAAATATTAGGACGAATATGTCCTATGTGTATGGATGTGGCCAGAGTTTCTTTTCATATATGAATGTATTTAGAAGTCCTCTGGTCATCTACTGTAAAGAGTTTTTTCCTGGTAGGTTTGACAATTTTACCAGAAAACAAACAAGTAACAACAGGCAAGAAAAATCAGTTAAAGAGGAGAAACTGACGCATCTATATGCTGTGAATGTTAAACATGCATATGAACCACTCTACAAAGCTGTTATCATTACCTGGTTTTCTCATAGCTTTTTTGATTTTTAGGGCACATGTTTGATATGCACTGGATACTTGTTCTCTTTTCATTCCTCTACCTACTAGACTTCTTCTGTCCAACAATTACCCTGAGGTACAGAATCCAATTTAAAAGAACAGGTATCAAAAGTAAAAGAATATTATCCATTCATGAATTAAACAGGTTACTTACCAAAGGAAAAAAAAACATTAGTTTAAAGGTAGAAATAGAATGTCACTAAACTCTGTGATGCAGCATTCACCAAGTAGGTGTATCATTTTTACAAAATGATCATGCTTAGGCTTGTTTGGGTGTGAGGTGCGATAAAAGCATTACTTGTGCTTATTCATAGGTGTGCATTCAACTCTGCCTATTTTTCAAAAAAGTATTAGCATCACATTTTACATGTCAGAGAGTCAGAGGGTCACACTTTCAAAGACAAGGTTGAGCATGATGACTGGGAGAAAAAAAAAAACAACCATCATCAGCTAACAATCGAACCTGAATCATGTGAATAGAGCGGAACCCTGGGCCAGAGTATTGATTGGCCATCCAGTGTTAAGCAGCTTACTGTATCCCTGTTCTGTGGTGAGGACCCCCGCAGCTGTAATTGGAGGCTTCAGCGATCGATAACATCCTCTGTGAGGATTTTCCCAGCCAATTAGGAGATTAGCTCAAGCGCTAAGTGCAGCAGACAACATGAATTAGCAGGAGAAACACAGGCATGGAAGAGTGCAGATTCCATAACCTGCACTTGCAGCTGTGTGTGTATATGTGTGTATGTGTGTGTGTGTGTGTGTGTGTGTGGATGTGTGTGGATGTGTGTCCAAGCTAACTCTCATAACATGCATTGGATTAGAAATGGTAATAACTATGTTCTGCTGTACTGGTTTTTATGCTTCACCTCATTTGATGTGGATTTAAGAAAATAGTTTTCAGGAAATTGACATGTTAAGTTCGGTTTGCATGGCACGTTGGAAAGATATGATGACACACAAAAAGGGTTAGTCGCTAAGCTTCACTCTCCTTGTTGCTACACCTGTCAAGCTTCCTTCTCTTATATTGTACACATGTTGATTTCAATAAAAAACAGTGGCAGATTTAAGTCACACATCTCTTAGATATTTTTGAACAATGGGTCTGGGATTTCAAACAGAGGCAGACAAAGGCCTGAGCTCCATGTGAGTTCTATGAGCTGGCTGAAACAGTGTTTATCTGACTTCTAAATGTTTCCAGCTGACTAGTTTCAAAATAAAGACCATTCAAAAAGGTCTTAATATGCTCTACATACAGGATATCAAACTAAAAGACTGAGGCCAAAGCTGGATATCCCAGACAGTCAGCATCCTCACCAGTGGATGATCCATGTAGAGGATATGTAACATTACATAAAGAAAAAGTATTGTTTCCTGTACTGCATTGTAGGTGAGTTAGTTATATAGTGTATAGAATATAATATATAGTATTATATGTATGATAAGGAAGAGAAAAGAGAAAAGGCTTTAGGATGAGGACAAACTGATGTATTTGGCAAAAGTAATGCTATCTTAGGTAACATTTGCTGTGGTTACTGGAGTGTCAACATTAAAGAGCAGGACAGAGCTATTTCCACTAGTTGCAGTGACTAATCCATGATTGGACAGTTGCTGTCTGGGGGAGGGATTTAGCAAAAAGTCAATTCTCATCCAAGATGCTCCAGTGGTTCTGCTGACAGGCAGGGAGCCTCGATTTACATCTCATTGGGGAAACCTCTCAGCAGGTAAAAGACAATACAAAAGCAGGCACAAAATCAAACTAATGAAATTATTTCTATGACTAAGGTGGGAGTCACTTGAGAAGACCAGCATCATCTATTAGTGCTGCATTGGCCACATCAACCAAGCCATGTTGTCAAAATTTCCACTTATAAGTACATGCTCCTTCAAAAGACTGGCTGCCTGACTGTTCATTGTGGTCTCTGACAAGTAATAAGATAAAGAAGCTAATCACTTATACAAAAAAGGTTCTCAGAGAGTGATGGATGTAGTGTATCTGAATGTATTTGTGAGTCTGTGACAAGTAGCTTTTAATGATTCACTTTTCTGGAATGAGACATGATAAGAGTTGTGTTTGTATACATGTTTGTGTGTGTTTATGACCACGTGTGTACCATGCTGAAAACTCAGTGAGTTGTGCCTTTTTACATATGTATTAACTGCGAGATGAATAGAAAAAAGAGTATTTGGTAAAAGTAATGGGCTCTTACCTGAAGCTAATGAGAATCCAGCAAGATACAATGGTGCACCACAAAAGAAAGAGAGAGAAAAAAGGAAATAATGTCAGATAGAGATGTAGTATGGTAGATGACAATACAGCAAAAATAGGGATGAAAACAAAAAAACACACATTACATTATATCTACCTATTCACCAGGCTTTTGAAGATTAGAGTATTTTGCTTTTATAGTATTACATCTCCCTTATGTACTTGTCTCCTTCATAAGTCACAGCTATTAAGAAATCTAGGTAACTACACAGTCAGAGTGGAAAGTGGTGGCAGCAAACAGTATCTCTATAATCACTTTAACAATATAGGCACAACTGTGCCCATCAACAATATTCAAAGGAAGAGGAGACGGCTTTGAGATGAAAACTGCCTGTAAATTAAAGCGGTACAATTGTCTACATTGAGCCACATGAAGCTGAAATGTAATGGTACAAACAGTGGGGTGTGCAAAATGCTGTCATCCGTTTTTCTTCTGTTAAACATTGCAGTATATGATTGGGGGTATTTTGTGTGTGTTTGTGTGTGT
Source organism: Istiophorus platypterus (assembly GCA_016859345.1). Lineage (NCBI taxonomy): Eukaryota > Metazoa > Chordata > Actinopteri > Istiophoriformes > Istiophoridae > Istiophorus > Istiophorus platypterus. The sequence goes on along the minus strand of CM029114.1, from coordinate 17,273,232 downwards.
GTTTGTGTGTGTGTGTTTATGTTATTGTGTATGAGTGTGTGCGTGTATGAATCTGCATGGTTAACACTGAAAAAAGACTGCTGTATGGAGAATTCAGCTTTTCACCTTTTGTTATAGCTCATCCCCTCTTTTAATTCAATAGTGCAACAAAAAACTGCAAAACCATTCCATGTTTGTATGTATTTGTGAAATTTTTGTATGCATGTAGGTGTAAAACACGTGCATACATGAATTACATGTACAGGACTGTGTCCTCTGTACTGTGTAAACAATGAACACGTGAATATACAGCTTATGGTTACATTTTCATTGTTGCTTACATATACGTGTGTGTGTGTGTGTGTGTGTGTGTGTGTGTGTGTGTGTGTTTATTTTCTTTCAATACTTTGAAGAAAATTCTGCAAATTTCTGCATGCACACTTCAAAAGCAGCAGTACACAAAAGATAGTTGAGACAAACTAAGACAGAATCTGTTTTTTTGCCATCGTTGTAGGTAACAAACAGCCCTTGCCAAAGCAAGCTTTTATGCAGCTCCAGGATCTGTAGCATCAACAAAAAAATTGTTTTTGTGTCTGTCTGTGTGTGTGTGATTTTTTTGTGTGTACCTTCCACATACTGGCCTCTTTCCCGTAGACAACAGCCATGTTGTTGACTTTATTCTGCTGGATGGTCCTCTTCTCTGTCTCATTCAGCTCCTCCGAAACAAAGCCCATGAATGAGTTGTCTGGTGTGTGAGCTGAAGGTGTGTGTGTTTGCGAGTAATAAGGAAAGGTAAGGATAGTAGTAAAGAAAAAAAAAATAACACACAAAGAGAAAAGGAGAGAGGCGGAGAGAAATGTTTCATTGTGAGTGAGAAGAAGAGGAAAGGCAGGAAAAGAGCACAACATCCTTTTTTGCTTCAATGCATTAGCCAAGTTAGTGTGATTATTGCCTCTAAAAGTATTACAATTAATAAATATCATGTAGCCAACTGCTGTTGGGCTTAGATGATTCTGGTAGTACAAGGTATATGGAAAAGAGTTTTTAAGTACAGGCTAAAAGTTAAAGTATTTTACCTGATGAAAAACAACTATGGTATATTCAGGATTTCAAAGTTTTTTACTCTAGAATAACCTAGCCTATTTACTTTATCCTCACAGTTACAGAATTTTTTTTTTTATTTGCAATGTACATTCTCATAAATTTAATAACTGTAATAAATAACTGCACCTGCTGAATTCCAATAAGTATGAAGCAGCAGATAAAGGCTGAGTCTGTCATTATAGCTTCGGAGCATGTAACACAGTCACATATTGACATTATAATGATTCTGGTGATGAGTGAGAGCTATAGCTAAGTGGGCATGACACTGCTGAGAACTGAATCTGTGAGCAGAGGAGAGTTAAGTAGTCAATGTTTCAGTCAGGAGTAGCAAGGAGATAGATAACAATAGGGAGGAATTTCAAACAGCAGATCAGACATATTGTGTTGCATGAAACAGACAAAGAAAAGCAAAAGAGAAAAAGAACAGATACAGCTGGAAGGGACACTAGTAGTTGTGGTGTTGCTGAAAATAGCTGCTTTAAAGACATTACTATGAATTAATGTGAATGAGCAGCCAGCCCTGTCAAAGAAAGCGAAAACACTGAATTGGAGAAATTTTATCACAATTAAAATGAGTGTCAAAATTGATAACAGATCTTTGTGTGTGGGTGTGACAGTTAGGAGTTTTGAAGCAGTAAAATGCAAATGCTCAAACTGATTGAGTTTTTACAAGTTTGGAATGGGAAGATACAAAACTGAAGCCAAAGCATTTGATATAGTTAACCATTCTCTACGAATAGAAAGTTTTGCTTATTTCTGATTTTGAAAGGGAAGCTTGCAGCTAGTTTCCGAATTACTTATGTGACAGACATCAGTGTGTGATGATGAGGGGAGCCCAGTCTGTATTCCTGATGCTTACAATTGGTGAAACGCAGGGATCTATTTCCTATATATAACAATGAAATTGCCTCTTCCGTGCATGGTTGCCAAATTCATCTTTATATAGACAATACTTTTTTGTACTGTATTGCCGACTGTTCAATCAGCCATTGAGAAACTACAAACCTCTCTTTATGCATTACAACACTCTCCCATTAATCTTAGGCTGATTAAATCATGGCTTTCTTAAAATCTAAAAACACGGACTACTGTTATCATGATAATTTGACTGTCAGTGGTTTAAATAAAGAAAGGGTTATAAAATACATGTATCTTGGCATCAGGCATGATGAAAAATTTTCATTTAAATATTTAGAAATCAGTAGCCGTCTTGGCAAACTATAAAAAAGATTTGGTTTTGATGCAGAAATAGAACCAGCTCTCCAATTCTGAACTGTGGGGTTGAAATACTGAAATGCGGCTGCCTCCACACTTAGACCCTTACATTCTGTGTACCAATCAGCTCTGAGGTTTAATAATGGTGATAGCTATGATATTCATCACTGTATGATAAGATTGGTCGGTCTTCTCTGACTGAGAGACAAAATACGCATTACTGTCTGTATTTCTATAATGGCCTGTTTGGTGGGCTTTATAGATATATATTACATGTGATTTTTGTTGATTTTTTTATATTTGTATTTTCCTTGGTGTAATGTCTGTATCCTTGTAAATGAGGGTCACCCTCAGTGGTTTCTCAGAGAATCTTAAATAAACGTTTTATATATATATATATATATATATATATATATATATATATATATATATATATATATATATATATATATATATACACACATATGTTTGTATTTGCACATCCTATACATTGTGATTTACAAATGTGAATTCAATGAGAATCTTGTTTATTGAAAGTATTTATAACATTTTAATGAAAACACATTAAAATAGGATTTTTACAAAATATTCCAAATTAAACTGAGGTTAAGGAAGTGAATTCTTTCTTACGGAACATAGTCATGTACTGCCTAGCGTTTAGGTTCCAGTAGCCCCAGTTTGTCCGGTAGCCATGCAGGGTTGCATACTCCTCGTGATTGTAGGCTGGCTCTGTCCCAAAGGTGTCGATCACTCGGATATGACATCTGTAAAGACGTAGGACAACCCATTTAAAGCTACATGTTCCTATGTGCAAGAAATATCAGGAAAAAATTGTCTTAACCCCTATTTAGATTTTATAAACAGTATACACACTTAACACTTAAAATGCTTTATGACAATGTAAAAGTCTACAATATTGTTCTACAGAATGAATGTTACACAATTAATGTTGTCAACAACTATAACTTGGTTATTCATTTATAATGACACATCTTCATGACTTTTGAACACATTTATAATCAGAGTTGAATCCACAGTGCATAATTACTTAACATCACAAAAAATTGGATTGTGTGTGATAATGTAGATAATTACAGTTATATAGTGTTATCAAGCATGAAGTAACTATAGACACCAGTTATGGATGTGAATTTGTATTGTGAATTTATAGTTTTTTACAAAACACTATTAAATACTTTAAATTCCCTTATATTTTCTTGCTTATAGTGTATAATTCAATGTGTTATAAATGATTAATTAAGTGTTTAATACTTAAAAATTCCATGTAAGCTGTTGGTGGTTAAAGTGTAATTGAATATCAACAACCCATATGTTGTTTTTTTTTTATATTGACACACACTGTATGGAAACCACATAATTAAAAAAATGGTCCACCTTAATGGAAGAAGTATATTTATCTCTACATTACATAACAGTCTTTTGTGCATCTTTCTTATTATCCATGAAGTTGGGTGATGACTTCTATTGGATTAATTGTAATTTTATAAGTAAAAGACATTTTTCCTGAGGTGAAACTGAAAAAAGGAGAAATTTTCTTGAATCTCCATCAACGCTTTATGAGCATTGTGATCTTACTTGCAGGATACTCCTGGATGGTCATCCCAGATCCTGACTAAATTACATGCTAGATTTACTTTTTTTTGATTTTGAGCACAAGCTGAATGCAAAACACAGCACAATCTTATCCTGCAAATCGATGACAGTAAATCTGGCCCTTTGTGGTTTAATCATTTAATCTTGTCCTAATGACAAAAAACCATTAATAACACAAAATATTAACAGTATTTATCACAATAACACAAATAAATGTATGCATCTCAGGGTTTGTCAAGAGTGAAAAACTAAAGCTTTCTCTTCAAAGTGTAGCGTGGAAGGTTTCACATGAAAATGACAAGAAAAAAAAGTCACTTGGAGATTTAGAGGTTGGAGGTGCGATGGAGCACTGATTGGCTTTCCAAGTGAATGCTTAGTAGCAACGGACTGAATTACAACTGAAGCTGTGCATGAGGGCACTTAATCATACAGAAACAAGCGTTACAAATGCGCACATACACACACACACACACACAAACACACACATACACATCTACCCTCACACACACACACACACACACACCCACACACCCACACACCCACACACACACACAGAGCTGACTTTGCCCTTGTCTACGCCAGTGATTGTGTTCAGTCTGCCCAGTCTATGAGCTCAGAGGGATTAACAAGAGCCAAAGGTGGCAGAGTCCACTTCCAGGTCTCTGAGACTCTTTCCTGGATAACTGCTCTAGATAACTGCATGTCTGAGTGTGTTTGTGTCTTTGTGTAAAAAGAGAAAGAGTGTGACAGTCCAATAACATTGTCTGAAGAGCACTTAAAGGCTATTGTCTCTGCAAATTTCATTAAAGGGCTCAAATAACTGTTTTCTAGCACATCTCTGACATTGAAGCTTCACAAAGATATATATTTTCACATGCTGATAATCTCATAGATTTACAATATGACAAATATATATGTTCAGTGCTTTTCCGTTTCATTTTAGCCACTGTCCCCGAAAGATTTATTTTCTAAAATTAGTTTTCAAAACATGCACTGATGGGCCATGAAGTTGCTGTAAAAATAAATGTGTGAACTACAATAATCATTAATCTGTTTGATATACATGTATATAGAGATAGGTAAAGCAGTTGTGATTGTTTATGTGAGTCTTAAAGGACAGTCTGCTATTACATTGATTTAATGATGGTGTATGTTATAAAATGCTTATCATATCAGAAAATGTTGATCTTTATTCTTGCAACATTAGTATTATTTTTGGACTGTGCATTCATATACTTCTATTGTGCAGTAAAAGTGGGACAGTTAACAAAGTTACAGAAAATTAATCTACTAGCGCCTTCAGTTGTCTCTCTAACATGACACTTGCCTTTCACGTCAAAGCAGTCCCTCAAGAGCCTTCTGATCAAACAAGTTTGCAGTTATGCTTCAGACTCAAATGCAACATGTTTTGTTTCTCTTTAGTTTTGTGGTCTATTGAAGCTGCTCACTGTGGAGAAATTGTGAGAAAACTATAATGGATTTCCTCTCTTTATTTGTTGAACAAAAGTATAAATCTTGAGTCCCAAAAAATGCTCTGATTCTGAAAAGTTTGCAGTTAAGCAAAAGTCCTCTGTTGCTTTCCTTTGTTTTTGCTGCATTGGAAATACCTGGATGAGTTGTTATTTTTTCTACAGCCGGGCACATATACCCTTGAATGAGTAAGGTAATATTAACTGTGCTGAAGCATCTATAACTGAAACACAGTAACAGTTTCTTTGTAGAACCCCTCTAATAATGTATTGCAAGTCTTGTATGTGACCCACTCACCAACAAATGCAGAATCTCTTAACCTCCAGTTGCTAGAATTTGACTTCCAAGAACAGCATTTAGCTTTGAATACAGATATTTACCACAAGAAAAGAGAGTCCTAAGGTTTTTGTTCCCATGTTTATATATTTCCAGAAGCTTTAATATCCAAAACAGAAAATAAATTCCTCTGAGGGTATTCCAGTCTTATTCAAGTCAAGGTGACACCCCAATCTTGTTTGACACTTCTGTTGATATTTCTGTCATCGACTGCAGCATGAAAGAGGCCAACCTTTAAACTGACAGAGATATAGCTTGGATATAAAAACAGGCTTATTTGCAAGAAGGAGTAAAAGAAAAATACACTTATCTCTGCAACCTTGTTTTGAGGCACAGGGGATTAGATTCTGTGGAAAATGTAATGTGTATATTTATGAGGGCCGTAGAAGCTGACAAGGAATTATTAAAAAACAAATGTTAGTTTCCCTTGTCTCTGTCTGACTTGCCCTCTCTCTAACCTGCGCTATCACATATCAACAGCTCTGAAATAGTGAAAAGGTTTATGCCTGCAGATAAGAGGTCCCGGAGGCAGGGAAAAAAGGAGAAAGTGGAAGAAGAGGGGATAAGCGGAGGAATAGCTGAGCTGAATATCTATCAGGAGATCAGAGTAAGGAGCTAATCTGGGTTAAATGTCTGCTCAGCAAGGCTCAACAGTCCTCCGAGGTGAGGGGAATATGCCAGGGTTGTGCTTTGTCACCCACGGTTACTGGCTTTAACTTTGGGGAATTTGAAGAGCCCGGATTACATTGGACAACAGCAGACATTTTAAGCTTGAATTTTAAGATGTTTCTGTTGTTATGCTCTACCTTACCTAATGAGCAGCTTAGAAGTACAACCATACATCTACGACACACTTATCTTAGGCGGAAACTTTTTTACATGTAAAATGTGGCTGTAAACAATGATGGTTATCTGCATTTAATCACAGTTCCTCAGACTTGACTATTATTTGGTTTGTGAAACAACTGGAAGGCAACATGCTTTCTACTGAGTCTGCTTGCCAAGAAGTCTATGAAACTTTGTTACGATATGCTGATATGTAACAGAAGTAATTAGCTCTCTTAACACGTCAGAACAGTCTTTATCAACAAGATGACTAAGTTACTGATGCACTACTGTGTGTAACTACACTGCCATTTTGGTCAGAGACACTTATGTCAAGGAGCTAACCATTTTTAACCAGTCATACTGTTTTAACTTAGTCAGAAATGCTTTGCTCTTTAAGGGAGCATTCAAAGAATCTGAGTAGCAAATAGGATTGTGCTACGGGAACTACTCCCCTTAAAATACATATGTGAAGATAAAAACTAAGTTTAATTAACAATACCAAGAGTATAAGAAGATGGTCGGAGCTGTGGAGGGAACTATTTAGGAAATGGCTGATTCCAATCAGCTAATACAAGCTCCAGCTCTCTGTCTGAACCGACACCATAGTTCATTCAGATAGGCCTCTGATAATCATCCTTCTTCCTGAATTGATACCTCTTTGTGTTTGTTGACATTTCTACTTTGGCAAGTGTTAGGGCTTCATCATTTTTATAGCTAAAACCTAACCTTTGCATACAGGGTAGTCCTGGTGTTTAAGTCCTCCTTTTACATACAAGACTTACAGTTTATTAGAATAGTCCATGTGCTCTCACAAAGTGATCTTCAAAGACTAAATTGGAATATTAAGTAACAGAAATAAAGAAATAAGGTGAATGACATATTTTGCCACAGGTAGTCTTTTGATTTTTTTACATTATGGACCTTTATCTTAGTGACTCAATACTTTCAAAGTGCAGAGGTGTGTTTAATACTCCCTTCTCAATATATCATTTATCTTTTATTACTTTTCCAAATGCTTTGGCTCACTCAATACATTATACCCTTTAGTCTGTCTTAGACTTTGTTTGGGAAAACCACAGTACTTGAGCATATTGTTGTCATCCTGCGGAACAAGAGCCATAGTGTTTTGTTATGTATTCATTTCAACTGAAACAAAGGGCACTGTCAGTTGGGAGAAAATCTGAAGGTCACTGGTATGCAGAGCTGAAGGAAGCCCATGAACATGCCAGAAATTATCCATATTAATAATATCAGAGCAGTTACCAAAGTGTTATCAAGGGGCCTAAAAATTACTCCCCTGATTAAAAGACTACAGTAGATGCTCATCTATAGTATGTGTTCAGAAAATTTCCAATATCTTGGACAAATGAAACCCTTTGAAACGAATTATTTAAAATCAGAACGATTGAAATCATCCTATGAACCTGCTGGAGATAGAGTACGTTTTCATGAACATAACATATTTTTTAACACAAACCTCAGCCAACTAAAAGCCAAATCATTCTTTGAAATAGGAAGAAAGTTTTGGATTTTCAAAAAGTTCCCTTTGGAGATTAGTTAATAGTAATTTGGTGCAATAACTTTGTTTTAGAGCCATCATCTCACCTTGGAGAGATATTCTTATGAGTGAAACTGAATATGAGCAAGATGACAAGTCTGCCATAATCAAAACAACCAATTACTGATACCCCCATGAAACACGCTCTTTTGCCAGCTAAGATTAAGCAAAATTGTGAAAAGTTAGTATTGTTCCCCCGAATTAGGAGACTATAGGGAAGTAAAGGTGCTCTAGCTGGTGTTCTGTCTAATTGAGGTTTTTTTTGTAGGTTTGTTTTTTGGTGGAATTCCCCTGGATTTTGCCTCCGTTCAGCCACTATCAGAGCAGTAAATTTACCATGCAAAGGAAATCAATATGCTAGTCCTATTATCAGATGACTGAGTGTGATTTAGGACTGTTTCCGATTGGCTTTCATGATCTTTAACGATAGCACGCATGCACTGACACACCCATGTATTCGTGCGTGTACACAGAAACACAAAAACACAACCACGCACATCCTCACACATACACACACACACACACACACACACAAACACAAACACAAACACAAACACACTAACACAAAAACACGATCAAACAAACACCAAATCACACTGGAATGGACAGCACCAGGTTGTCAAGACATAATAAATGAATGTGGATGCTGGTGGGAACATAAAACAAAAGTAATTAAAGGGGGCTGAAGGGCCTCAAATCTCAGAGCACTTGATTAATGATGCCTTTCAGCGCACAGCTCTCAACTAGACTGGTGTAACCTAATGAGGATAGAGATAGTGAGAGAGAGGGAGAGAAGGGGTGAGTGGTAGAAAAGAAGGGAGAGAGGGAGAGAGAGGTCAATATATATGTCATTACCCTGTCCTAAACCTTAGGGGAATTGTAGAACTGTAGGGTTAGGATAAATAGATTAACTGGATAGGCATACATGCCTGGCAGGAAATACAGGAGAAGGTTTGGGTTATTGCTCTGCAAATAAATTGCACGTTACATGTCATACATCTGACTTTAGTTTTGAGTGAATTCTTTAAAGCTTTTAGTGTCTTAACAAATCTTCACCTCAGCTCCAAAGTCCACAAAGAAATGATTATCCTGGGCATTGCTCTTCATACATTTGAAATTACTGACATGCATCCTCTCGTGAAATTGAGGAAAGATGTTCCTTGTTCCAGCTGTATTGCTCAAAAATTCAGACAATTCCCTCGCTGTAAACTTCTAGGCAAACCAAAGACACCATCTTTTATAAACACTTAAAAGTCACATCCTGTTAGGGAAAGCAGAAATCAAGACTCCACACAGTAATGATAGAGCTGGAGGCTGCTGACCTCAGCAAGCAATTAGGTGCAGACTGCAGGCTGACTGGCATCTCGTCTGGGGGGAATGTGTGTGTGTGTGTGTGTGTTTGTGTGTGTGTGTGAGGGAGAGAGAGACAACTTGTGAGAAAGAGGGAGAAAGCAAAACAGGTTGTGTGCTGGGAAAATATCTCCCCAACCCACAAATAATGCATTTCTCTTTCTCATAATTGGATTTTAAAAATACATGGAGTAGCCCTTTATATGTGGTGTCAGGTTGATCTCTAATATGTTCCACTCCCTCTGTTTTGTGGTATCTCTCTTTCTCTGATCTTTCTATTCTCCTTTGTTGCCATCTCCTCACACACCTCCACTGTTTCATCTCTTCCTCAGTCTTTCCTCTCTCTGTTTCACTGTCACTTGGCCTTTATCTGTTATTGCTTCTTTATGTTGGGAGCAAAACACAAAGAAAGTAAAATGTCAGTTGATGCCATTGCATGCAGGGGGTAGTTGAAGATGCCAATTTATTGGACAAGGAAGGTGAGAAGGGGACAAAGGGAGGTGTCTTCAAGCTGTATTTAAGGGGCTGGAGAGGACAATGCTCACTAAGACTTTCAGTCTTATTTTTTTGCAGCAATGACATGGAAGACCTCAGAAGATAATATGGGCCCATTGTGCGTCAGATTCTTTTTATATGCACTTTAAATGTTCTTGTTTTGGTTATTACTTTACTGTTTTGTTGCCTTGGTCTTATGACTGTCATGATCTAGTTTCAAGATTTTTCCATCTTTGTTGCAATGCTGAAAACCATTAAGCACACTTTTGTAACAGAACAAAAAATCCCTCTGTTTCACACACACACACACACACACACACACACACACACACACACACACACACACACACACACACACACACACACACACACAGTAGAAGTTCTTTGCTTTATTGTATCATTAACAAGTAAATGTTGATTGCACAATGTAATGGATATAGAATAATTACACCTTCTGCTTTTAGACTGGTTCCCTATAAGCCTCGCTTTCACTACGCAATTCTGTATGCTACAGGGTATGAAGTCGCCCAGGAAATTAAGTCTTGATTTATACAGAATGTGCATCGGCCATTGCACCTCCAAAACAGGAAGAGGATAATGCTTTTGTTTTCTCGCATTAGCTACTGGTAGCTTTCCCCAGGTAGTGGGAATGGTAGACGCTGGAACGACCGGAGTAACAGTGACAAATCTATCTGACAAAAATAAAGATCCCTGTTGTTTTGCAAAGAAGGTGAGGGGCGAGAGTGATCAAACATGAGATAAAACACTTACTGGGACTTGAGAGGGTTCAAAACCAACATTCAGTTGTCTTTATTTCTACTAGTTTGGTAAGAAACAAAAACTGCCATCTTATTAATACAGCTGGCCTATAGTGACTTTAACATCTCACTAATCTTTTGTTTTTCTCATGATGCAGATGTTTTCCTTTTTTTTCTAGTCTTCCTGTCTCTTTTCCTTTCTGGGTGTAACTACGTCCCTCACGTCCCTCTGAGTGCATTCAGACAACAGCTATAATAAACCACCCGGACAGGGTTCAACTGGAAATTGGTGCATGTTGACTTGTCAATATCTCATAAACTTGAACCACATGTAATACTTATCTAATTTTTGCTGTGCAGACTGAAGGTGCATGACAGGTGGTGGCTTGCCAGTTTGTGTGTGTGTATCTTTTAATGTGCATGTGGTGTGTTGTGAAGTTATTCCATTATATCACACTTTACAAAATAATATGTGTTTGACATTGACATTTTGTGCATTTTGGTCTTTTGGTATTTAAATTGAATGGATATTGGGAGAGGGACAAAGCGTGTGTATATGTTTGTGTATGACTGTGTTTGACAGAAAGTGTGTGTGTTAATTTAACAAGCTGAATGAGTTATAGTCAGACATCTAGACAGAGACACATATATCTTGTTACCAGCAATAATTAATCCATAAGAACAGCCAATAAACCTATCTCCCTGCCTGGAAAATTGCTGACAAACAAATAAGCAAACCTACTCACCTGACATATACACATACACACATACACACAGGTAAAGCAACACTTAAATTCACACGAACACATGTGCAGGCATGCAGCCACACGCAAACGCGTGCGCGCAAACACACACACACACACACACACACACACACACACACACACACACATACAGTAGCCATTCACTAACTTGTGTTTCTTCAGTGAGAGCCCCATGTGTTGCTTCATCTGCTGCAGGCCATGGTAGTCAGTGTAGATGAGGTCAAAGGGCAGTGGGCCAGTGAGTGGGCAACTGCCTCTGCCTGGAGGCACGCCAAGAAACCTGCAACACACACAAACAAAACAGTCAGTTTGGACAAGCAGAGGAACATGACAGAGCAGACAGAAGGTTCACTCTAAAGACACTGTGAGCAAATCAGCTGAACTTCACCCTGCTGAGCTAAACAGAGAATCTGAGCTTTCACAAAAAATAATTTGCTTTTGTTACAGAAAAGGATGGTAACATACATTAATGTTAACTGGAAGTCAATTACATCAACATGTGAAGTGCGGGTACCGAGGGTTTCATCTTCCTTTATTTTATTGAGCAATTTAATTTAAAAATTTGTTCACATAATTCTAGAAGTGTTTCTAAATTTACGAGTGTCCCTGAATGAAAGTAACTGAAGAGGACATGAGTCAATATCCACCAATGTTCTTTCCCTGGTCAATTGTCAGCTGTGGGAGTCCCAATAATAGAGAACTCAGTTCAGCCTGGCCAGATAAGGTGGCTAGGAGCAAGAATCTACAGTCCACACTTTCATTAATTGCTGCTGCTGGCCAACAGTGATGTATAAGAAGTATATTTCATTGAGAAATGGCGACATGGTTAGAGTTTTCAATTATATAGTGGTCCTCAGATGTAACGCTACAAGGGTTTTCTCTAAAGTCTGAATGTTTCTAGGGTAGGGATATGTTCTCTTTGCACTGAATTTTATGGATGTAATAACCTGATGATGAGCCTGTTTGCTTCTGTTTCTGTTGAAATTATCACCCTTTGCTGCTTTAAAATAATATGTAAGCTAGTGTTGGAGTCAGGCTAGAGTTGTTAAGTAAAACATTTCTAAATGTAGTATAATGGCTAAATATAGTAATAATGGCTGTAAAAAAGCGAATTAAACTGCCCAACATTCAGCATCGATGTTATGCAGATTTGAGTATGACATCAGTAAATACTTTACAGTGACTTTCTCTCAACACCCTTTAACTTCTATTGCCTTCTTGCATCCTTGAATGCTTTAAACCTAATGTCATGCTCTAGTGATGAATTTCCTCAACTGAACCCAAGTATGATGCATATTACAAGTCAAAACCCCTAAACCTGGAACTGTTAGACTCAACCTGCTGAGCCATGCACCATTACAAGTGAGAGAAAAAGACTGTATAGAATGAACATGAACCACACTAAGCTGATGTGCAAATATCAGATGCCCATTCTTGTTTATATCCTTCATCACTTTGAGTATGTAAAGATTCTCAGTCATCCACGTTATGGTATTTCTAAGTGCTATACAAAGGTAACTGGACTTGCACAAGGCTCTTTAAAATTTTTCACCTCTCATTAAAGTGGCTTCTTCAGTTCTGATTGGTGGGGGAACCAGACATTTAACCTGGTGTAGGGTTGTTAACATCTTGAGGGTTGTTGAGATCTCATGAGAGTCATTGAGCCACCCGTCCATCATGTGGGTTGTTAGGGTAACACAAGGCATTTTGTGAATGAGTATTCAGCTGCCCAGTGAGGGATCTCAAGACTGCACTGTAAGTGGCTAATAAGTGGTGATAAGTGACGTCCTCCTTTGTTTAGCGATGGTTCTTCCAGCTTGATGTAGATAGCTTCTCTCACTTCTCTTTCAAACCATTGGTCTTCACTGGCAAAAATATGTGTATTGTTTCATCAGTTAGAACTGATGAAGATGCCTTTTTGGATGAGAGTTAAAATGTCTTCTAGAACCTCAGCGAATGTGCTGCTACCTTCGTATAGTGCTTAGAAATTTCGTTCTTTTAGTTTCTCGTATCAAAGTTGAAAATCTCAAACCCCTGGAGAGAGTGGTTTGACGTAAAGTTAAATTAAAAAGTGTGTTTGTTGATCAGATAGTTTCATGTGGGTAATGCTGAGTTCAATCAAAGTCAAGCCAGGAGGCACTTAGGAGGCCTTTGGCAGAAAAAATAATTCAAGCAAAAAGGATGAAAAGAGCTGAATTAGTAATGGCTGAATTTTACCTTACAGCAGCAACATCAACAACAACAGATGGTCAATGGATAGAGGAAAAGAGAGAAAAATAGAAATAGATACAGTTATATCCAATGTGTTGAGGTTGTGTGTGCATATGTGTGACAGGTGCTCTTGTGTGTAAGATCAATAACTGCTGCCTGTCTACTGATACCTGCACACATGACTTCCCAAAAGCCTAATTTGATTACAAGTCTTTCCAGACCCAAACACACACACACACACATATGCATGCATGCATGCACGCACGCACGCACGCACGCACGCACGCACGCACACACACACACACACACACACACACACAAAATCAGCACAAACCAAAGGAGGGGGGAGATATTAGAGTGTGGTTTACTGTGCCCAGTTTCACTACCTTGTTTGATTTAGTTTCAACACAGTGATCGACTGAAGGCCTCTCTGTTACTGTGCCGACAGACCGGCCATTGGTTATCTGACCTGTGAGTGGTCTGCTAGCGCTTACTTAGCTCTTATTTCTGTGACAGATGAGGCCAAGGGCTAATGGAGACTGTAATGTAATTCGTACCCCCAGTGAATTTCATTTCGCTATGCTAGTTTTACAATGGAGTCTTTTTGGCTGCACTGCTTATCCAAAGGTTCATTTGATAGTGTTGCGAGGCAGCACTTACAGGAGCTCTGCTGGCAGCTTCTAACCACCATTAAAACAGTAGGGAAAAGTCATAAATAAAAGAGTCAGATGTAGTGACTGAAGTGAAAAATTAAAAAGGTGTAACAGGGTAGACCAACAACTGCAGCATGTGATTTCTACTAATGAGAAAGTTTTTGTTCAGTGCACTGAGATGAATGACAAATCAGTAGCCATCGAACATTTCTTCATCGACTGCATCAATTGTTCATTGATTGCACTGTGAGATGCAGTTGATGCTCTAGAAAAACCATTAAGTTGTTAAGGTTGGAGTTGAAATTTATGTGTTAAATTTCCATTCCTATAGTCAAGAATTAACTTTCTAGCGCTTGTAGAGGAAACTAATAGGCCTATAAATATATCAGTTTCCAGGCACATTTCTGTGTAAAAGAAGACAACACAAAATAAAGAAAAATTATATTCCACAGTTATTCGACTCAACTTTCACGTTTATCAGTGTACATCTACTAGGAAATTTAGGCTGCTGTTGAAATTTTCACAAAAGAAAACCTAGGGCACAACATAAATGATGTGGGTGCTGCATGAAATGCCAGTGTAAAGATTTCCTCAGTACAACTTGAAAAAACATTAAGATGCATGACTAAACTTAAACAGAATTGTATAAAAGAGTATAAGTCCACTAAACTTTCCTAACTTATCATCAGTTGACAATATTTATTTGCCTGAAATTCAATAGTGAAAGAAGTGTTTAGATCTTCTACTTAAGTGAAGCTGTAACAATCCTCAATTAGGAGTAAATGTGCTGTATTAAAAAAAATCATATGTAAAAAAATTAAATGTAATGAACAAATTGTACTAATTTCAAAATTAAAAGCACTCACTATTCTGCACAATTTATGTATTACTATAGAGCAATAATCATATCATATAATCATATATTAGGATATATTACTGGATCATTATTATTGATGCCTAAATGTGAAAACCAAATTTAATGTTGCACTTTTTATTTTAACTCTTTTGTATACTGTTGGGCAGTGTGATCTAAAACAATGTATAACATTTTTTGTGTTTCAAGTATTTTTATTGTAAATAGTTGGGTCTACATCATAAATAGCACTCAATTAATCATGTTTCCTTTTTTCTTTTTAAGGCAAACAAACACACCTCAAGAATTAATCATCATAGTAAAAAATATCCATGAACTGGGCTACTTATCAATTTCAAAGGAGGAAATAGTCTTCACATTACAAAGTACAGAATGAGCAACACATCAAAGACAGAACAGTTTCTGCCTGGTCCTTGACCCTCCCCCCAAAAGTACTGCCTAATGTTGCATGACATGTGGATTGTATATATATATGATCTAAATTATTTTAGCCTTTCAGGTAGGAGATTAAGGGTTGCCAAATCCTCTCAAATTCCCAGAGTTTCTGTCAACTCAGTTTGCAAGAGTTTAACTGTGGCTACTTCTTCCAAAATAGAAAAATTAGCTTCTTAGCAGTGAGAAATCCATAGGGTAAGAAGCACTGTTGAGCTACTTGCAGTCTCCTCAGTCCTTACATTCCTCGGGTGATTAAAATGTCTTTCAAAAGGCATCACATTAGCTAATCATTAACATGACCTAATCTCATTTTCCAGGGTATTTAGTCACTTTAGATGTCAGGTGAATTTGGTTACTTAAAAAGTACAATATTTGCCTCTGAAATGGAACAAAGGAAATACACAAGTAAAATGCAAGTACTTCAAAATTACACATAAATGCAGAAGCAGTAAATGAACTTAATCAGATTTTACAACCGCTCAGAGTAAAGTTCATTATTTGTCGATAGACTACAACTATATGAAATCAGGAGTCAATATTAATCCTGGGTTTTGTTTAACAACAATTTTTATATAACTTTATTCAGTGCTTTTGGAAGGAAATTCTATGCATCTTATAATTAAATCCATAGCAGGCAATGTATGTGTTGATGCTGTCTGCATCGAAGCATTTTCGAAGCTACCCTTCATTTGTGGTCTGAGGCACTGTAACATATTATGGAATAGCATGATGGGATTTCAGGGGCATTCTTTGCCTGGAGTGTGGTGCCTCTCATTGGTCTTGTTTCCATTAGCGATACAATGTCTGCTTACATGCTTATAGATAAAGATGACCCTCTTAGTTAAAGAGACCTATTCAAAGAGTCCATTCATTTAGAACCAATCGCATTTTCAGGGATGTCAGGGAATAGCAAGCTTTCTACAACATTATTTTGACTTTTTACAGAACCTTTATATGAGACTATCCATTAACCTGGTCTTAAAACAAGACTCCTTAACTCAAGAATGCAGGAAGCTACACAGAAGTAGCCAGAACTCAGAGTTAGTAAGAGAGGAGAGGACTGGGAGGAACAGCTATTTAGTCATTTGAATTGTTAAATCTTTTTTTATAAAGCGTTGAGAAAAAAAAATAAAACAGATGATTTCTAGGCCTTACCATGAGGATTTAGTAGTGTACTGTGTTTCACTGCACAACTCTCCCTTCAAAGCCTCAGATTATTTAACAGATTTATATAGATAAACAGTGAGTCAGGTCATTTCTGTCATGTCCTCATGCATATACTGTATATGCAATGTTACAGATTTACCAATCTTTTGCCATAGCATTATTATCAAAATATCTAAATACTCAAGGGCATAGAGGGTTCAGAAGTGGGGCAGAGAGGATGTTACAAGCTAAAATAAATCGAACACTGGGATAAAATTGGTCACTGTGCTTTCCACAATAATGGTAGATAAACAAAAAAATGTTATGTAAGCCTCAGCATTTTATCCCCATTTAAAAATAATTGTAACCTTTATAAATACCTCATAATTTCTGATGTTTATGAGAAATTTACCAAAAAGCTCTGTACTGACCGGTGAGCCTGAGACAAGACCCAGGGCGAAAACGTCCGCAAAGCACTCACTGCACCACTCACTGCTGCTTAATAAGCTCATTGCTTTGGGTGCAAAGAGATAACTGAAGCAGACTTAGATAAGTGTATAAACATTTTCATCAACAGGAAAAGAGAGTGAGACAGGTGTGTTCAGGGAGACTGCAATGAGAAAAATCAACTTGGAGTATTATTATTTTTGATCAGGAAATTATGCCATGTGCTAAGATGTTCTCTTAAAAATTGAAGCAGAAGGTCAAAAATGAGCTGTCTCCAGGGAAGACATGAAGAGAGGATAACAGTGAAGTTAATGGTATGAGTGGGCAACAGTGTTTTCAAAAATGGTTTGACTGCAGTGTACTTGCCAACTCTCTCAGTGTTGCCTCAAATTCCCAGATTTTCATAAAGACTGTTGTCCTCCCAGTCTGCATATAAGTCCCTTACTCCTCCCCTCCTGTGAAAATCTGCTGACTTCAGACTGGAAGGTTGGAAAGTATGACAATGAGAAAAGGCTCATAGTAGCCTCAAGCACATACAGTAGCTTCCACTGTCAATACCCTCAAAATGAGAATCTAGCACTAGACATGCATGTTGTCAAAAATAATCACTATATATTATGCTTTTATTACAAGAAATATCTAATATGTTTTTATATGCATCTCTGTTTTATCTGTGATTTATTTAATGTATGTTTTCTGTTATAAAACTATTAAATACATTTTGCCCAAACTGGAAGACAATATTTTCTATTCAAAATGTATAAAATAAATTTTTTAGAGTCATACAAAGGGTCCCCATAGTAAAGTCATACAATAGAAGTGAACATGCATATCATATTCCATCCTAATACAGTGAAATTTATCACAAAAACAAAGAATATACAATTTCCTTTATGGTTATTTAATGGTGTTACAATCATGACAAATTTGTGTTTATGCGCATGTTATGTCTATGGTGAGCGTGTTAATGTTTATAGTGGATGGACATTACTAACAGGGTTATACTGTTCTTATTGCCAAATAATTACTGCCCCAAGTCTGATGAGTAATCTGTTTAGAGGGATATCTGTTGCCCACTCGCTGGCATCTGGCTTTGAGGTTGTAAAAAAGTCATATCAATAACAGGCTAAATTAATTTCTAATGCTAAATTAATTCATATAGCCTCCTCGATGGCTGTTTGACACAACCCGTCAAGCCCTCACATAAACACACTTGGTGTTCCATCAAAAGCAGAAAAAGCCAGGATTCATGATGATCTCTAAAGCAGCTCTGGCTGTTCATTGAGGAAAGCCAACAATAACATAATATGTATAATCCATTTTCATTACACACTGCTTTGAGCTCAGTCAGTCCATTTGTTTGCCTACGGAGGTCTATCAGTCTCCCCTGTCTGTCTGTCTGCCATAACAGAGAGAAGGAGGACAATGAGATGAGTGAGGAAAGGTTTGGATAATTGCAGTAAAGATAACTTGGATTCAAAAGAATATGAGCCAGAAGAAAAAAAACAAGATAAAAGATAAAAAAAAAACACAAATCCACAGCCTTACTAAGAAAACAGTTGCATGACAAAATATGATCAGATTCTTTAATTCTTCATTTTCCTTCTGCAGTCCGTTTCTGTCATTCTTTCCCTCTAATCCCTCTGTTTGGCAGCTATTCAACCATAGCATATAAGCCAAGAGGGAAAATGATTTATTTATTTGTTTTATTCCTGAAATAGCACTCTTTGACAAAAGAGAGAGTAAATTAGACTAATGGACATTTTCACTAATGACACTACAGTGGTGATGGTATATAATTTTCTTAGAAACTTAAAGTCAACCAACTCTCCATTATTTTTCCCTTTGATAGAGGCCGGTATAGTATAAACATCTTGCTCACATCTTGTATAGGAAAATTCAATGGAATTCAATGAAAATTGGATGTACTGATAATTTTACACCCTACCGGTGAAACAGACAATCTCAGATGTGTGTCAAATAAACAAAAATTATTGTGGTTATGGAATGATAGGTGTCAAAATTTGGTTAATACGAAGTATGTGGTAAAACAAGAGGAATGTTTGCCAATGCTGCTTTTGTGTTTCTAACGTAGAGAGATATTGGATATCGATGGTTTAATGTAAAGCCAAGACTTTTAAAAATATGTTACAGTTCCAACATATTCATTGTTAAAATTAAACATCTGCAAAAAAAGAACAAATACAAAATCAGGTTTAATACCTTAATACAATTTGCAGAGTTATAACCTATCAAAAAAAACAGATCATATCACAAAAATCCATTTGCCTAGTGGTGGAACACTTTAAACATATTTGATGTATTTATACCACATATACAGTACAGTAGTGTACAGTGTGCCATTATTACACATAATCTATGAAAACATACCTACATGCAGAAAAGAACCTATTCACAAATTTAAAATAGA
The DNA here is from genome assembly GCA_016859345.1 of Istiophorus platypterus. Taxonomy (NCBI): domain Eukaryota; kingdom Metazoa; phylum Chordata; class Actinopteri; order Istiophoriformes; family Istiophoridae; genus Istiophorus; species Istiophorus platypterus. The sequence continues at coordinate 17,253,564 of CM029114.1, read as the reverse complement.
CATCAGTAATATACACACACTGGCAAACACACACAATTATAAGCACTAACGATGGCAGCCATCCCAGACACAATTCAGTGCCATGCAATGCCACACAGGAGTCCAATTACCCAAGGTTCTCTTGACTCCTGGCTGGCATCTAGTCAACAAGCTCAGACTGAAAACACATGTGCACACAAACAAACACACAAACACACCCACACCCACGCCCACACCCACACAAACACACACACACACACACAAAGAGAAAGGCATTTCAATGCCTGATATGCCTTGAATGAAAATAGAGGAGTGACGGAGGGCAGGATCGCAGTGTACCAATTAATATTTCCTCGCTAATATTCGTTTTAAAAACATTCAGGATCTATATAAAATTTAAATAAATCACTGCTTATATAATAAATCAGCAGCCTAGAAGAAAAACAGCATTGTTAGTGCGTTTGTTGAATGTGTCTGACAAGCTGTGGCACGGTCCGATGCTTATGAAACCTTTTTAACAGGGCAATGTCCACTGTTGACAGAACAAAAACTAGCAAAATAGGAAATACAAGGACATCTGTAGGACGTTGCAAAAGCAGTTAATAGACTGCAGTCATTAATCAAACTGAAGTGATTTTTTTTTATACAAGAGGGCAACTCTGATGGGAGGTCATCCTTTACAGCTGTGATGTTCCGCCTGTGCGCCTGAACCCTTTCCTCAGACAACCAAATATACCAGATTTGCTCATTAAATCTTGGTGATATCTAAATATTATTGGTGATTATTATATTGTTGTATTGTTAAAATTAAAGATTTCAAGAAAAATGTAATTTAAAACTACTCAGATAAGTGTATAAACATTTTCACCAACAGGAAAAGAGAGTGAGACAGGTGTGTTCAGAGAGACTGCAATGAGAAAAATCAACTTGGAGTATTATTTTTGATCAGGAAATTATGCCATGTGCTAAGATGTTCGCTTAAAAACTGAAGCAGAAGGTCAAAAATGAGCTGTCTCCAGGGAAGACATGAAGAGAGGATAACAGTGAAGTTAATGGTATGAGTGGATGAAAAATTTACAGGAGGAACAAAATGAAGTATAAACACCTTGTAAATGGGAATTTTTAGGCAGCAATGTTTTCAAAAATGGTTTGACTGCAGTGTACTTGCCAACTCTCTCAGTGTTGCCTCACATTCCTAGATTTTCATTTCATTTTCATTTGTCCTCCCAGTCTGCATATAAGTTCCTAGGTATGAGGGCAACTCTGATGGGAGGTCATCCTTTACAGCTGTGATGCTCCGCCTGTGCTGAACCATTTCCTCAGACAACTAAATATACCAGATTTGCTCATTAAATCTCAGTGATATCTAAATATTATTGGTGATTATCATATTGTTGTATTGTTAGAATTAAAGATTTCAACAATATTGTAATTTAAAACGACACAAGTTCTTCAAAAAGCTTTGTTTGAAGGGATATGTCTGAAGAGATTATGTTGAATATCTTTGACTTTTTTGAAATTTTTTTTACACTTGCCTTACAGTGATTTAGAATGATATAAAAAAGTATTTGTATGTGTATCATGATATTAATGTAAGCTATATGAAACATCCTGATGTTTACTAAAAAACAAGATATAGTAAATTAAATCTTACGTTTACACACTTCTGACTTGACATTGGTTCCCTTTCAGTGTAATATTAGAGTATAAATGTTCTCAGGTTTTAAAAACAGCTTAAACACTTAATAAACTCTTTGTTCATGTTCAGTATATGAACAAAATGTGATCAAGAGATCTCAGTGAAACTCTGCATGTGTGAGTTTAGAGTTTTGTGTGTGTGTTTGTGTGTGTGTTTGTGTGTTTGAGAGCCAAACCAAACAGCTTGCCACTAACCTTAACCCTCAGCGTGAGAGAGACATTCCTCTCAGCTGGCAATGCTGAGAGAACAGATGATCTATACTGGCCACAGTGATGTGTGACCAGCTGTATATGTGAGCAGTTTGTGAGTGAGTCCATTTGTATTGAATTTATGTGTCTATAATTCCTGTGTGTTATATGTGTGTGACACAGAACTGAAGGGCATTCCAGTCAGTGCTGTCAGCTAATTTCATCCCAACTGGCCTGGCTGACAGAGGGTGAGATGGGGTAAGCAGTAACAAGGGGATGATAGCAGCTGAGAATATGAAGACCACTGCACAATGTGCGTGTGAATGTGTGTATCCAGTCATAAAAAAATTCCCAAAGTTGACAAAACAGGCTGAGGGTCATGTTTGAAATTAGTTCCAGATCAAATCTAGATTTTGCTGTGGCCTGGGTCACTACGTGTACATTGCTTACTCAAATTTTCAAATACAAAACATCTACTTGGAAGATTGGAAGATTTTTTTTAAATTGTTGTGGCCATTTTTTTTTTTTTTTTTTTTACATTTTGCTACATTGATGGGTCAGCTTATCCACACAAACAATATACATGCAAGTGAAATTATAATGGTCCTCACTCTGCCAGGAAAGAAAACTAATATAGGCAACACTATGGTAATCAATTTTATTCCATATAAGAGAGTGAAAAAGCCGAGAGAGCATATTTAGTGAGCAAAGAATGTTTAAAATAGAACAGCTTGTGAGTATCATCACGACTGTTTTGCAGATTTTAGCATAAAAAACCTTTAGGGAAGCATGTACTTAGTATTCAAAATGTGTACATGTTTACAAGCCTATCAAAATTCAAAAAAGGGTAATGCAAAAATTAAATTGTGAAACAAAAAAATCTTAGTCCTAAATGGCGTGCAAATATTGCCTTGGTGTTAAACAGGGAAGGATCAAAAAGTTTCTGCCTTAAAACTCACAGAGTTGAATATGGTTAAAAAGTTTGTCCCTGTGACATAATGACAAATTGTGCAACACCAGCTTGATCCTCTTATGTGTGGACCCTAGAGGCAGCTGTAGGCAGTATAATACTCCCGTTTTATCAAAACAAATCTACATTACATGTCCAGAGGTTACATCAGTGGTGTGAGTGAGTGTGTGAGTGTGTGCATGTGTGGCAGTGTAGATAGTTGAAATATAAAAAAGTAAATACTGTTGTAAATCAACACGTTCGTAATTCTCACCTGAATCACACAGACAAACACACACAAACACACACACTAATCAAACACTCAAACATGCATGTAATAATCTGTTTCCACATCCGCCTTTGATTGCAGGGGGGAAGGGAATGTCAATCTGTGCGCATGTTAGCAAAGTTTGTCTTACTTGACACAGACACACACACAAACACACACGTAAGCAGATACATATATACCACTCACCACAATTTTTACACGCAAGCACTCACATGTAACGAAACACACTTACATATACAGCAGTGCTAGAAGCAGCTTGCAGGCCCAAGGTATCATCCAAGGCAGGGTGCACTAGATAAGGGGGCCGCAAGGCATCGTAAACACCAATACACAGGGAGAGAGAGAGAGAAAGCAGCAGAGGCAGGGATGAATCAGAGATGAAAGAGAAAAGAGGAAAAAATTCAACACTCCTGTCAGAAATAGTAAAATTCTCAGATGAAGAGCTACAGTAGAGGGAGGGAGAATTATAGACACATGGGGGTGGGCAAGGTGAAAGGAGAAATGACAAGTTACTTGCAAGGAGTGGCTAGTCCGAGGGAGGAAAAACCAAGTGGGAGTGAGCAAGAGGAGAGAAAAGGGGAAAGCGAAGTAAGGAGGTGAGGCAAGAAGAGTGAAAGAAATCAGGCAATGTTGGACAGGAGGATTTAGAGGCATATCAGTTTCTGAGAAACCAGTGTGTATGCGTTTGTGCAAGCAATACAATGAAGCGAGGGAAAATAAACTTTTATAACTTCCAAGGTCTGACTTCGGGCTCTGGATTAAATACAAATTTACAGTAAAATATAGTAAAATATAGTAAAATAAGTATAAATACACATACACAAACATGCACACATGCCGCATATGCACCCTGCGCTAATAAAGCCTGCTCCTGCTTTGTCTCCTCAGACGTCAGGCGGTCTGCTCTTTTCCCTTCGTCAGCAACCTTTGATATACTCCCACTAAATCAAGATGAATAAGAGTGGGCATTGGTGTAGACGGAGGACGTCAAGTGAACTGAACACACACATACAAACACAGACACTGAGGGATACACATGTGAGACCACACACATTCATACACACACGCACACACACACACAAACACAAACACACATATGAAAATTCATATGGTTGGATATTTGTATGTAAATAGATACTTTGGCAGATGTACATGTCATTATGCTGTGACATGGTGCAGATCAAATAAATCCACTTTGCATCCTGACAACGGCACTCAGGAAGGAATGAAACAAGCAGAGTGCCAGTGAAGTGATACAGCCGGCAGATGCCTTACGCTTAAGTGTGGAGTAAACACAAGCATTTGGATGAATTTGTAATAATGCATCAGAAGTGTTTAAAGTCAATTTAATTTGTAAATGCAAGTGCCATCCGACTTCCAGTGCAGACACGCGCACAACGTATTCAAGTGAACTCTGTAGTATTACGCTGCAGAGCACCAACCTAGAAACAGTTTTTATCGATATGCATTGCAGACCATCGACCCTCTGAAGCTGCACTCAGCTGCCTGAATTGAGATTGAGCTGACATTAGACTTCCAAACCCACACTGGTGTTACACAAAAGACTGCTCCAGTGGCATTCAAATGACACGGAATAAAACCGTCTCTCATCCATATGTTGATAAGACACAGAAAAAGTTTGCAGTCTTGTTTTCTTCAGGAACTCATCATTCAGACTTGACAAGTGTTAATTAGCAAGTTGCTTGTTCACACCTAGAGCTGATATAACTCTGGGGCAGTCATGCAAAAGTATCAGAAGTGTTATATATGAGGGGGTAAACAGAAATAGTGGCATAGCGACTTCTTGACACTGTTCTCCTATGAAGAACGACAGCATCTTTGCAAATCCTATTTGCAAATAACATTTGTTTATGTTCAAGTGACAAAGCCCACTGCCAGCAATGGGAATTACAACTTGTCTGTTGGGAAGAAAGGAAGAAAAAGTGTGCTGCAGTCATAGATCCAAAAAGCTGACAGGAGGAGTTGGTTATGGTGGATGACTCGGTCGTCAAAACGCCAATCTCTGCCAAGTAAGAGCATTGTTTGCTTCCTGTTTACTATCAGCAGTCAAAGTTTCTCTCTTTCAACAATAATCACAACTGATCCCTAACCTTACACTAGTAGCTTTTAGTTGTTCTAATGTTGGTCTGATCTGTTCACAGTTTAAAAAAGTCTAATCTAAAAGACTAAGTACAGCCTCACAGTGTAGCTAGCATGGCTGTAGACCTGTAGACAAACCATGACCTTCCCCTTACCTTATCCACGGTATTTGGTTGGTTAATTAGTTGATTTGTTAACTGTTGGAAATTTTCCAATTCTTTTCAAGGTGAAATGACAATTGACAACAGAGGAGTTATCTTGCAGTGACACAACTGATGTCCATATAAAAGGGCTAAAAATTGGGAGAGATGCACAGGTCCCTGACAGTGTTCAAATCCACTACATTCTGGTTTTTAACTTAACAAAGAATAAAAGATTCTGAGAAAAACACAAAATGGTCGTTTGTAGAGGAGATAGATGTTATTTATCCTCATACGTCTACTCACATCCCTCCGTCAGACATTGCAGCACTGACATAATGTCGGTATTCCAGTGAAGGAGCTGTAAAGAGGCTGTCAGGGCAGCATCTGTCAGCACTGATACTATAGGCATTGACAGAAAGAGCTGCCAGTGTATTTTATAATTGCCTTACCTTTCTTGAGCTCAGTTATTATTCAGATTTTGCAAAACAAACCAGAGCTAGACTGAGAGAGACTGGAGCAATGTGTGCATAAAGGAAAAGGCTAAAGTGAAAGAGTAGTAGGAAGGACAAAAAAGGAAAAAAATAAAGGTGAGAGAAAAGACAGCAATCTATTTAGATTTAGTGAAATCAACACATTTCTTCATTCAACCTAATTTCAAGGCTGACTGCCCATAAATGGTCCAATTTTCTCCCAGGGGAAGACGCAGAAATATCAGGTGTTCTGACACCAGTCTGATCCCTGCTTTTGCTTGTTTTTGTTTTACCCATCGCTTTATAAGCCATAAGGAAGAGGAGACATTGACTTCCATCATTCAGTCAAATGTTTTTGGTTCATGTGTTAACTCTTAAATCCAGGCACACCTCATGAGCTGGAGTAGGTAGATACCAAACCCAATTATGCTTGACATCGCTCGCATCAGCTGCACTCTTTTCAATGAAAGAAGAGATAACAAGGGCTCTGATATAACTAACAAAGGCGCTCAAGCTTGCCAGGGCAAAATGTGGATTAAAATGGTTTCTGACCCCATTTTCAACATTACTTGGCACAGATGTGATAAATTGGTGTGTCTGGTTTGAATGTCTTTTAACCTATTGAAGGTTTCTAGATAAAGATAATTCTTCTAATGAGTAGATAAAAAGTTGACACTGACCTAGTACACGGATAATGCTGTTATGATTATACTTAATCACTGATCAAAATTAGAATAAAATAATTTGTGGCCAGAATGTGAGAACACTAAACCCTGCCTGTACTCTCCTAACAACTATTACATTTTATGATACACATAATGATGTATGTCTGATAATGTAACTATTGATATTTTCTTTTACTACGTGACTGCATTCTTTCCCAACATCGAAAGTGATTAATATGTGAATAGGTGCAGCACACTAGTTTATCAGTAGTAGTATTGCGACCTTTGCACTGAGAATTAATTAAGAACCATTACGTGGTTCATAATCTCTCAAACCAGGACTCCCTTTTTCTCTTAACCAAGGAACAAATTTCATTCTTTTAGTCTCCCCCTACAGTATCTATGACTCTAGACCTTTCAGTATGTTACTTAGTGAATGGCTTTACTTATTACTGAGCTACTTATAGCATCTTACACGGTTGCATAATAAATATACCTACTTAATGTAAAATACAAACACTGATAAACTTGTTAGGTTATTTAAGTTTTTGATGACTTGGATTGAGACTATCCAAATTAAGGCTGATGCAGTTATAGCATGCCCCCACAAGGCATCCCTCCACATTGTTTTATAAAAAGGGCTGTTTTCAGCCTCGAATCCTGTTATATATAATAAAAAAAAAACAAAACAAAACACTGGCATTTAGCTCTTTAGCTACGAGAAGAAAAAAAAACATTTTTCAGGGCTGCCCTGTTCAAGAAGTTCAATATTCACACACAGGCTTTGTTCAAATTTATTCCATCTATGGTGTTTAATCAAAAAATACTTCCACATATCACTTCTCTGATGGGTTCCTTTCATTATTATCTGCTTGTTAAAGCTTGCTAGTTCTACCACTTTGTGTTAGCCAGCAACAATGCCCCAGTTTATCAAGGGAAGATGGCTGAAATGGGTCAGACAGACAGAGATTAGGTTGAGTTAAGATGGTCTCTTGATTTCCATTGTGTAAAGCCAGATGTGTTATTGCATGAGATTACAATGCCTCCAACTTCTATTTTCTGTCCTTTTTTAAATTTCCTTTTCTGTCTGCCTTTGGCAACCTCTTACGAGAAATAAAGCTTGGCAAAGCAAAGGAGGTTGATGAATGGCCAGTAGTGTTGGTTTTACTGAAACTCGGCTCAATGTGTCCCTGGGCCTTGAGGCATATTCAGAGCTAGAACTTACAAACAAACACACAAACACACACACACACACACACACACACACACACACACACACACACACACACACACACACACACACACACACACACACACACACACACACACAATGTCTCTGATACATGCCCTTTCTGTATCTGTCCAACTTTTCGATTTTTTCTTTTTTCTTTCTTTGTTCATCCAGAACCAACTGTTAGGGTACTACTGCTGACAGAGGCTGACCACCTGTAGCCTTTCTACACATAGTCAGACAACTGAAACTGTATAAAGACCAAGACAGAACCTCTCCATTCTCCATCAATTATCATTTTGCTTGTACACGCTAGACGAAGTGATTTAATTGGCCAAAATTATAAAGAAACCTGCTTCTACACAGAGACACAGACTGCATTCTATTTAGGATTGTTAGACCACATTTACTCTGTTCATTTCATATTTATTGTGTCTGGATAAAATCATGTGTTGTGATATAATACATAGTTGTTCACACGAAGTCACATTTATGGGTGTAGATTAGCCAGATCATACATCTCACTGAATCCTTGGGTCTTCCCAGGGTACTTGAAAATCAGATTTGGGAAAACTCCAGCAAGCTGTTTGATAGCTACCAAAGTACAATAAGAAGAGTAACTCATGCACTTTACCAGTTTAGTAACAACAATTTCCAGTTGCCAGGGGCAACTAGCTTGCTAACAACTATCCATAAGCTCACATGGACAAGTTACATTTATGGACTACTACTGAGGCTGAAACCACCTTTCTTTCTGTCTCAAGTGAGAAAGAGAATGAAACACCTACTGTCAGTGTACCTCTGTCTGCAATTATCACAGTGAAAAGACCTTATAGAAGCTACTTTCACAGTCCCCATACGGTTAATATTTGGAGGAGTAATGACTGTATATGCATCTTAGAGAAGCGGATGAATATCCACCTTTTTAACATCTGTAAGTAAAAATATCAGCTGTGAAAAAGGTCTTTAAAGAGAAAGTTTAAGAACAAAAATTTAATACTGATATAAGGGTTGGGTATAACTGACAAAATCAAAAACTTTTGTTATTTCAAAATATGAACCAGCTCTTCCGCATGTTATAAAACTTTCCTCATGTTTAAGGTCTGCAAACTCAAATTTACAAGACTTAATGTATCAGCATACACAGACACACACGTAAGCAGACAGAAGATTGTGCTAAATCAGCTAAAGAGGAATAAGCAGCAGCGTGTCCTATTTGTATTTCTGAGTCCCAGTTGTGTCATGCATTCCAATTAGAGGTAATGTCATGCAGAAATGTGAGTCAAAGCAACTCCAGTAACCAAAGACATAGTCATCCATGGGGCACAACTGTTTCTTCCCTCAGTTTTTAAATATGAGACAAGGGATAAGGGAAGTCATTACGGAATGTGCTCTCTGCTGCAGCGTATGTGTGTGTGTGTGTGTGTGTGTGTGTGTGTGTGTGTTTATCTGCAAGGGGTAAGAAAATAAGGGTCGGGTGATGAAATGCTTTAAAAATCTGGGAACCTTCTAACAAGCACATTGATTTGAGCTTAGAGGGGAAAAATCTGTAGGAAGTGAGAGACAGAGACAAAAAGAGAGGGAGTCAGACATATAGAGACAGAAAGAGAAATTAAGGTTACAAGACACGAGGAAAGAGAGGAAGAAATGAGAGGAGGAAGAGGTCACTTGCATATTGTTTCTGCTAATTCACACACTTTCAAGCACCGGTTCTTAGGATTTAGGGGGAGCTATTGGCAGAAATAGAATATAATATTCCTAATTATGTTTCCATTCATGTATAATCGCCTGATCTAAGAGTCATTGTGATTTCTTAGCTAAGAATTAATCCCCTCTTGTCAACATAGGTAGTGGGTCCTTTTCCACTGAGCTTGCTATGTTGCACCACCATGTTTCTAAGGTAGCTCTGAACAGTCAAACCAAACAACAGCTCTATAGAGGGCCTTTCACATTTCTACAGTACCGGCAGGCCACTGTAGGTTCTCCGCCATGCTTGGAAAGGGAGGGATGAGGAGAGTGGTATTCAATTGGTTGCAATCTGGAGACTCCCTGCTAGATGCCAGTAAGTCCTACGCATTGTTCTTTTAAGCAGAGTAAACGATGCAGACTGAGCATACTACTCATTTGCACCGTCTAGTTTTTAACAAAGAAACATTCCGACACTTATTCCCACATACCAACACTCACACATAGACGCTGAAACCTTGCCCACAACTGATTAATGTTAATGCACTACAGTTTCGCCTTGAAGAGGGACCCCTCTAGGCTCTCTAGGAGTTTCGCACCCAAAAACCTCAGCATGTTCCCATGAATTAAGAGACTGGATACGCACTCCCTACATGACTCAAAGGTTGGGTATCTTTAATAGGAGACGCTTCTCCCTTACATTTACAGCCAAATGTATAATAATGTTTTTCGTCCACTGGTTGACAAGTTGTTTCCCCTTAAAACATCATAGTTGCTCACTTGCATAAAAATATCAGAAAAATGTAAACAAAAGTAGCAATGTCAGGAAAGTGAGGACAACCTAATTGTACAGGCAAGGCAAAGAAAGAAGAATGGGATTTTAAAGAGGACATGTGTGCATGGGTGTGCTCTTATTTGCTTGAGGTAGTTATAATACGGCAGTTTGTAGCTAGCCTATGAGAGGAAAGGACATGAACTGAGATCACTGACCCCAGTCTCTCTACAGGCTTCACTTTGATGATGGTGGAGGGTGAGGGAGTCAGTGTGATAGAGGATGAAAGAGGGAGAAGAGACTTTCTTCCATTGGGGACAGTGGGAGAAAATGAGAGAGTGAAAAAGGTTGGATTTATAAGGCACAGTGATACAGAGAAAGACTGACTTTTTATGGAATTTACAGAAAAACAGAAACACCTTAAAACAAAACCAGGGAAGAAGTAGTTAACAACTTAAAACAAAAGCCAGGAAGAAGCAGTAAACACCTAATAAAAAGAGCAAGTCCCAAAACCACTCAGAAGTTGACATCAATGCCCTTATCCTGCATAGTGCATAAGTACAGTTTCTGAAAAGAAAATATCCACACCTCTACTTTAGCAACAATGTTTCCGACCTGGTACTTAAAGACACACAAATCGTCTAACAAGGTCAGAACAAATTTAGTTCAATGATGTTGAGAAACAGATGTAAGCAAGAGATGAAACTGTAACCAAAAGACACTGGAGACACCGTTAGAAAACACAAGAGAAGGAAGAAACAAATTAGAAGAGGGTGAAGTGTCTGCAAGGAGAGCTTAAATGCAGCAATGGTCAAACTAGAGCACCAACAAGGAAGAGAGCAAAATATAGAGAAAAACAAGTGTGCAACTGAGAGTATCTGAAGAGCAATCCAATTTTATGAGGCATTACGTAACTTCAGTAGATAGCTCTTTTGCATTAATCTCTTGGGTTATGCAAGCCATCTCTGGGCCAAAGCGCAAGACTTATAGCAATGAGCTTATGATGCAAACTAGCATTAGTTTTTCTTTACAGCACTGCTACTGCTGTAGTAGTACACACACACATGGATTCACAAGGACATATGGAGCCATTCTCTTCCTGTAAAACACTCCCTCTCACACAACACATACTTAAACACACATTAATAGATAGATTATGTATACACATACACACACTACAGCTCTGCTAAAATGGCTGAAGGCCCAAGGGTAACATTTTCTGTTGCCCTACTGTACAGGTAGATACTAGAGACTCTACAGGGCTTTAGTACCGCTGCCTGTCCAAACAATATAAAAGCCAAACTTTCCTGACATTTGTACACAGGACTGAGATATCTGGGGATGTTGCGATGTAAGCATCATGAGTAGTAGTAGTAGTAAAGAAGGAGAGGTTAGAAGGAAAAAAAACAAAACAAAACAAAACAAAAAGCAGATATATTAGTTGACTGTCAATGGTAGTAAACCTGTAATCAGTGCACTAGGTAAAAAAAGAGCCTGTTCAGCCAGTTACCATTACTGTGAGAAGGAGCTTAAAGCAACCAGGGGATTTAACTCTGGGCAACGCACTGACGCTGATCGAGATTTGCTTGTTATGTGAATGGTTGACTTCAGTAGTGTGACTGACAAAAGCAGAAGGCAGGAAGGAGAGGTGAGCAACACCACTGTGAAAACAGAAGAAAAGTCAAAAGCACAGCGAATTTAGCTAGCAATGTGGAGACTTATAGATGTTTTATGGTATAGATGAAAGTAAAGGTGCAAAAGATTTTTGAACAGATGACCTTTATAACTGTTTACTGTTATTCAAGAATGGTATAAAAACTGATCTTGGCCATGAAAGAGAATTGAACCGTTATTTTGTCCCCTGTGACCCAGGAGTGCCTGTCTCAGCAGCTTGAGAGAAACAGGAGCACAAATAGGCAGAAAACTGCAGCATTAAGTCACCAAAGCAGTATTACTTCATAACAGCTGCATTATCTAATATCAGCTGCATTAAATCACAGCAGCAGCATTGACTTATAACACTAACATTAATCCATAGCAGCATTAACTAACAACAGCAGCCACTGGCATTCATACACCCCTTGGGACAGGGGAAGAATGACAAAGGGGCACCTTTGCTTTGCAAAGGGTAAGACTGTGGTTAGCATTTAGGGTTGGCATTAAATTTTCATACCAAAGCAGCACTTGAGCTTAACAGAGCACCCCAGTAAGGCTTACTAAAGGTGCAATTTTTGGGAATTGAGGGGAACTTGGGCTGACCAAAGAGGAACTGGGGTGCCCAAAGTGCCTTACCAGGGCCCTGGCGATGTGACATTGTGAAAAAGTTAACTGTGTAACTGATGAATACATGGGGGCCACCTGGTACAAGTCAAAAAGAATCTTGGAAGGCTTCCCTCAGGAGGGTTCCATGAAAAGGCTCTCCAGTAAACGTCACCCCTCTCCTGCCCTCCAGCGTAGTTTTTATGCAGCTTCGCTCTCCAATGGCCAGTAAAGCATGTTCATTTCAGATATAAAATGAAAGCTCATTGAGTTTGAGGTAAATGAATGGAAAAGAAAAAGGAAGTTTAAAAAGGCATATGCACCAACAGGGTCTGAAATTATGTTAAAAAGTGTTTTTTTTTGTTTTTCTTTACAGAAACACAAAAACACAGATCCATGTCTCTGCGGTGCTCAAAACACCACCAGAATAAAAACAAGGAAACAAACACACACACACACACACACACACACAAACACACACAAATAAATGTTACACATTGGAGAGGAGGGTTTGAATGAGTGGGAATGCCTCCTGTAGGTTTGCATCTGCCCAGTTGCACTATCCAATTATCAACACATCTCAGGAACAAAAGAGACTTGATGCTTTTAGATTCCCTACTTGTGCTTTATCTTTTCCTGTACTGGAGGTGTTGATTGGCTGTTACTATGTATCTCTCCACCTCCAACCCAAGCTAGCCCAGAGCCTGATCTCCATGGCAACTGAGATATTACCTGAAGTTGGGATGAGACCATGAAACTCAACACCTTAAGTCTGAGGAGGCGCTGGAAAGGGAGTGCATTAAAATGGACAGAGCATTTAAAAACCACGACAAGTAACTTCTTCAAAGAGATTTTTTTATCAATAGCTGATAGTAGATAGTGTTGCCTTTGCTTGGGGTTCAAACTGGTAATTACTGTTTGACAAACACCATGTGGAAATATATAGACTCTAAGAAATATAAATGTTATGGAAAAACCGATGCCCACATTTTTGACCGAATGCTCTCACATATAGTGACCAAAATATTTCTTAAAACTGTAACCTAACCTAGGTAAATTTAACAATGTTGTATGCCAACTTAAAATACACTATATAAAACATAACAAAAAACATAGACAAAACATAATCAATTGATGGCCAATAAATGGTCGGCATTTGAATAAACAGCGGTGACTTTGACTTTAACTTCAAGAAAGTTTTGCACACCTTGATAGACAAAGTTGAAAGAGAAGGAAGCCTACCTTCCCAATTTTAAACTGAAACACACATCCTCCAAAAAAGCAGAGATTTAATCACATTTGTCCCCTGGATCTTCTCATCCAGGCTACTTTTCAAGTTTGTGCTACGGGTCGTACACTGCAAAAAGCCATTATGTTTTATGTTTTGCCAGACTCTTTCCTCTTTCAGTTTAACTGAACTTTCTTTATGTCTCTTTACAGGAGTGACGGGATCGGACACAAGGATGCTGGCCATGTACCTTCCCAATGACTGCTGCAGCGCCTACTGATCTGACCCTCCAGACTGTCACATAGAGCAGACGGAGCCCTGTCTTTTCTCCCTCTCACACTAATACATCTCAGGGGCCTTTCCAATCTAATTGGCACCAAATTCAGCTTGTCAAGCCAATCCGTTAGCCCACCTTTGTGAGGAGTGCACACTCAGCAGAGAAGGAGAGATGCAAAAATCAGTATTGGAGATTCATTCATTCATGTTTGTGTGCTCTTGTGTGCGGGCAAGTAAATGGTGCATGTGAAATACCTCAAAGAGATCACATTTATCAGTGAGCCTTCAAAAAAAATCCATCGCAAAGAACCATTATTTGCATATTTGAATAAAAAGAATGCTGCCCAACCCCACAGATGCCAACTCAGCACTTTGCTGGCCTCCCTCTTTCTCCACTGCAAACTTCTCCATGAGTCCATTCACCCACACAGTGACAGCCTTGAGAGTGAGCTGTTAGCCACAAGACAACATAATCAGAGCACAAATAAGCTAAATCTGTAGAGCTTTTCATCACCAAATGTAGTAGTCTTAGTTTAAGTATATTGCATCCCATGTTATATTAAGTGAGGTTGTTTTTGTCTATATGCTCTGGTTTATTTTCACTCTTGTCCTCTGTTTATGGACCAAAGTACACTGCTGTGTCTCTATGTGCTCTGTTCATGCATGTCAAGTGAATAATGTCCAGCCACCTGACTGCAGTACTTACTGGAAACTATTAATCAGATTGTATGTTACATACTGTAACATAACTCCTGCCGTAATTATCTCCTCAGTGGCCAATTAGCGCTTCCCTGCATCCTCCTCAGCCGATCACAACTCTCGCTTGTGACCATGAGACCAGTGTATCACAGACAATGGGTGTGCACATGCGAGTGCGCACACACGCACACGCACTCGCACTCAAACACACACGCACACATACACACACACACACACACACACACACACACACACACACACACACACACACACACACACAATTTTTGAGTTGAGGAATTGTGGAGGTGGATGGACCCTAGGCACTTTTTTGTTCAATTTTGTTCTAGTGCTGGTCAGTGTTGCCCAAAGGAAAGCAAAACTGTTTCCCATTCTATGTTTCGACTCAACCTCCACTTCGCAGCCTTTTAGGGGTTATAGTTGTCCTTCTGCTTGGTTTTCCATTTTTCTTGATTGGCCTAAATGTCCAGATTGTCAGACCATTTGCCTCAAATTTTTCTGTGTTTCTGGCAACATCTTTGTGTGTTTGTCTGGTTTTGTCTATCCATGCAGTTGTCTAGCTTTGGGTAAAATGTTCAAAATGTGTAACCCTCTGACTTTGTCTTTGTCAAAGGGTGAAGTATGGTGTGTCTACAGAAACAATTTTGGGAACAAGTGAGAGAAAGCAGGTAGAGAAAGAAATGACTTTGAAACTACAGGAGAGCTGGCTGAGGACATAATTAAAATATAAAGCGGTAGAGAAAGAAATATGAAACCTAATAATAATAATAATAAAACATCAGTGTAAAGCTTTCAAGTTGAACTGCAAGTTTCAATTGTTTTCAAATTCAGAAGGAATTATTTACCAAAAACAATACAGCATTCCTCTGTATTTCCATCACATCATGAGACAATAATTCCACTGGATATCACAATAAATCAGCATCAGCTGCAAAAATGAGATCAGCACAAAACATCTGTTTAGAAATACTGTCTGATGTAAAAATTTACGAATCCATTTCTTAAGTTTCATCTGAGGGATAGCTTGTATGACATGTTGATTGTGTGACATGAGAGGTGCTATGTAGGGTGCAAGGTAATCACGATGGTTACCTCTTTTCCTGTTTGTTTTCTGACAAATGGTGATGACTGCATTTGAATGACATGGTTTGAAATGTACACAAAGCATATTTGTGAGAGTACAAAAAAACAACATAAAAATAAGTCTTTGTTTAAATTCCCGAGTTATTTCAGCCCTTGTGCTCTTCAAATCACAAATCACTGTGTAGTGTAGATGTGTGCAGTGCACAATGTATGAAAGCCTTACTGTTGCCTTGAGGTTTTCTATACATTATGATGAGCCAAAGATCAAATAAGATAACAGATTTGTGGGGAACATGAGACATAAGAAAGAAGCAGATACTGTTTTTATTTTTATGGTAATACTCTGCGATAGCTAAACTGCATTTCCTTAGTTCAACCTTTTTTTTCTTACTACTTTTTATCCTAGGGATGGACCAAAGCATAAACCCTCTCTGTTTCACTTCTCTGCAGCAAACCATGAGGAATGATTGACAACAGGAGGCATATTTGATGTGCTATATCTCATGCTTGTTTTTAAAAGGACTGCGTCAGAATCCAAATGCGTTCTCAAGAAACATTAGATTGTTTCCCCAAGTAATCCAAAGCTAAAAGCTATTTTTCCTTCCAAAGCCATTCCATGTGGATGAGGTGGACAATATAATTCTTCATGCTGGTATGTTAGATTATGCTGCAGAGTCACTGACAACATCACATTGTGAGAAATTGTGAGATTGTGAGAAAGACCATTTTTAAAATGTGGGTCCCAAGATACTACACTGACATGCACGCAGTGAAAACGATCCTGTCATCCATTTCAAATCTGACAACTGAACCACGCCTTGTGCATGTCCCTGCCACCTCTAAACTCATTTTTTTAAGGGTAAAATTTCTCTAGATTTTCACACTCTCTCCTGCACCCTGCAGAGGTGTTATATGTCTACAAAATGAATGCCAAAGGCTGGGAGTCAATACAATATTTCATCTAAGATTTGTGAGAGTTGTCACAGGCAATGCTTGCTGTAAAATGCAGAATACTGTACAGGGTTTCTGTAGACATCATTATATTGATCTATACACTATACCTCTGTCATTGTAGTGATCAGTGATGGCAGAAAGACAAAGACTATTGGCCCACTCAAAGCTGAACAAAGACGTCGCCTATCTGCGGTTTGATTCAGCTGTCTTCTCCCACTCGCACCTATTCATAACTCTGCTGTTCAACATTTACCATCAATCTTCAGCCTGACAGCCTGTGTGATTAATTTAGTCTCAGCCATGAAGAAGATATTGCATAGCCTGGACAGAGCAAGCCTGAGGGATCTTACCCAACACAATAGATTTACATCCGTCCACTCATCTGGGGATCTGTGTGTGTGTGTGTGTTTGTGTGTGCGTGTGTGTATGTGTATGTGTGTGTGTCTTTGCTCTACAGCTTTATCCGTCAGCAGAAACATGTAAGTGTGCTGACGCAGGGGATAAAAAGACAAACCAACTCAGCCACACTGACAGGAAGCTGCAGAGTGTGTCAATATGGGATCAATACAGCAACAAATATATCAACGGGACTTAGGGCCCTCATGCCTAATCTTTGGGCTAAGTTGGAATGGGGTATAGTTAGCGCACAATGCTCTTTCACACATTTTGAAGAGAATATGTGGGAGTATAAGAGCACAGTGATAACAGGAGGGTTGTATAAGGTCACTTGTTTGTTGTCTCAGCTGTCATCACAGGTTACAATGTGGCAGACATTTTGCATCCCTCCTAATAGACAAGTTAAATACATCTGTGGCTGGATGACAATTATGCAAGGAATTTATACAGTAAATACAGTAAACATGTAGAAAGGGCAACACTTTGGTTCAAGTAATCAACTTCCTTGACCCTGCCAATCAGTGAGCTGTCTCTTTTCATGCAAACATGTTTCCTTATCTGAATAATCCCATATTGAAGGAATGTAACCGGTCAACTGGAGAAATGTCACTGAGGGTATCCTACTGAGTACCATTTCAGATGGAGGTTTATTCTCCTCAATCATCAACATTTTTAATATTTGTTGCTACTGTCATATTCTCGGCAGCCCTGGTGTTTGTAGCCTTTACAGTAAAATAGGTTACATTCACAATTTTTTCTTTTCTGCAGAAAAATAAAAGCTGGTTCACTGCAAAGGGGATTTGATGACTGGGAAAAGACTACATGTCTCTTATCACTTGCTTAAAACCAATCACAACAAATAAGTCAAACACACCAGCACTGATATTTCACATTTAGCGCATAGCAACTCACCCCTGCAGCTCCTTGACAGACATGGAAATCTTGAGGTTATGTCCCAAAACATGGAGAGCAGTGAGGATGTCAGCCCACTGGACCATCTCTCCCAAAGGACCCCCCTTCAGCACCTTGGGGCTGAAAACATCTCCAGACTCCTCTGTTAGGAAACCTACATGGACCAGGATCTGAAGAAAGAGAGGGACATATTGTAGCAGAGAGCTGATATAAGAAAAGTTCCACATGAAAACTATGGACTGCAAATACAATCACTCTTGTAAACTAAATATTCTACCAGTTCAGAAGTTTAAACAGACTTAAAGCATAATTCTGTTTATCAACCTATTCTTATAGTTTTTGTCATCAATTCTACTGATTATAAAAAAAAATTTGCCGACTAAAACAACGATTGAGATCACTAAAGTTAGGTCCAAAATGGTAAAAACACGAGTAGCAACAAAACAACAATTAAGGCAGATTAGCTAAATCATTGTCTATGCAGGTAAAACCAAAGGTGAGTGCATCTGAAATATCATTAATAATCTCTCATGGCCCAGGAAAACTGTACTCGTCCGACAACGGCTAACTGAGACCTATAAACTGTGATGGATGTTTACAACTGATGGTTGCGTAAGAATTTTATGTTACCTTATCAAACCCCCAAGTTTTACTGTTTAACTGACAGTTATGAAAAGGGCATGAATAAGTTCCTCTTCCTTTAATAAACAAATTTACTAACATTAACAAAATACTCCCAATGTAATTTACTAATTATGATGTTGTGTTGCTAAGTTGCCCTAGTTTGGTAGTTAACACCGTAACCCTATTTTGACAATTTAAAATGTTGGTTCTGAAGTCATAGTTTAGATGTAAAAATCCTTATTTAAATACCAAAAGTAGCAATAACTCAATTTAAAATGCGTGTTTTCCCTGTTACTATAGATAATAAGCCTGAAAACATCCAATCATTCCTCAGCATTTACCAGAGTGTGCATCTAATAAATTTACATACTTTACAGGCATGTCTTGATGATACTCATAATGTATGATGTGCATATTATAAAGTACATTTAATTTAATCTGATTTAAATTATATTGTTTATATATAGTACGTGCATGTTCTGAGTAAAGTTAAGCTCCTTGAAAGTTAAGCTTCTGCAGCTCAAACAGTTTTAATGAATATGAGGATTAGAATCATAATTTCAGACTCTTCCGAAAGGAAGTTATGGAAACTGAAAAGTAATTATTTGAAATCCTCAATGAATTATCCCCTCATGCACCAGTGAAATAGCATGCAAATGTAGAAATCCATCATCATGGACTTTACTGTACACCTCATCTCATATATAACATATTTCTATATAAATAACTGTTGTAACTAATTCCTTGGCACCTGAAGGGAAAACACCTTGTGTTTTAAAAAAATCACAGTTTATATGTTGCACTGTTATACAATTTAAAGGCTAAAGTTGCGTCATGCATGTGCACCTAGAAACTGCATTATTAGTGCAACCCACCAAGAAATCAGCAACACGTTGCTTTTCACAGCGCATTAGATGCAGCCATGTCCAAATTTTGCTCTAGTGAGTAATCCTGATTAACTAACGCAGCATGAACACCTCCCGCTGCTGCGCTGGCAAATGGAGCCCACAATTTCACCAAGCAACCTACAAAATGCGTTTAGGACCAACTGTGTGGAGTTGGCCAGAAAGTTTTTTTGGTGATCACTTGCAATTTCTCGTACTCTCTACAAGTATCCAAGTGTATGTGCATTTGGTGTCTGTGCCTTCACAACTGTGGAGGTACTGATGAAAAACATCCAAGAGCTTGTTACAAGTGTGCGGCAATGCCCTCTCTTATTGCTCTCTTCCCTTCATCACCATGTCATATTAGTCACCATGCACTAATGCTGATGCTGAAAAAACAGCAGTAACCCCTCTAGACAAGTATTTGAAAGAGTTTAATTTCTATATACTGTTTTGTAAAGTTTGTCTTATATAGCGGTGTACATGCAGCACGTGTCAACATGTACAACTTCATGTAAAACATTGGACAATGGTGTGTATGCAGCAGAGTCAAGCTCCAGCGAGACTCCAGCTGGCGTGAAAAATCTGCTGATTTAATAAGCCTGCTCTATTAACTTCTGCTTCATAAAAGAAGATAAGTGAAATTTAATTACAGTTTGGGTGGCAGATGGTGAGAATGAGAATTCATGGCACCAATACTATTTGCTCTCTTGACTTGGTGGTGGTGGTGGTGGTGAGAATGCTAGGGGAGTATCACACAAACACTGGGAACCACACAAAAAATGGTGACAGAAGGAACTGAATTTCATATACTGGCAGCGGCACAATAACAGTGCTAAAAAAATACGAGAAATATCACAGAGTGGAAAGCAGAGCTGAATAAATGTAGATTGGATTCTATAAAACTGGCATTCATACACAAGTGCAGAGTTAATGGGGAGAGAGGTAAGGGTGCTTTGCAAAACCTGGCAACTTGCACCTATGATCTAAACTGCTGAGGAGGGATTTCATTTTCTCTCTAATTTGCTGTATTTATCTCCATTTGCTAATGTTAATTCTGCTGTATGGGAACAAAATTAGAGTGGAGTTCAATGAAACACATCAGAACAACGCTGGAGAAGTAACCTTTATATCACAGAGTAGGAATCAATAGCTTGAGCGAAGATGAGAGAGAAACTAGTGTGGGTGGTTTGCACAGTGTTTTTCTCTGCAGATCACGGGTACACACTCTTACCGCCAACGCAATCTCACATATTTGCTCATGCACTCATTTGAAAATGAACAGGTGGAAAAGCCACACAATGGGAAGTGAACAACAGAGGAAGTAGCTCTGAAGCTAAAGCACTAGCTATTCATAAACTCCTGTATCATGGCCAGTTGCCTCCCTCAAAAACTGATCACATGTGAGAGAGCATGTATGCCGATGGATTTGGAATTTGGTTAATTTTTGTTGTTTTTGCAAGCATTTTTCCCAGATTGATATACATCAGTGAGCTCCAGTCAGAATCCTGTTTACTTGTGGATGTGTCGTCGTTGATGTCCGCACACTCGCTATGAGCTCAGGGAATCTAAACTAATCTAATGCTACTCTCTTCTGTTAATGTCCGATGGGGATTGAACAGACCTGCAAAACCCACTGAGACAGACAGAGAGGTGCGATAACAATGCATTCACGCTCAGATCTCGCCTTTACAATGCCCTCTCAGCCTGCGTGTGTTCATGCACCATCCTTTTCATTAAACTTGTTTCATGATTATGTAACTGGGATTAGCTGTGGAAAATTAAATCTTTCGTCTTTCATGTGCTGATGTTAGGAATGGTGTGTGTAATATGAGTGTGTGTCTCAGCAAAAATCCTTGGAAAGTCCTTGGTGTGTACATATGAGAGCAGGGGAGTAGAAATGACTCTCAAGGATGTGGTACCACTCCATTGCTCTGCTCCGCTCCACTCATCACTAACAGGCTAACGACAGAAGAATGCTAATGCTTGTCTCAGCAGCTGTAAGTGCAGGACTTTCCATGAATGTATGTGTGTTTGAGTGTGTGTGTGATCCTGTTCGCTCGTGCAAGGTCGCAGCTGTCTGATGGAAGGCCACGGGTGGCAATACAAGCTGGCACTGCCAGCCATCACTAATCTACCCTTAATTTCACCTTCTCCCTCATCCACCTCTAAAGACTACTTTCTCTTCTTTATTTCTCCTCACGTCGTTCCCTCCTTCTTTTGTTGTCATATTCCTTTAACCTGCTTCCTCCCCATCCTCTTTCCCTCTACCTTCTACTTTTTTCATTCTGGCCTCCTACCTCCTCACTTCAACTTACATATCCCATAAGTCTCCTTCACTGTCTGCACTACATCTGTCAGAGGTCAATTAACTCTCAAGAGGGCAGACACAGGGAGAGGGGAAATTAACAGTTTGGCATATGCTGTTAAACAGATTAAATGCGCATGCTCAGTGCACACCAAATAGGCACAGATGCACACAAAGTCCCTCGAGACACTTAAACTTACACCAGACAGCAGTGAATGCACTGTCACAGGTTAACAGGATAAGGTCAGTGTCTTTAAGTCCATGCCACTGTCTCTTAAAAACCTTTCCATTATGCCACAACATAGCAGAATATGTCTCCTTGAAGTGCAGTAAAAAGAGAATAGCAGTGTTTTTTTCTTATATTTATACACAAAATGTTCCATTAGCTATGTTATACTGGATGAGTGAGGTGACCCCAGCCTTTGATTAAGTTTGATAAAAAACACTCTGAAAAAAAGATGAGATCTCTCAAAAGTATAACAGCTTTGAAGGGAAGTGCAAAAGGTTGATTGTGTTCTTTCTGAACTTTAAATGCACCGAGGAAAGAGCAATATAGATGCAAAATAAAAGAAATTTCCAAGAATATTTAACACAGGCTTCATCTTCATCAGACACCGTGGCAAAAAAATTCTCAAATGTCTCTCTCTCAAACATATTTGAGTATAGAAAATCTCTTCTGTTATGACTCTTGGGTAAAAAAAAACCCAAAAGATCTTCTAAATTACATTTCTCAGGTCTCCGATGTCCCTCTCATGCAAACACACCTTCCTGTCTTCTGTCCTTGTATCTGCCACTGACTGTCCAAAAGAATAATTTAGATTTTTCTCTCATTTTCCTCTCCCTCTCGATCTTTTCTCCCTCCATACTTGCCTCTCTGCTCTACTAATTTATTCGTTTTTCTGAGTAAACATCTGCTCCGCTTAAAATCAAAGAGAGAGCTAAACAAGGAAACAGAACTGATTCAACAGAGCCCCATTGGAATTTTAAAGACTGCACACTCATGCAGCATGCTATATGTTGCTAGTAGAAGGGGGGATTTTGTCAAAGGCAAAGGCTAGAAAGTACAAGGCCATAGTCAATTCACATCAGACAGTTTTTTCCGAGGTCAGCGTAAATTAAAATCAAACAACGTTCCCCTTCTCAAAGTTGAATTGATATTACAAAGTTTAAGGAATCTTCCTGTGAAAGAGGAAGGTAACAGTCAAAATTGGTAAATTTGACTGGAACAGACTGATATTTTCAAATTTTCAAATAAAATATATGAGATTCTGCCCTTGGCTTTTATTGCAGTGATATCCAATTAGCAGTCAAGCACACACACACACACACACACACACACACACACACACACACACACACACACACACACACACACACACACACACACACACACACACACACACACACACACACACACAGACTCAAACAAACAGACACAAATGCATACATTTTTACTTCTGCTTCTAATTATTGTGATCAACAGCTTTTGAAAGCCAAGGCTAACTCCTACAAACACCAGGATATCTGCTGTTGCGATAACAGTAGTAAGTTGTAAGGCATATAGGCCTTTCCAGTAGCCACAGAACCATGGCACAGTGTAACAAATTCCCTTAGTGAACTACAAGAAAGGGGATCATCAATCACAGTTACAGAGGACAATTTCCAGCCTGGTTAACTTATTTTAGAGACAGATCAGGGCAGAGAGAAACATCTTGGAGAAGAAGAGAATGTGAGCTCAATCTGTCTTCTCACATTAATGAATTAATTTATCCTTATTTTCCTAACTAAAAGATTATGAGTCTACTCTGAACAGGAAAAGAAATGTAATAAGTAAGAGGGTCTAACATACGTATAATGTGATGTTATGAAAGGTTATATGCTGCAAAAAGTTTCTAAGACTCCCACGGTTTTAATCACATAGAGCTTTTGTTGAAATTTGGAAAAGTAGGGCTTTAAATTACACTCCTATTTTTTTAAATTTCAACCAGTTTTGAATGATAATGCCAAAATCCACAGGCACCGTGACCCTTCAGTCTTTGTTTCCTGCTCACCTCAGCTGTGCCTCATGACTACCCTCTCTCTCTCCACCAACCATTTCCTAATGCATATTCGACAGTATCCTTCCCTACTACCATCCATCCCCCTCTTGTCCTTCCTTTCTTATCTTATTTTTCTCCCTCTGGCACTAGCACCCTCTTGGCATCTTGTAATCCTAATCATTCATCATCATCATCATCATTCCTTACACCTTTTCTCCCTTCTCCTTGCATCTCTCCCCTTCTTTCTTCCTTTCTTTCTTTCAGCATGCATAGCTATAAGCAGGCAGTAGCCAAACCCATACTGCGGAATTTCAATTCCAAACAAATTGAGGTTTAGCACTTTCACAATATGATAACTAAATTAACTTTCATATTACAGTGTATAGCTTTGATAACTATTTTTGAATTGATATATAGAGACACAGCAATTACAGAATAAGAATGCAGACTGCAGTGATGGATGACAACCTATCATTTACTGCTCTTTTATTTTTCTCCTACCAGCTGTTATTATTCAAACTGAAAACCTTCGAGTGGCATCTGAAAAAGGCTTTATGTGCTCAACTATTTGAACAGAAAGCAGTGTTTGCCTTAACTATCATCTTTGAAATGAAATGTTTTTAGCTAACCCATTTTACTGTAAGACATTTATAGATCACTTTGAGCCTTGTATGTATTTATTCTCTCAAGATTGTATTATCTGGTAGTGTGAGGTGCACTTTAAGAATTAATGTTTTTCATATTATAGAGTTCAACTGTGCATTGTGTTTTCTCAGCTGAACTTTGCATTTAGCTATGGCGAAAAAAAAAATGAGTACCTGATCATATTCATTCGAATGAATAAAGACTTCAACTAGCATCCTCTATCATCCATTACAATTTTGTATTCGTCTCTCTCCACCTTCTCTTACCTTCTTCTGGTCCCTCCATCTTTGCTCCAACTTGGCATCCAGGCGGTTGGCGGCTGTTGCCCACTGTGGTGCGAGGCGGCGGATTCTGCGCTTCATGAAGCTCAGGGATTCCTTTCCTGTCCCAACCTGGTCGAGAAGTACAGAGAGATCTGTGCGGAAAGCGGCCTGCCAGGTGGGAGGGTGGGTGGGTTGATGGATAGAAAATTATAAGAAGGTACAGAAGTGCAAGAACATGGTAATTATACAGAATGGGAAAGTCCTTGAGAATTTACATTCTAGCATCAATATTGGTTTTACTCTCAGGTTTTTAGCTATGCTGGCAGCATGGCTCTAGGGATGGCAGTGCCGGTTGAAATTTTGTACAAACATTCACGGTTATCAGAGAATGAATCCTATTGACTTTGGTGATCCACTGACTTTTCCCCTTACCATGAGGTTGATATTTGTCATTAACAGTGGAACTCTGCTGATCTTCAGGTAAGCATTTCAATTTGTCCAACACTGAAATTTATTTTATATCACATTACATTACATTTGAGCATGTGGCAGACGCTTTTATTCAAAGTCACTTACAAATGATGGACACTTATAGAGCTTCAGTACAGTAGGAGACCTTGATATAAGTGCTAAGTACTAAATCTGTTCAATAAGACAAGATGCAGAGAAATCAGGTAAAGAAATGCTTGGAAAGTGCAGAGAAAATGCCTGTTAGGCATGCTGGGGTGTTAGAGGTGTTTGGAGAGGAGGTACTCTGGGAAAGGATGAGTCTTCAAGAGTTTTTTGAAAACAGAGGGACACCCTCTGCTCTGTTAACATTTGGTAGCTTGATCCACCAATGGGGAGCCACAAATGAGAACAGTCTGAATTGTGATTGCCTTGTGTGCAGGGATAGCGGTGACAGACTACATTGCTTCGAGGAACACAGTGGCTCAGAAGGAGCATAAGCCTCAATGATTGAGTTTAGGTGGATGAGTGCAGACCGGAATTCAGTCTGTAGGCAAGTATAAGTGACTTGAATTTGATTTGGGTGGCTGTGGGTTGCCAGTTGAGGTCAATGAGCAGTGGAGTGACATGTGCCCTTTTAGGCTGATTGAAAACCAGATACACTGCTGTATTCTGGACCATCTGTAAGAGTTTAACTATGTGTGAAGGGAGACCCACTGGAAGGGCACTGCAGTGGTTGGGGAGAGATTTGGTGGCCTACTGGGTAAGGTAAGACCTGTTTTTTTCTTATATTGCATAGTTTATTTAACTTTTTTGTTTTCTTTACATTGAGAAGATGCCAGTGTGGCTGAGGACTCTCAGTCTTGTTTGTTTTTATTGGCTTGGATTCTAGACAAGACTGCAGAGCAGCTGAGAACAAGTATGAAAAGATGTGAAAAGTCATCAGCAGATTATGTCATCAGCTGATGTAACCTGTGCATGTAAAAGTTCTTGCATGTGATGGTAATCCTGTATTCTCTGTAAATACAAAAAATAACTTACTGGTAGATCTTTAAAAGAATAAGAAATTTTGCGACATGATGCAATATTTGCCTTGTCAACACAAATATTTTAGAGAGCTACAGTATTTCCAGAAATAATGTGTCCTCAGAGAACCTTTGTGCTACTACTTCGAGGCTGGCTTTTGTTTCCCCTTTAAAACAGAAGTATGGAAAAAAGTTCTGACAACATGCAGTGAATTTTCTAACAGATGCTTTCAAGAGTCAAGCTTTTTCTCCTCTCAAGATAACCTTGGCTCAGCCCTGTTTGTTTGCAAAATAAAGGGAGACTGTAATCCACAGTTCAGTAATTTGGGTCATGGGTTAAGGGTGAAAAGTAGAACTGACATTCTACTTTTCCTCCTGAAAATTTTACTGCTACCCTTATTCTTGGTTGTACTGACCCAGTGGCCTAATGGATAAGGCATCAGCCTCCGGAGCTGGGGATTGTGGGTTCGAGTCCCATCTGGGTTGTTTAGTTTCCTTTGTTTGGTGGCTGGGGCTAAGGTTGTTTAGCTATCTGCATAGGCCAGAGTGGGCAAGACACTGAACCCTAAGTTACCTCACTTGGAGGTTGCGCTGGATAAAATGTCTGCCAAATGACTAAATGTAAATGATGGCCCCCAGTCACAAACAAACACTAAGTCTTTCCAGCTTCTTTGACTAGGAACTCTAATCAGTTGGGTGAACGCTCAAATCAGCAGATCATTATCACTATACAGACTTTGCCCTAGAGGGGGACATTGAGCTAAGTAGGTAAAATCAAAATAAAGGCCACTTGATTGTCCTGTGATCGAAAGCAGTGAAATTTTACTAAGAGTAAGAATGATCGATTATAGTGTTTCTTTCTAAAGGTAAGAACTAGAGAAGACCCAGACAACCCGAATGCCCTCCCTAAATGTATTTATGTCAAGTCAATAATATAGACTAATATATGTATAAACAGATATGTAAGACTATGATTATAGAATACAACATTGAACAGCATTGTCTGAGCAAAAGGATTGCTTTTTCCCACTTTTGACTGGTACTGCCGGCGTTTGGTTGACTATTTGTTGACCACTATTAACTGCTCTTATCATTGTAATTTACCATCTTTGTTGTTAATAAGGCTGCCTAAAGTGGAAGATACAAAGGCAACAATTTGAGATAAGTTACAGCATCTGGAGAAACATTTTTAATATTTTTTGAAATATTTTTGATAGTATTTTGTTTTGTCAAAACTGTATTTTTTCATTTCTTTCTTCTCCAACATTCTATTAACATTTTTCTCAAACATTTAAGAATAAAGTAAGCAATTTATATTCAGCGTCACTGACTACAGAATAGATGTTTATTTAGGAGTTAACAGTTAGGAAACAATGAAGGGTTTATAAAAGGGCAAGCATCTACATTTTGGTAACATGTTTTATTCATCTCATGGGATAAAAATCATATCACATTTACTTTTATGTGACCCGATGTATTTGGTTTGTCTCAAATTAAAAATGTGTACATCTGAATGCAGTTTAGAAAAAAAACCCACAATTTATGGCTTCTACAAATAATCTGCAGTGATCTAAAAGGGACAGTAGTTACATTCTTTCTTCAATGTACAACAGCTAAATGTGAAAAAATGTGAATTGAGTGAAATGAAGGAAAGGGTCCTTCTAACTATCTGCTGCATTCTTTGACCTTTATTTCTAACTTCACAGTATTTTACCAATTTCCAAAGGATTTGTTGCCCTAATACCCCATTAATTATGTTCCCCTGCTGTATTTCCACATAACCTTACTGAATTGAGCACACTAGGAACATATGAACTAGAAGCCTAGTTATTTTTATGGCACTTTTACCCAAACAAATGGGAAATAATACAACTGGAGCTAGATTTAGCTGGTTTACTGTAGGTGAAGTATAAAGAGAAGATGTAACTTGTTTTCACTGTGTTGTATGCTTAACCCCTGGCTTGTGAGTTATTGGTATTAACAAAATTAACTAGTTGGATAGAGTGAAGGAAAGGCCAATAATGGAAAGACCAATTTTCTGGTCCATAGAATATGGAACAAAATACCCGCTGCTTCCACAGAGCAGTAGGTAGCACAATTCCTCAGCTGTCCTGATTCTAACATTCAAACAAGACTTAAGATAATCTCTATTATCTCTGTACAAAGTTGTTACCACTTAGTACTGTTTGTGCCTTCTGAAGTCTATTAAAATACCTGAGTCAAACTGGATCCCGTCCATTATCACAGCTGTAGAGAAATTTCCTCAGTGATTGGCAATGATGTGATCAAAACTAGTTTTATTTCCATTCTATTGTAGACTCAACAGAGAGCTATTTTCACAGCAAATTATTCTTGCTTGCGCAGGTTAAAAAATGAAAAATTGGTTTGTTTACTTGGTTTAAAAAATGCAGTATAAAAGACACTCTCACACACTGTATATGCATTTGTGCTGCTACTCTACAGAATAAAAATGACTGATCACTTTCTCATTGAGGGCAGAAATGCTTTAGCTTTACCATATTTTTTTTAACTATATATACTCCTCAGATGTCTCTTTCCTAAATATTTTCTCTTTCTAACGGGCAGCCTGCACTTTGTGTGTTTCTGCATCTATTTGCATGTCTGACATGTTCATAGTAAGATTTGTTTTTGCTATTATATTCTTTGGCTGTCTTGTGATATTCACATTGTTCATGTTTGTGTGTAGTCTTCTCACCTGTCTCTTGGGGGCCTTTGCCTGCTGCGTATGCTGTGTGGGGGGACCACTGTGGTTCCTCCAGATCAATGGGGGGCAGAACCACTCCACTTCGCTCAGGTAGATGAGGAAGGAGCAGTCTGAACCATCAACACCATAGAAGGCGTAGCAAGGGTCTGATGTCCAACGTGCACGCATCCACTGTGCACAAGAACACGTCCGTACATGCATTAAAAAAAACAAAAAACAAAAAACAGGTAATGGAAGGTATTATTAGATATTCGCTATCAAAGTGGTTTCCAAACTGCTGTAAAAAAGTTGGGAACCTGGCTCTGTTTTTAATCAAGATAAAAGCACAGACTGAAACTCACATCTACTTTCCCAGGACACTCCGGAAAGCGTGGGTCTCTTGGTACTTCACACTGGCTTGATGTCCCATCTCTCACTGCTCAAAAGACACAATGAGTGAAATGTTACTTTTGATTGTAAATCTTTATAGAATTTTTGTAGGCTGGACACCTTCTAGAGAATGGCCTGTGTATGCCATGATCCACTCCCACTTTTTAAATCCAGCTATGATCAGTTGTTATTTACTTTTTGTAAATGAAACACAAGCTGTATAGCTTTGCTTTACTCACAATCACTGCTGCTTCATTAGTCTACAGGCTCAGTAGCTGAGCTCACTTAAGTCACTCGGCTTGAATGTTACAGTTAATATTTATTTTCCGATGAAGTTAATGATTCCAACATCAATCAGCTGTTGCAATATTGTAATGTCTACCAGCTAGTCAGAACTGCCAGGTTACAGTATTACTCATATTAACAGCTTTTCTCTACTCGCTAGTCACTTTCTCCGATAACATCATCATTTCCAGTATATACCACATGTGCCCATAAATCCCTGTGCTTCCCCCTTTGCAACATCATACCATATCTACTCTACTGCAGTGCACACGACTCACTGGGTCTGACAAAGCAGCACAGCCTGTCTCCCACCACTGCCAAGCATCCTACGGTTATGCTAGCAAGTGTGTCTGCTCACTTAGGCTGCACTCACTACATTAATTGCTCCACTGACTTAGTTAACTGCCTCTCTGCTGCTGATGTGAGGAAAAGAAGGGAAGAGAGTGACAGAGAGTGAGAGAGAGAATTGTAATTTTCTCATTGTTCCTCTGTCTTTTAAACCCCTCCCTTCTCTCCCTCTTTCTCTCTCTGGACCAACAAATTTGCCTTCTCTCTAGATTCCGTCTGTTTCAATTTACCTAATGAAAAAGAGACATTTCTCATCATAAGTCTTCCCTGGGGCTTCTCTCCATCGCCTGAAAACACATACACACACACACACACACACACACAAGAGCTGCCTACAAATATGATTACAAAACAATCCAATGCAGCAACAATTGGAAATGTGGTCAACTAACTAGATAAAAACTTGACTCCTGTCCTTGCAAGACAGAACATAAAAGCTTCGTCAGTGCTTGAGGGGGAAATTCTAATCATGTCCTCTTTCTCTCTTTTTCTTGTGTCGCTCCCTCTCACACATGCCTGACCATGAGATAAATAAACCGCCACTGAGCCGTATGATAATAAAGTCTGCCAGCAGTGTTTCAATTCATCTGTGATTACAGAAAGCAGCAGTGTTTTCATTTTGGCGTGTGCCCTCGTCCCTTCAGATGAAGTTGGGAAAAACAAAAGGAGATGTAATGCCCATTTATCCTCATGTAAAGCGTTGGGCAATTACCCTGAAGAGGAAAAGTGAGAGGAGAATAAGGAGGAAAGAATGATTATAATGGTGTGTATGTATGTGTGGGTACATAACTGTCACAAGCTTCAAATTATTTAGATTTTGATTAAAAATGTGCCAGAGCAAGACAACAGAAAACAACAGGGTTGGATGGAAGCAAGATCACTGTGCTCTGCATGCACAAGTTTGCCAGACCAGTGATTTGAATACTCACATTTATCGCTTATTGTATTATTTTCTTATTGTAAAACAGAAATAAAATCAATCCGCTAAATAACTATAAATTTTTCCTGGTTTTGAGTTAGGTCTAGAAATAAGTCCATCCTGGAAAAGTTGCAGCAAACAATCTACTCCAAGATGTTGATTTTTTAATATTTTGCACTAATGTTTTTAGTGCAAGTTTTTATTGCAAGTTATTTTTAACTTAGCTGATGTAATCAAACATTGATCCAATACTCACATCTCATTTTCTGCAAATCTGTTTTCTTTTCCTTTCCATTCTATTGTCAATAACAGCAGCAACGGAAGTTTTGGAAGTTTCGGAAGTTTTTTGTGTGTCATGTTTGGCTTTGATTGTTTTTACACTATAATGTGTCTTTTTATTATATATGTTAAATTTTGTGAACAAACCAATTTTTCTTTCGGGTACTTTTTAAGATTTCTTATTGTAAGTCACAAGAGATGAGTGAGTGGGATTAGATTCTTGTTCTTAGTTATTGTTCCTGTAGTTAATTGTGTTATATATTTCTTTACATGGCTGTTTGTAATTTGGGCTGATTCATGGTGCGATGAGGTCCAAGTTAAGTATCCCCACAAGGTCAATAAAGTATGTCAGATGAGATTCTGTTTGATTAGTGAATCATGAGTCCTACACTCATGATATCTCTCACTTTTTGTTAATCTTTATACCCACTATATTATGTCTCATGTATACATATTGAAAATAAGAGGATAAAGACATATCACAGCAATGATAATGATACTGTACCTCTTCCTTGCACCATGCTATTTTGCAGCATTTGCTCCATCCTGATGGCCATGTTGGAGACATTCTGGGCAATAGCTTGGATTCTCTCCACCAGGCCAGCTGGTTGAAACCTGCGCACATAAACACAAAAATACAAAGTGAAGAAGAGAAAAAGGCATGTGACAGCGGCAGATACCTTCACACTGCTGTTGCACAATGTAAACTCAAAATAAAGTGCCAAGGAAATAAAGCAAAAACCTGTGCACTGGAGTTAAGCATCTCTATCACACCCACACACACCAATAGACACCTGGCACTCAAGACTTCAAACAACAGTTAAAAGTCATTACCCCTTCCTCTTCTCCAAATAGTATCACTTATTCTTTTGGTAACTTTCATCTTGACATTCTTGCTCCCTCAATTCACTCTTGGGCTAGTCTCTCTCCTCTTGACTTACTCCCCTCTTTTACTAATATCTCATTGTTGTTTCTTACTTATATCTCCCTCACTCTCTTCTCTCAAAACCTCTCCTCAGACTTTTATGCTTTGCTACCCCCCTCCCTTTTTACATCTCAACAAATGTAGAAGTGCTGGTGGGAGATGCAAATTGGTAGACACTTGGTTGGAGCGTGAAATAGACAACGACCTGTGCTGTTAATACCACGATTCGCCATTCACATAATACAATGTGTTAGATGTATGTGTGCATGTCTTTGTTGTTTGTATGTGTTTCAGAATGCATTTGTTTGTGTGCTCATTGTAGTTTTGCATATTTCAAAAGCATCAGAGTGCATGGCTGCACATCATGCAAAGCCAAGCCTGCATACCCACACATGCTCATAATGGTGTGACCATTATATCTATTTACATAAATTACTTGATTACAGTGTGCATTGTGTGTGTGTGTGTGTGTGTGTGTGTGTGTGTGTGTGTGAGCACACATGTATCAGATGGAATTCAAGACTGCTTAACTAACTAACTTCCACCAGCAGCTGCATGAAAATGAGCTAAAAAAAATCATGGGACCAAAGGAATGTGCATGTGTTGCTTTACAAAGTATAAACAAAACATGAGACAGCCATCAATGTCACAGACAGTCTCCGTGCTCCATTATTAGCTTTGTAAGTGTCACTTGTAAGCATCGCTAAGTGTGTCTGTGTTCTCTTTAATATGTTCACTACAACAGAGAAGCCATTATTCCCTAGTGCACATGTACTTCAGTGGTAACAGCTGTCTGTGAGAAGTAAAACTGTACTGTAATGTAAAATTATGGAGTGATGTACAGTTTTTTGGTGCATACTGTGAAGCTTAGATAAAAGATTGGGGGCAATCCTCAAGAGAGTAAAACTCATCAATATCAATGTAGGGGCATCCACAATGTTGAGCTGGTTCTCAGTTTTACTGGTTTTTACCATCACTATATACCCAACGTTAGCATTAACTACTTCACTATTTCTTCACCCTCTCATGCTGAACTGGGAGTCGACTGGATGCTATAGAGTCACTTTTGCAAAGCGGTTTTACAAAGCCGGATGAGGCTAGCTGGTTAATATGCTAATTTCATTAGAAGCAAAGAAGTGTTAGAAATAGTAGAAAAAACAAGACTTATCCTGGCTTTGCTTTCCACCACTGGAGGCAGCTCTCGGCAAGTAAAGAAATTAAGTTTGATGATGAACTTGAAACATTTCTTCTAGACCGGTAAGTACACAGCTGTTAATGATAATATTGCCTATGCAATGATAGCCAAACCTTACATATAACAATGTTAAACCAGCAAGTTATGGCACGTTAAACCACATCTGTGCAAGCTGAAAACAATGCAATGTTGATAGATTGATATATGGAGGCTCAGCTCCCTCTTCAACAGTGTCTGCTTTAATGCTGCTGTAATACCAGCATGGAGAACAAGACCCCAATATACTTGAATTCCTTCACTTGATTATCATCTAGTCTGAAGTTGGAACTCCATTGTTTTCTGGCCTCAAACTAGGAGGTGGTGCCTCTCATCTCTGTTGCTTCAAAATTTTGGAAGACCTTCATTTTCATTATTGTAAGTGTGGTTATTAAGTCACAAATGACTTTCCTCTCCCCTGCTAGCAGACATAACATGCCTTTCCATACATCCTTGGTGTAAAGCACAAAGAAACAGAATTATCTCAATAGAAGCATATGACAGAACATATGACAGAATCAATTATAATTTCACTCCTCCTTTCTTTGCAACTGAGGCAAATACAGCGTACGCGTTACTGAAAGTTGTTAACCTTATACATTGGTTTCAGGGTTGTGTATTTTCCCATAATGAGAGCCATCATTATATTAAGCTATAAAATTATATCAAAACATTAATGTTATTACATGGAGCATTTCACAAAAGCTCACAGCTGTAGAGGATTACAACTGCCATGGTACCCAAGTTGTAATGTATTTGGCCTGAAGGACAAAACCTTTTGTTATTAGATGGGTAACCCCTGTTCCTGTAAAGCTCTCTTTGGGGGGCTTAACTGTGACTGTGCAAGTTGGCCTTCGTATGACCTGACCTTTTAATCTCACCCCTAATGTCTTCTATAATGTGAACTCATCCCCAGAGATCAACACACAGAGAAGCAGAAAGGCAGCAAGTCACAGAAGGAGAGAATAAGGAAGAGAAATGGATGAAAGCTTGAAGGGAGAGGATTGCACACTAAGATCTAAAGAAAAAAGGGCAAGAAAAAAAACGAGACAGACAGAGAAACATACAGTGGGAGAGTTGAACTGAAATAAAAGGCAGAAAATAAAGAGAAGGAGATGAACCATCAACAGCAAACAGACGAAGAGTACCAAGGGGACCGCTCTGTCAAGAAAGTAAAATAAAAAGATCCTCTGTGCATTCGTGTGGAAGCCAACAAAGCAGCTTGACTGAAACATTAAACAATGATCATGATCAAAGAATACGAGGATATACATATTTTATTGTCCACTGTTACATGCTTCTTGCAATGAGGCTTCCTCCCTTTTGATGAATGTAGACAGTAGGATCTTTTACAAATGAGAGAAACAAAACAGAAATGAGGAAGAGCAAAGAGAAGACAAAATGAGAGGAAAGTGTTGGGGGAAAAGAAAAACATGAGGAAATTCACTGGCGGATGCCAAACAGAAGTAGAACACTGACAGAGAAGCAGTAAGAGAAAAACACTGATAACTAGAGGGAGAGTTTCCAAGGATACAAATAAAAATGTCTTTTCATGTTCTCCTTGTTTTTCTTTCCCTCTCTATCTAATAAACTCCTGCTGTTAAAGGAAGAGGACAGGTCTAGTAGCATCACATCCACCAAAGCTGTCCAGGGCCAGAGATGCATGTGACAAGGTGTCAGCATGTGTGTTTTCATGTTTGGCCAATGTCCATTTGTTTGCCTGCATTCTGACTTATTCCATTTGATGCCATGATGTTAAAACATAACACTCCACAGCACTTAGTTCACTGATTATTTTCACACATACACACATAGACACAAATGCCAGCAAATATCCATGAATGCACACGGACACATACTGTTTTTTTCATGTACAGGGTTACAGAAAACTAAGGCTGGAAAAGAATTTGCAACATGGTTTATTTCTCCCACTGATCTATGTGCAGAGCAACTGAAATCAGAAGAATTTACATGTCTCCCTTGCTACCAACTTAGTGCAAAGCTAGAGTATGACATTGATTTGAGTGTGGTGGAATAAGAAAGCCTCCCTGGATAAAGGTTGTTACTGACTGAGCTTAGATGGGTGCTTAAGGGAGAAGAAATAGGTAAAGCCAAGTCAGGGCAGTGATCTTCAGAGAGCATACGCCTAAGGGGAGACTTACCCATCTCCCCTCTTATCCGCTGAGCAGTAAAAGGGAGGGAATCAACTCTGCATCCTTTCTCCTCCTTCGTCTCTCCCTCTCTCATTTTCTCAGGCTCTTTGCTGTCCCTCTCCCTCCCTCATTATTTTCCCTCCGTTTTCTGCTCTAACGAGTGGCTGCCCTGTGGGCAAATCGCAGGCTGGGGCCTCAGACATCAAGTCCCATTCGCTGCTACACAGGAGTGTGTCAGCACCAATGAAGCTCACACAGAGACGAGACTCCCTCTCACCCAGTGGGTGTGGGTGTGTGTGTGTGGGTGTATGTGTGTCTGTGTGTGTGTGTGTGTGTGTGTGTGTGTGTGTGTATGTCTTTCTGCAAATGCATGCCTGACTGGCCTGGATTTGGGATATGTTTTTATAAAGCTCGCTCCTTCCATTTGCTCCTCTCCCTGCTGGCAAAAATCTCACTTTGCCATGCCACTCATACCAACCAACTACCTTTCTCACAAGCTCTTTCACCTTTTATGTGTGTGTTAGTGCAAGAAGAGGAGAAAGAGTAGTAAAAAAATATAAAAAAACATACCAAATATAGTAATCAGAGAGAGAGAAAGTAAAAGTAGAAATAAAAAGACAAAGAGATAGTGGCAAGACGAGAAGATAAATTAACAGTGAAATGAAAATCATTGGACTGAAGAGAGACTTTAGTCCAATAATTGTCCCTGTTGTGACAGTCATAGTGTGTGTGTGTGTGTGTGTGTGTGTGTGTGTGTGTGTGTGTGTGTGTGTGTGTGTGTGTGTGTGTGTGTGTGTGTGTGTGTTATGTGCCCACCACAATTTCCTTAGTCAATATCTTTTTCATTCTGCTTCCTGAATCAAAAATTTCACTCCAGCTATTATAGCAGCTTCACTCCAAGGACCCATTCATCCTGCACCAAACACTTTATTCAGAAAAAAATAAAATGGATTTTATACTGTGTGTTCTGGTTTTGATTGCATACAACGTACTTGAAGAGAACTACTTTTCAAAAGTAATTCATCTAAGAAGAAAGTAAGATGCACAGCATGTAGAATTTTTTTTTGTGCCTGTCTCTGAGCTTGAATGAAGTTATCTTTGGCTCATTGAATGATATCTGAGTTTGAGGTTTATAGCTTATAACCCATCATAACATAACACCATACAAACTGTATGGCTTGTATCAATTAGTTCTAACATAATTTCAGTTAAGCCTAGAAATGCAAGCTATGTTTACAAGACAAGCATTTTTTTTCAATTCTGCCTTTAAAGCTTGATTTCAAAGTGGTGTATCCGTAAAATAATTTTTCATTCCAGTGAATCGAAATGTAAACAAACCAAACCAGCAGCGGGTGGCAGCATACAACACTTCCTCAGGCTGAACTTAGGTCAAACATATGGGTTTCCAGACCACAGATTGTACTACTACTATCATATCGTATCTCTATGCTTTCACTTCCGTATTTTTGTAGTTAAAAAACAAAAACGCAATGTTGCAGCTCATTACATTATGCCTAATAATGAGGAAATGTTTAAAAAAAAATAGCATTATTACTATTGTTAAACAGTCGTTGTTCTTTTATTTATGGGTAATACATACAAGGGTAGGCAGAATCACCAAATCACAATTGCATTCTCTGACAAAAATGTGGGAAAATCATTTAATGCCAGTTGTGTGTTAGTAGGATGCCTAGCCATGCTGAAGGTACTGTTACTAGGGATTAAGCCTGGTTCTCTGCAGTGGTGGTTGATAATGGCTTTTTTTCCCCCTGGGCTACTCAGGCACCCTTAACTAAACCATAGTAGAATGCTGTTTAATCATGCCCACTATATTTTACCCCCACAAGACCAACTATGCTCATAAAACATGCAGAGCTATTCAGTGAATGTGAAAATTTACTTGTTAATACAAACACTGTCAGCTGACATCTAAAACAATCAAAAAGTGTGAACACTTGCAAGTCATAACCATGGAGACTGGTCTTCAAGCCCAAGCAACATGCGCTGGTATTCTTAGATAATAATGTAAAAATAACAATCAATAATTATTTTTAGTTAAAGAACTGTGCCCTGTATGATGCAATTAGCATAACTATATAATAGTGAAGTATAATTCTGTCACCTACAACCATTTTGGAGACAATGAGATAAAATCTGTAATCTATCCATTATTTATTTGTAAAGTTGTAGGTTGACAATAAGTCTATAGGTTAAAGGAAAACTGTTCACTAACCTTTTTAAAACAGGATAGTCACACAACATTGATTTTAGCTCTTGGATTTGACCCAAATTACAACCTGACCATAACCCTCCATCCAGCCAAACTGGCCCCTTCAAGGCAATAACTGAGAATTGATTTCTTTTACAGTTACACATGCATGTACCATCCTAGTTAGAGTCCCTGACAATAGACAGATGTACACCCTGTAGCCTAAGAGTAGAACTGCTTCCTCTGCATTAAACAGCCCATTACTAGACATTGATTGCAGTTAACACCAACGCCAGACCATATTAATCGGTCCATCCTTCCGCTCTAGTGCCTCAGTGCAGATCTGAACCTGGGCACTTATCCGGGATCATTTAACAAAGTTCGAGGAAGTGAGGGGATTTCTGTCAGTGTGTATCACATCATTCCTACTGCACTCAGTTTAGTCAGGCTGTCTGAAAATGAAAGAAGTCGGAATGAAGAGAATGTTAGACGGAGAAAGACAAACTGGATGTTTTAATGTTAAGGGGCAAAAAGAGAAGTAGTTTTATAAAAGCCATAGTAGCAAGATCATAGATGACTTGTCTGTTTGCAGCAGCTATTTTGAGGTAATAGGCAGCAATTTCCACAAGTCACTATATGAGGAGAAAAAAAAGGAAAGTGAAGATAAGAGCAAAATATAAAAAGGTGCAGAGTTAAAAGGAGGGAAAATAGAAGTTATGAAAATAGTAAAGTAGTGATAGAGAGGCGATATGCAGTATGAATTACAATGAGGAATGTATCTTCAATATTACGATGTCATTATAGTATTTCATGCCTATAATCTTTAATCTGACAAAGCTCTACCAAATGCTCCCTGTTTATAAACTCCTTTATTGATTTAATACTATTTTTTTTAATTTTTAAATTTTTTTTAAATTCTGACTACATTTCTTTACGAGTTTTTGCAGGATGAAGGACAAAGCATGTTACAGTTACATTTTTTTCAGCCAACTGGTCTCAATAAGATAAGATAGTCGAGGAGTTAGTGTTTTTTGTTTTTTCTACACTTTTCCTGTCATAGTTATAAGCTGAACAAAGACTAATCTTGTGTAGAATATGAAAAATCTGGAGTCTTACTAATAATAATATAAAATATTTAGATATTTAGCAATTTGGTAAAAAAAATCAACATGTATTGTCACGGATGAAGACTAGGCCCATGTCATTCACAGTATTTGTACCACTTTGCTTTAAAAGAACGTATTTTTTACAGAAAAATAAGAAAAGGCAATAAGATAAATTATTTTCAATTTAATCATTTACATCTTGGGAGTATTGATTAATAAGAATCTTGGTGATTGCCACTAACAGTTAAGACCGCCACAGAATAAAGCTGTAAAATAAGGAAAAACAGCATACCTGTTGATAGCAGAGCTCAGCTCATCCAGCCGCCGCGCTTCAGTGGCGGAGGTGTTGTCAAGTTTGGACAGGCTGTCCATCCTCTTCAGAATCACCTCCAGCATGTCACTGATCTTCCTCAGCACACCACGTGACTCCACGCCTCCAAGCACTGAGATGGGAGAGACAAGAGATGAATGAAAGCTTGCACATTAATCACTAAGCCAACAGCTCTTCTGGCTCGCCATACTGCTGTTGCTTTTGGCTGTGGTGGTGTTTTGAACAACTGTGGCTGTGCACTTCACTGCATAAATGAAAAGATAATTCCCTTCTCCGTGTGCCAAATAATGGAAAAGTCCTCCATTAAATTTGTGAGAAAAGATGATCTATTTCTGTGTTGTCTACCAGTGATCTTTTAGCTGAAAGCATTTAATGAATAAAAAAGTTCTTCTGAAACTAGATTATTTAAAAGAGATGCCACTTCATTTTACTGGGCTTATAAGGCAACCTTTTTATCTAATTGCTTATTAGCCTAGATTAAAGAAGTGTGGCTGTAATAAAGAACAGTAGCGCCTGTAGATTTACCCCATTTACCCCATCAACCATTGTTCTTTGTCATGGCAAATACTGCAGAAGGAAGAGGAAAGTCAAAATTTAGGAGGGAAATCTAAAGCGTCTTGTAGTAAGCAAATGATTTAACCCAAGAAAAGAGGAGTCACAAAAGTTTGATCTTTTGTCTCTGTCACCGATTAAATCAGTCCTCAAATTGTCAACACTAATGAATGTTTGGGGCAGCTAACATGCAATCTACCCTAAATTCACAAGTGTACTTGACTCCTTGTTCAAAAGAAAAAAATGACAAGTTTCATGAACTGAAGCTTTCCCAAGCCATTGTTCTTCAAAGGCTCATACAATTTGTCCCCATAGTATGTATAATGCTGCAGTATTAGAAATTTAGATATTGAATTCATTATTGTTCAAGCTGTTTTTGTCACTTAACTTTTACTTTTTTTATTCACTCCCCATGTTTGCCTTGAGGTCTGGTTTGAATTGATGTAAAGTTGTCAGTCATTTTTTGCAGCCACAGTGAGCATCCAGTATGCTGACAAACGCAGACAGTCCCCAAAGAGAAAGCGCAGCTCTACCGTAATACCACTTTAACCCACTGAGAGCATCTCCTTTTCACTTGAGGATGTGTGTTATCCCTCATCTTAAAATCTAAAAGCCAACACTTAGATTATCTCAGTTTTTTTAACCTGTGTATCTACAGCTTTAATTCTCATTTTCCTCAGCCTACAGCAGTGCATATTGCCCAGTGCTGTTTTAATCTCTCATCATAAACTGGGTTTAGCTCAGGCAAGACACCGAGACACTCGAGAGTCTGATGTCTGAATATGGGCTTACCTTTATATCCTTCGATACCCTTTGATATGAGAGTGAGACTTTCACCAAGACTATGAGTTATGAAAAGCCAGGAACTAATTACACAGAGGCTCTCTCTTTTCCTTGCCTCATTCTCTGCCTGCGTCTGTGTGATGGCCAATTTATTTCTTTCACCTAATATAGTAGAGGGGGCTCTCTGTGGACAAAAAGGAGGGGCTGTGTATGTAGCTATGTGTGTAAAGATTGATGTGCTGGCTATTGCAGAGTTGCAGTCTTAAATCAAATTAGCACACACACATAGATGCAGAGACAGTGAGGGAGAGAGTTAAAATATTCTCTGACTGTGTAAGAGGTGTGCTAACCTCATTAGAATAATTACACTGAAAGTGCCAAGGTCATAGTGTCTGCAAATTCAGTCATAATGGCCCAGGATGAGGAAGGAGACTAAAAGGTGGACACACAGATTTATCCATTTTTTCCACATTAAGTAAATTATAATGTGTGAAAGATGAGCAAAATTAAACCACATGTAGTACCTATAAGGAGCCAAGGCAGATTTATGGAGATTCTTATTCTTAAGGCACCAATGCAATAAATTGTACTTTTAGGAAATTTTTTTACATTGTTTTTTTTTTCAGCAATGTTCATTCATATACGTAATTCATAAATATACAGCTCACTGAGCCCTGTGCAGAGGTGAGCTGCTTTTTTGGGGGGGGGGCATGGGAATATGAAAATGGAAAGACAGCATCATTCTTAAGATATTTGTTGTTACATCATCTCCTTCATCTACTTGATACCCTTAACATCTGGAATTAACAAGCGTCTTTGATGATCGGATACAACAAGTAAAACCAATGGTCAGAAACACCTTTATTTTAAGGGACAGGTCAACATTACATAAATATACTTATTTTATTTCTTGCTGAGATTTAGATAAGAATAACAATACAACACTAATACCTGTAAGCTAAATATAATGTTATAGTCAGAATCCAGTTAGCTTAGTTAAGCATAAAGACTGGAAAAAAGGGAGAAACTGCTGGCTCGACTCTTTCTAAAACAAACAAAATCCATCTAACCACACCTCTAAAGATCACTAATATAACTAACACATTATAATTTGTTTGTGTAAACTGTACAAAAGCCAAATTGTAAAGATGATGAGTTGTAGTTTTACAAGGGGTTAAGTGCCGTATGATTTCTTTGCCAGAAGCAGGCAGCATCTCTAATAACAAGTCATCAGAGGACATATAATTGTGTGTGCAAATCCAATAAGGAGACAAACACAAATTAGACA
Source organism: Istiophorus platypterus (assembly GCA_016859345.1). NCBI lineage: Eukaryota > Metazoa > Chordata > Actinopteri > Istiophoriformes > Istiophoridae > Istiophorus > Istiophorus platypterus. Next base: position 17,211,830 of record CM029114.1, on the reverse strand, counting down.
AATGGCAGAAAACTCTAAGTGTGAAATACAATATTTGTCAAAAATGGACTGTAAGGATGCTGGCAGAACAAGTGTGTGTGTGTGTGAACACCCTTGATGCATTTTAATGTCACGTGCAATTATAAACAAAGCATATAAATAGTCAACACAATCCAAATACTCTCCCACGTGATAATGCAGACCAAAGGAAGATCTGTCCATTTCAATTTGATGCCATCATCAAATCTTCAGTAATGAAACATGCAGTAAAAAGCCCAATAGGACACAGCTCAGGTCATAAGGGACACAAAGGTCAGACTGTATTCTTCTAGCCTCCCATCAGAGAACTTGGTAGAGCCCATATTGACACTGCAAACACCTGGATTATGCCATCTGACCACTCAGTCAAATCCCATCTCTGCTGCTTGACAGGCAATTACAACCAATGGGCTCCCCTGCCTAACAGTGCCGATGCAAGGTCAATGTCTGCCTCAATCTCTTCCAGCAGCAGATGGAAACCTAAGTTCAGTGGGCTGTCTCCACACCAACAGATGTATTTGTCCATGACTGACAGTGACATGTCCTTTGCCTGTGATGAATAGCTGTGTCAGGATGTGCCAATAGGTCGCTCTGGGGACATCTTTGTGACTGGCCGATAATGGATAGCATTCATGTTAAGGGTCAAGTAAATTGAAGGAGTGGCCAAGTTGAGAAAATATTAACTTGTGATTGAGGTTGAACAAATGAAGGCTTGTCTGATATTAAGTGCTTCTCCCAAAAATTATAATCCTGGCAAAGCCTCTGCAAAAGCATTTAGATGACCCTACCCACACACACTTTTAGAGTTTGTTTGGTTTGCTAAAACCATGCTACTTTCAATTACTGTTTAAAATAAATTAGTCCCTTTGGGTTTGACTGTTAATGAATTACTACATGAGAGTATGTAAGATTCAAAAGATTCCAAAGTAATATCATAATACCCTTGCTGATAGATAACAGCCACAAGTGGCTGTGATGTTCAGCAGTGCAGCAAAATGAGCAATGGGAATAATTCAACTAATTCTAAAGGTACAAGAAATCCAAAAAGTCACTGTATAAATCTTTCACATGTTCCCGTGGTCTAATGTATCGAATATCATTTCAAGTCAGGGCATCATTTGTTCTCTGTGGGTCTGTTTTTTGATAAATCTCTGTGTCAAAATTTAGTCAGAGAAGATCTGGATGGGAAATGAGCAGCTGTAAAAAAAATTAGGTCTAACTTTGAAAAACTTGACACTTGCTGCGATATGATTGCGTACTGTGATGAAAGACTCAGAAGAAATCTTGATTGACTGTGGTGTCCAAATACCAAATTAAAGGACAAGTGTCACTATTTCAGTGGCTTACTTAAATTATACAATTGCACAGAAAATGGCTGCCCAAATTAGAAGAAGTGTCATTCGAACCTCACTGCACAGTATGTGCAAGTGAAGGATACTGTTACCATATGGAACAGAAAGTAGATAAGCAGCAGTAACAAAATTACTGCAGAAATGGAGAAGGTTTGACTTGATCAAGCTTAAAGGGAGTGGCATCAAAAACAGGACTGTGTGTGGGTGAAAATAGCACACGGACAACTAAAAAAAATCCAGAGTACATGGCCAAGAATCAATATAAAATTACAAGTAGCACCAAATATCCTCTCTGGGAATCTGTATTGAGCCTCAGGATATTGTATGTAGGCTCACTCTGATCAGTCTATCACTGTTAACAGATTACATGGAAATTAACAAAAAGTGCCCTCATACGCCCTTCATTGTTGCAGACGTTAGCTCATTATTAGGGCAATGTATTGACAAGTTCTAAGCACTCAGTAAAATAACAGCTCTGATGTCAGAGGAAAACCTTACATGGCAAGAATTTGAAGGGGCAAGAAGCATTGAAAGGATTGAAAGAGGCAGTCATTTCGTCATTCATAATCATGATTTATTTGTAATATACCACAATAGCTTATAAACAGATTTCACTGTTTGCAAAGCACAATTTAATCACCCAATTAACACACCACAAAGAGCCAAATGCCTTTCAATTCTAATTGTGGTGGTGAAATAAAAAGGGAAAAATTGGAACTAGAAGGTCTCTGAACCACAGCAGTAATTTTTACTTAAATGACCATAAGAAACCATAATTGACGTCATAAATGTCTGAACTATCCAGATAAGAGTTAACTGATGACAAAAAGTCTGCCCCCCACTACTGTTGATGTCCCTGGCACTGGCATATTTTCCCTATGTTACAGAAGCCTACCTGATTGTTAGCTGCTGGTGTTATCACTGTTTTCACCTTTTGTTCAACTTTGAAAAATCCCATTCAGCCTCTATGGAAATACTGTGCATTTTTAGAAATTTACTGTTGCAAATGCAATCATACATATTCATGATAAAAAAAAACAAAAAACAAAAAAACAAAACAAAAAAAAACTTGGTGGTTATTTTACTTGCACTATGACACTTTGAGACTTAAGTTATATTAACATCCCTGCTGAAAGCAAATATTTAAACTCTGAGGTAGAGCAACTTATAATAGTGATGGTTGCCTCAAGGACTGCAGTGACTAAAACACCAAATTTAGAGAGTTTTGTCAAGAATTAAAAAAAAAAAATCCATAATGGATTAGACCAATGGAAGGGCCAGTATGTTGTGGCAAGGTAACTGTATTTGTGATTCTGTTCATAAAAATAATGCATTTATAATTTACTTTAATTAGGAGTGTGCTGCAACGTATTGACTGTGCAAGGGGAAATAATTTGTCTGAAGAGATAAGTTATTGCAATAGATCTGGTCTTCAGTCATGAATCATGAGTGACTACCTGTTTGTGTTTGTATAAGGTAAATGCTGACTTAAGATTCATTGAGAGTAAAAACAGTGAGCTAACAGGACCAAGCTGCTGGCATACTATTTCATGCCATGTTTGGCTTGCCCTACTGGTGTGGAGTGGAATAAAATCAGCACACACACACACACACACACACACACACACACACACAAACACACACACACAAACACACACACAAACACACACACACACACACACACACACACACACACACACACACACACACACACACACACACACACACACACACACACAGACACAGTGCCCAGCTTTAGCCACCATATTGGACTGAATATTTAGTGTCACAGCACATCATATTTCTCCGGAGGACTGAAATGCATGAAGCGTGAACTTGTTAGTGTCTCTAAACAGACTCCTGAAAAAAATGGGAGAGAGAGAGAGAGAGAGAGAGACTGTTTATGTGTACCATGTGTACAGTGCATATGTGTATATGTGTATATTTGTGTGCACATACTGTAGCCTACACAACACACTTGTCTGTTTTCCCTTAACCAATTTTGACTTCTGAGCAGCCATCTCTTGACAGCGGGAACAATTAACATTAGTAACTGGAGATAAAATTCACCAAACAAAGTACTGAAACTAATATAAGAAGTCACTGTCTGTGTCTCTGTGTGTATGTATGTAAAATGAGCTCAAAAAATAGCCACAGCATGTCTGCTTGATTGTATGGTTATCGGAATGAGAGAAAGGGTCACACAATGTAAAATAGCTATGACTTACCTCCATCAAATCCTTGTATGTCACATTTTCAAAAATTCACATTTCACACAGGCTTGGAACAACATTTTTCTGTGTCAATTGCACTATCAAAAAAATTACTTTTCACATCTCAGGGGTGTGACATAAAAGGAGACAGGAAAGACAGGGATGTGTTTGTAGAGTATGTCTATGACTACAGCATGTACTGTGTGCAGAGTGAAATACAGTGGATAACTCCATTACTGTTGAACTCTAAGCCAAAAAAGGTTTTGAAACAGTGGAGTTCCTGCCAATAAAAGTGTGTGATTGTGCCCTGAGGTACTCAAGCACCCTGTGTAAGTATGAGTATGTATGTGTTTGTGTTCATAAAAAGGACAGAGGTAATAGAGAGGGCAGCAGAATGAGGAGGTGGATTTCAGTGCTAATGAAATTGCAATGAATGTAAATCACATGACAGCATGTGTTTACACTTAATTCAATATATTACCAAGGTTTTGAGATAGACTAGCATTACTAATACTCCCAAAAACAGCATTTTGAAAACTATAAAACTGATATCTAAAAAACTCAGAAAGAAGGGAGGAATTAGTATTCACCTGCATCAGAGTTATGGCATTTTAAAAGTGTTTTCCTCTCTACACATCTCAAACAGGTTGTAGCACTGTCTTTGAATATGCAACTCTCTTGAAGCAAACTCCCTATCATTTTAATATGTGGTGGTGAGACAGCTCTGAACTATAAACCTTCCTACGGTGAGTCAGCCAATCACTTTTGTTTGTGTGTGTGTGTGTGTGTGTGTGTGTGTGTGTGTGTGTGTGCCATGTACGTGCAACGCCATGGGAATGTGTACATAAAATCATCTTTTTGAGCATGGTTGCAGTTGCAACACATATGCACTTGCACACAAATACATCTGCGTGCATGAGGTATTATGTGTGTGCCAGAACAGAATGGTGTTTTGATTGGCTGAATATTCATGAGAAGAAAACCATTTGTGGTTTGATGAATGCTGACAGAGGGGCCTGCTGGATAAGAGTTGACACAGCTAAATTAACTGGAGACCGATGCCATTTTGTGCTCCCACCCAGACTGGCAAACATGAATGAAAGCTACTTAAACATGACCATCCACTGCCCAAAAACAAAATTTTGATTTTATTTTACACCTTGAAGTCAATATCTAAAAAATAGATACCTGTCTCTCCTGGCTAGAAATCAGTACATTAAGACTTGAAATGATGATATAACATAAAACATTAAGGGTTATGTCATTGTGCTGAATAACTCATTGGGCTCATAATTTGTTTTGTTTTAGATATTCCATCTCAACATAATATAGTATAATTTGAATGCAGGGCTTCAAGCTGTGACTCAGAAAATTCAGTCCCAGTAAAATCACCACAGGTGCTGTCATGGTGTCCTGCTTGTTTTTTCCTCATTATTCACTGTCATCTCCAGGATTTGTCTGGAGATGTCATCATCACCACAGCCTGTCCCAGCTGATCAGGTTAAGGAGAGACTTGTTCTAAACCCCAAACTAATCCAAAGGCATGCATATTAATTCACACATGATGCATGCCTACCTGTGTATAATCCTCCCTCCACTCCCACTTTATCTTCATCCTACTCCTTTACTCCTCCCTTATTGTCCCTTAGCCTGGTCTTGCTATCATCATCATCGTTATGTCCTATTCTTACTCTTTCACAGACAGACAAAGTGGACCTTAATGCCCTGCAACCACTCCAATCTCCAGTACATCTCCTTTCCTCATTACACGCCTACAGTAAATTACAACAAATCGCATGCAGTTTAATTATTATGCGGTAGGAGCTCTACTGTTCATTAGCTAAAGATGGGCAAGAAAAGAATGGAATATTTTTTTTTTTTTAGCTGAACACTTGGAATTAAAGTATATGGTGGGAGCAGGGTTTAGGCAAATGAAAATGCGGCAACTGAAGCATGAAGGAAGTGAAACATTCTTCTTGCAATAAAGTAAACACAATGAATACCAATGATCTAAAACCCGATTTAATAAGATGTAAGAACAGAAATGATGGGATGATCAATAGGCTTTTTTGTACCCTGCAGAATAGAATAACATAGAATAGAATAGAATAGAATAGAATAGAATAGAATAGAATAGAATAGAATAGAATAGAATAGAATAGAATAGAACCAGCTGGTGATGTTAAAAAAAATAATAACCCCTGGCTCTTAATTCTCCATCTTGGTTCAGCTTTTGAAATATTTATTATTCATTTGGTTTTGACATTTTCTCACCATTCATTCAGTGATGTCAAGGCAAATTGGATTTCATGAAGGGAGATGGGACAGATGAGAGGATATTAAAAGACATAAGAAGGAGAGACAGCTACAATGCCTATTAACGCTGACAGTTTCTGTCACTTCCCTTTTGAGTGCTTCTGTTTAAAAGTGACTGAGGAGGGAATGAAAAAGGCTGTAATCTAGCCCTTTATGTCTCAACAGATTTAACCCTCATCCTCTAGCCCTTCCTAAATTTTGATCACTCACAGAGCCTCTTTAAATTGTTATTTTATTTGGAGATAATTTTTTGTTTTGAAGTTATCAAATTCCAAGTGGACAAGATTCTTCTCTCCTTTTAGTATGTTCCACTCTTCTCCCATCTCTGCAATATCTTTTTATATTGCTCCTCTTATATTTCATCCTCACTCTCTTTCATTTTCACTCTTTTGCTGTCTGTCACTTGATTTATCATAGTTTATCTTATGATGATGACAGAGGATGATAGACCGGCATTACTGAGGTTGCAGACGCATGCAGACACACACCCACACAAAGAACTTGAGACAGACAAATAAAACAATATTTGAAGAGAGACCTAATTGCTAATATTCTTATGCAGCAATAAAGGTTAATTCGTTGAAAAGCACAGTGTGCCTGCATGTGTGGGTGTATTTGTTTCTTGATGAAACTGTAATGAAATAGGGTTCTAGTGATTTCTGTTTCAAACCGCTATTTCAAATGGAAAATTCAGTGCAAAAACACTACATTTCCTTATCAGATAGCATTATACATCTTGGAATTACACATGAGTAATGCATGAGCATTAATGCAAGTGATGACCCTAGTTTTGATTGCAAACACATAAACCATATACTTTATGAGAACACCTACTGAAGGCGCAGCCTATTAGAAAGCATTTCTCTGTTTACTTTCACTAGCTCAGCACAGCTCCACTGTTCCAAGCAGACAGACACACTGCTGCAGGGGCTCTTTTCACCACAACCACGTCAATGTAAGTTAGTGTGACAGAGCGTTAGGTTGTACTTAGAAACTGTCAGAGATGGAGAGGTTGAGTTTAAAGTGTGTGAGTGCATATTTGTGTGTGCTGGATAGGGGGATACAAGAATTCAGACAGCAAATATATGCAACGTAACATTTTACTGTTTTGTGTGACTGAGTATGCATATTCGGCTATAATTTGTGCACATGATGTTTAAGAGAAGACCTCAGATGAAGTTTAGTCTGAAATTTCAAGTGAACATGAGGGAGAAGTTAAATAAAAGTGGGATGTACCTGTCTAAGGTGGGTGTGGTCAACTCACTCAGTTATCATTCACATCATATGGGATGGATGGTAGAGATGGGAAAAATTCCTATTTTAATCACTTGTAAGCGTTTCTGTTGTATATAACAATGTATCACTTAACTGCAGGCTAATTACCTTGAATGGTCTTTGGATGACATGAGGTGTCCATGTTTCTTTTGTTTTTTAGACAGTTTGTAACTGTCATGTCAAACATATCCCAATTTTATTTACAACATGGATGTTGACATAAACACTATTTATTATTTCGGAAATCTGTAATTGTAATATCTCTGCTGTGATTTAAATATGACAATAGGTCACTTACCCAACATGGCTATTTCAGGGGGCATCTTTCTGTGCTTACTTTGGGCCAGACTGAGAGACAAGTGTTGAAACTGATTCCCATAAAAAAAAAAAAAACATATTTATTTTGAAAGCCGTAGGGGGCTCTCTCAGCTTGATCTGAAAAACGCTATAGTCTTTGTTTTTTCAAATCTCTACAACAGAAATGGAGAGGACACCAAGGTCAATTGGAGTTATCTTAACTTTCAGAAAAATAAGTTTCCCAGTTGTAATCACAAGTCAGATGTTGTTTTTAATGCTTTTTACAAATCCCAAACTGGTCATTTTGGTAACTGTGATTTGACATTACTATGGCATAAATTCTGCCATCACTTCTCACACCACTGAGAACTGAGGAGGCCTCCAGTTAGTAATTAAGTTCAACTTTCTTACAGCTACGTCACAGTCATTTTGACCCTTACTGCATCAGTATTTGATGGTAAAAAGATGACCAAAAACTCAGAACTCGGCTCTAAATAATGGGCCAGTGGGTGAATTAAATGAAACAATTAATGTTAGCATTATTCATTCTCACCTACTGTACACTAACTCTAGCTTGCACTGGGGAACAAGGTAGTGATGGCTAGCGTACCAGATACATGTTAGCTAGCTAACATCACTTCAAGAGAAAATATATTTCAAAAGAATCTCTAAACTCTTTTGTAGCAAAACAATCCTAAAAGCCAACCATTGACTCTGGTTGTCTTGGACTTTGACTTTGCCATGACCTGGATGGCATGACAAATAACCTTCATAGCAAACTGTCTTTTCAGTTTTCTTGAGATAGCTGCATTGTGCATTTCAAAAGAGCTGCATAGAGGACTCACAGGAATACAATGAACTCTGCACAAGCAAATCAATAGATGTTGCTTTAGAATGAAAATACCTTTAACAGATTAGAATGTCTTGCTTTTGGTTTCCATTTAAGTTGGTAGGGCTTCACGTTGAGACTGATCTTGGTCTGTGAAGCTCATCTGACTTAAGAAAAACACTGTAATATATAAAATAAATAAAGACTAAATGGCCTATTGAGAGGCACGATATTATGATGGTTCAACAAGTTTGTAAAAATGTTCAAAATATTTGATTAAATAAAAAATTTATGATGATGAATTGTGATGTTCAAGTTTTGCACATGCATAGTATGGTTAGTCCAATCCCAAGGCCCTAATGCATGCACTGTATCTTCTCTGCCTCTCCATAATCTTCTACTATTTCACCTGAATGCCCCCCAAAATCAAGATCACAATGAAACGGATATATTGCTACCCTGAGGGCAGGATATGAAAGCGAGGGAAGCGTATGAGAAGAACAGAGGTGAAGCTGGTTGAAGACCAGAGGATTTCAACAGTCATCCATTGTCTCTTCAGAATTACCAAGGTATGTGCCAGAGGCCAGTGTCACATTAACTGTTGTCATACAGAAGAAGCAGTGGTAGAATCAAGCAATAAACATCAGAATTTTCAAACTGGCATTTTCATTTTCCTCCACGTGTTCCTTTCTTCATACTATCTTATATTGTATTAACTACTTGCAGGCCGCATGTTTTCAGTTGTTCTTTCCAGAAAGGCACTGAGCTACCAGCAGGTAACCTCTGCTTCCAGGAAAGACGACAGTCATTCATTCTCAACTTCATCTAAAACTTTTTACCTATCTTGTACTGTCTGTGTAACAATTTTAGACCAGATGTTTTGGCATTATATGCCAGAGGGCTATGTTTTGGTGATTATGGGTAATGTGGTCCCTTCTACGACCTCTCAATAATTTTTCTGTCTGTTGTCTCTATTTTCTCTTTCTACATCTATTTCATGTGCTCATATTATTTATTCTAGCGATTTTTGAGCTCTTCATACTTTCATTCCTGTCATCTCTTGGTCTCAAGTCCCCTTAAATCTTATCTTATAGTCTCTTCCTCTTTCATGCCCTGGACCTATAAGTGTTTCTCTCTATAATTCAGCCCTCAGCAGATAAATTAGCATCTGTCAAGGCCTTGCTCTAAACTAAATGCTTTTGGCAGAGGCTGCTTTTAAAAAAACAAAACAAAAAAAAAACAAAAAAAACAAAAACATTTTAATATATCTATTTATTTATTCATATATTCATTTTTTTTTTCTCGATAGCACAGTTCAGCACCCTGGCACCTTCACTCATCCCATCATTTACCCTTATCACAGGTAACGAAGAAAAGGACTGATGACACCCTATGTGAGAGAGGGGAAACATACTGCTCTTGGAGCCAGAATGGACATCTGGCCTTGTGATACTGGGAGACCATTTTGCAAACTGGGGATGTATAAATGTTTGTAGTTGAAATTAACGTCTGGGTTGGGGGAGTTCAGGTGTACAGTGCAAAAGGTGTTTAGCTGAAGGCTTTTATCCAACGGCAACAACTGTGCCTTGTGTTCTACAGAGCCAAAATAGAAAATGAACAACAACTTTAGAGCCACAACACAGCCTCTAATGTGGAAAAACAGGAGCTGATTGTACATATTTTTTTTCAGCTCTTCACATTGACTACAATTTATTCAGACTGAAAAAATAAGATTTCACTAAACCCCAAGAAATGTTTTGTGGCAAGCATACAACTTGTTAGTCTGCAAGCAGCTGCTATGCAGCTCCTAAAAAAGGGATAAACAACAGCATTTTGATGGAACAGCTATCAATGCTTTTTACAAGTGTAAAGTCCCAAACTCTCACCCGATGATGGAATTTTAAAGCAGCTAATGTTGTTTTTTTTTTTTTAAGATGACTAAATCAGAAAAAAACACAGATAGCAGGAGGTAACTACTTTCAAATTTGCACCAAATAATTAAAAACTTTACTATGATTTTACACTTTTTTAAATCACTGATACAACCTTCATCTGTGTATATTTTCAACCTCATTGTGACAAAAAACTACAATCAAATTATTTCTCTTTGTTTACTTAAGTTTGACTGAATATGACCAAAGTGGACATTAGTTTTTCTTTCAATATAGTATGTGCGCTACAGTATTAAATTTAGTTAGCTATGGCAACCTAGCTCAAGAGTGCAATGTGATTATGTTTTTTTTTTTTTTTTAGCTTTTATCATGATTATATGAAAGCAATTTAAAAAATGATCAAACAAAAGTTTCAAAAACCAATGAGCCCTCTAATGTGTATGAGGAGGTGACCCAAAAAGAATATCATTAATTTATTATACAAGTCAAAATAATTTTTGCAGTTACTGCTTCATTCGTCTCCTTGAACTTTAGTGGGATACATGTAGGTTCTAAATTTTGATGACAAATTTTATGGAATAGGGCCCCTGAATTGATGGCTATGAAAAAATGTACAAAATATTGAAATATCCTAATCCGTTACAACCATGGTGTGAAATCTGAGTCAACTGGAGTAGGTCAAGAAGGAGCTCCCTTCCTAATTAACATGGTGTCTCACTCATACCCAAACACACATGGACACATAAATCAACACATACAGGCTCAGGCTCTGATCTGTCTCCCTCCCAGCTTAGTCTGACAGCCATGTCAGCTTCAATAAGCCTCGGTTTGCAGCCGAGGCTCTGTGGTCTCTGACTAATTGCATTATTTTTCAGCTACCTGAAAGAATACTATGTTTTATTCTGCTGATGCTGATGAAGAGGTGAGATGTTAGTTATTGTAAAGGGAGATTTGGAACAAAGTAAGTGCTGTGTTAATAACAATGCTGGCTGCACTTAAAAGTGAAAGTGTGATGATGATACTTGGCCAAGCAGAAATATCTTTGCCCACCACAGTCACATCCACATCGAGGCACAGCACCAAAAACATAACACCAAAGAACACACATATTAAATCCCACAGGATGGCTAATCAATTATTAATTAATTCCCCTGCGCTGAGGAAGATGTTCTTTTGAAATATTGATGAAAGCGACTAGACAGTGTCAAGTGTGTTTGTGTTGTTTCTATGTGTCTGAATTTGAAGGCTAATAAATATGAAATTGTATTACCATTCTATATGTGTGGCATCTTTAATAAGACTGTGTGTAAGTTTTTCGTTGTCTCCATTTTTTGAGGCGAAGAGAAGAGAAAGACTTAAAATGTAACTTCACCTCCACACACACACACACACACACACACACACACATACACACACAGACAAATGCTGATACATTACCAGTTAGACATGCACAACACAGCCTAACCTCAACAGATTTTGTCAGATCGTTGACAATGCAGTGACACCGAATTGACAAGTAATTATAGCACGGTACTGCTCTATTCAGCCGCAGACAGCAGACATTTATATTAGGAGTGGTCCACCTTCTTCCAGCACTTTTTTCCTTGTGGCAACAAAAGAAATAAGACATTAGTGAGAGAAACTCACTAAACTACTGTAATGGCTGAAGACATGGGTGTGAAGAACTCTATAATAACTGGGCAATGCAGTTTGTGTTAGAGAAGCCCTGTTCAAACATGGTAACAACAGAAATCCCTCTGGGTGAGTTACACTTAAAAACATCTATAATGTACTTGGGCAAAAAATCTCAAGGGATTGCAAAGGAAGATAAACTAACTGCTCTACAGCTGAATGCAGTTAAATAAGTGTGATGTACATTTAATTGCTGTGAACATTTTTCTAGATGGGAATGTAACATGGATTTTATTTGCACAAAGCAGTGCTGGGGGCTGGAGGCAATTTTCTCCATTGACTTGGTAAATAGTCTGAGCTCAGCTGCTTCAAAAGCTTGTGGTTACAGTTAGCTGTGTATGTGTAAGTTAGTGTCTGTGTGTGTGTAAGAGAGCAAAAGAAAGCCGGGGTTGGTGGATATATGTTTATATATGATGTCAGATGTTTGGAAACAATCAGACCAGTGGTTTGTATGTGTAAACATTCTACAGCTTGGATTGGAGGTATTCCCAGATTCCCCAACCACAGGATGCTGAGTCAGACACATTTTATTCTTCACAGACCGATACCCTGGTGGGAGACATGGAGACTGACCCCATCTTGAGCAGATCCATTAAGGAAATGAGAGTGATCAATCAAAACATATTAATTCAACTTGATCTCTGAAAGGCAGATGAAGAAATTTAAATTTAGACTGATGCACCCTCATGCACACAGGCAGGGATAAAACATGTCACATACATACAGCAAAGTGCACTGACATATAGACCAAGATTAAACGGGAGCTATTATGCTCATTTCCAGACATATATTTTTATTCTGGGACTCCACTAGGGTAGCTTTGAGTGAAATGGGCAATATTAGCTCAGGCCTCCTTAAAGGCCCACTTTCTTCCAATTGGCCTGACATCATGAAGCTTGTTGAGTGGCAGTGCACTCATCACTTGGGAGCGCCACCTCATCTTAGTGGTGTGGAGGGTCTTACAGCAAACTGTGGAAAAAGTAAATACTAACTAAAACTAAGTAACAGAACATAATTGATTGGAAATGGCAATGTCTCAAATCCATTCGTACATGTTGTAGCCCAAATCCAATTCAGAGTATGAGAGTGGACTGCATGAACATCTGCAGCAACAAAGATTATGTTAGGAAGACTCTGGCTAATATTATGCTCATTACCTTCTAATTGTTCAACATAACAATGGATTTAGTCTTTCAATCACAATCCATGTGAAAAACTTTTTTTACATATGCCCCTTTTATTAGTTGTACATGTTGGAAATGCCAATTGAGTGAAAAACAAAACGTCTGCTGTCAGGAAATACAAAAGCTCATGTTGCTAGTTAAATGTTATTGCGCTGTTGCCAACAAACTTTAGAGTAAACCTGCACCATTGGTTATCTGTATGCTAGAGTACATTACTCAAGTAGACTGGTTTGGGAAAAAAAGCTTTTCTTGGAGGGGTGGTAGAAGGAACCATTGGAAACTTAGCATTCAGGCTACTACTATGTAAAAAAAAGCAACAATAAGAAACCGGTGTTTCATGCTTTGCCTTTGTGGCTGCAGCTCAATTTGTGTTTCAAGTGAATAGGATTAAGCTCATTCATTTGTAAATCCCGGCAAAGTGACTGTACTCCACCACATCGATTGTAAGGTGAGCGTTTCTGACAAGGAAAAATGGTTGTGCTTGTGAAAACCACTCATTCAAACGTGATATATTTTGAAGCAGATGAATCTACTGAATGTTACATGACAGATACAGAGAACGAGAGATTTGGGAAAACCTTTTAGAAACTGCTTTTCCTGTTGTGCTTCAGCACGTCTTTTATTTACTAAGAAACGGATGGGCCCTATCATGCGAGCTGACAGGTAATGCCATTTAAACGTTCCCGTAGAGAGGGAGAGCCTAAGGCTTGGCAGTACAGCACACACGCTACCAGATCAGTTCAGTAAGCTGCTAAACAGATGCTTGTGTAGAAGAAAGCCATCAGCAGGTATCAAGTACATCTAGGTTAAATGCTGAAGTGCTTGTTTTTATATAACACATGGCCTTGACAAAGAATAAAATGTTTTACTTTATTCATACTGTATGCACATACAGTATCGTATAGACTGTAAACACACACCACTGCCTCATTATCAAGGGGGTAATACACATAAAATTTGTGCTTTGCAGACTGAACATGTGGTGCACTAAAATGTAGTGTCAGTGTGCCAATGAAAAATTAATTAAGTGAACAATTGTAAGATCCTGCTTTCCTGCTGTGATGCTTTCTTTATCAGGCCTGATTTCACAAGTTAAACCACTCAAGTGACTCAAGCCACTTGCTAGCCTGGAAAATTAGCTAGTGGTTTGAGACAGGTAAATTTAAGTTAAATCTTGTTTCTGTAACATACAGTAAAGTGAGAAGTGAGATTATTCGCCCAAGAGTATAAACCTTGCCAGCAAAAAAATTATTTAACAGCAATATTTTCACATCCTGTCCTGTATCTGAACAACTACCTTTCATATGGGTAAAAACAGAAATCAGTTACTGGAAACTGATGCTGACAAGGCAACCATTAGGGAGAGCTTTCGTGTGTGTCTGTGTGCAACATGACCGGTGGCAAACATCAACAGCTTCATGACATTATCATGCACTGCAGACAGATTTGTAACAAAACGGCTAATATCAACACTGCTGGTGTGATCATTACTGCCACATGATTACTAGAGCACAGACAAGCTTGACGCATGTTTGTAAGTGTGTGTTTGTGTTTCAGTCCTGTGGGAGACAGAATGAGAGAGAGAAGTGCAAGGGAAGAAAAGAGAGATGCAGACTGGTTGACCATAATTTCAACTGACTGTGTGACAAGTGCGTAAAAGACAATGTTCATGAATTTGTGTTTTCAGCACACATGCATCTTAATTTAGCTTTGTGCCCATGTGTATCCCCCTGCTTTAAAATGGAAACATCTCAGCTGCCCTAAACTGAGCTTTCTCCTCCTCTCCTGAACCCTCAGCAATTCCTCTCCCTCCCTTTTAGTCAGCTTTACAGCCCAGACACAGTTCATCTCCCCAGGTGCTGCAGACAGGGCCTCCTCTCTCTCTCTTTCTCTCCCTCTCTCTCTCTTTCTCTCTAAAACACACACACACACACACACACACACCCACACAAACACACACTCAAACACACACTCAAACACACACACACACACACACACACACACACACACACATACACACACACACACACACACACACACTCTGCGGTGCTTCTCGTGTTCACTGCCAGTACCTGTCAAGGGGAGCTGTTTTCTGTGTTCATCTTGTGGAAATGGAGGGATGAGAAATCGTTGGACAGTAGACACACAGACTTAAGAAACAGTTTTTTTTTTAGTAAAGCTTAAAGAAAGAGAGATGGAGTGAGTGTATTTATTTTGATCAGTTTAAGTCTGCAAGGTGCTTCATCCTAAACATCATATCAGACAAAAAAAAAGACCAATGCAGCTGATCGTTCTGAATTAACTGCACTTTAGTCCTTTAACACTAGCTGCACTAATTGTGCCCCTGTGCCCCAAATTTTCACACCAACTTCTTGCACTGCTGACAAACATTACATTTACTGCCCTCTAACTAGAAGCGAGACCAAAAGACAAAAAAACAACAGGGAGAGAAAGAAGAGACATATAGACAAAGATGAAAGGAGAGCTGCAATGTGGATGCAGCAAACAATGCAAATTACAAAAAAAACTAGCAAAGCAGAGTTAACTCCTTTTAGAGCAATCTCTCTCATCCATTGTTTTATCCTCATCTGTCTATCTTTACTGCATCTCTGATGCCCTTTGAGACATGTCATTTCCTCCTTGCAGCGTTTCCTGAAATAGCACCAGTGCCCTCCTAGGCGTTGTGCTGCTACATAAGCATTGCATTCAACAGAGCACTTCAGATACAACATATACAGTATATGGGATTTACTGTGCCACTAATCTGAAATCAGTGCTGGTGACATAATTTATTTATGGTACTTCATGCATGCGTTTCTGACATCAGCTTAGTTCTGTATTCTATCCATTTCTACCAGGGGTCATTTTTGTATTGCATACGATTACAGTGTGGCATGTCATTTGCCGATTTTACAGCAGTCGGTCACATATCCCCTGAAAGGCTGTTTTTCATTTGTGTCTCCTTGTGACAAGGACGATAGTATGCATTAATGAGTCCACTCAGGTTTCTTGTTTGAGTTTATATTTGCTTCATTTTGTCAACTAAGACTATGGTTAATGGTATGCATTATTAATGCTACTGCAAAAGTAAATCTCACACTGTTTCCTGTGATAAACTAAAATGTTGCCACTATCCTTCTTTGGCAGTGATTTGTGTGCAGTATATTCTCTAAGAAATGGATAGAAAAGATTTTAAATCAGCCCTTAATCTTACTGCATTATTGAGGGAGGCTTTAAAAGCTTGAGCTATATCCAGTATTTCTCCCCATGATAAAATATTTTATGTAGCATTAGCAACTTAGCATCTTGTGGATGTGCTTAACAATATATAAGTATTTAAGACTATGTCAAGAAAAATAATTTTAGACAATTGTCAACAGGTAAAAAACAACAGGAGACAGGATCAACTGCACATGAAAAAAGGATGAGGAGCTGGCTATCTGATTGTGTGTTCAACTGATGTTTGTCTGCTAACTTTCTAAAACTCATTATTTAGAGTGAAATCAGTTTAAAGATAGTTGAAATGTTCAAAGACCACTGTGAACAATTTCTTTGGGCAATATGGCCAAACAGTTAAATCTTTTTTTCTGTATTATGGATGATTCTTGATTTTAAGTGATTTTTTATCTGTATACGTTAATAAAAGAATAAAACAAAATTCAACACTAGTTTATTTTATCTTTATCAAAACAATACACCTTATGTATCCGATATCAATAAACAGCAACAATAAGAACAATAATCTGTCTTGTCATAGGTGGTGACACTGGAAAATTAAGCAGCGAAAGTTTGCTACTTTTTTAGCTGTGGGAATCTCTTCTCTCTCTTAGAGAAACACATTCCCCCATTACAGCGCAAGCTTTTGTTTCAGGCATTGGAATAGGTATTTCGTACTGCTACTTTCAGTTTTAATTGGAAAAGTATAGGAATAGGAAAGTGTCTCAACCCACAGGTTGAGAAAGTAGTTCTGCTGGTTGGTGGGTTTCATAGCATGTGATCAATGTGCATGTGGAGACTCACGCGGTTTAGAGGGGGAGAACATGTTCCCTAAACGCCTCACATGCAGGCTATTAGTAATGCTAGCTTGGCACGGAGAAGCTTCTAGTCCCCACTCAGTAACTGCAGCACAGCTCAGACAGGTTTGTTAATTTGTGAAGATTGAAATAAGGTGCTGTAATGTCAGATTTACCTGGGTGTTTTAGGCTGCCAGAGTAGAGCCTATGTATGGGAAACCCTGTAGAGCTTTTACAAACTTTACACAGTACAGGGGTCTGTTCCATGTTGGACCTTACATAACTAAACCATTTTCATATGAATAAGGTAACATGACTACCCTTCTTTGGTATTATTTCGTCATCTTCAGTGGCTGTGGCTGCCATTACTCAAGCTTGTTGTTGACTCGCAAAGCTCTGACTTGCAGGCGTCTCCAAGGTTACGGCAACAGCCTAAATTACTATTATAACTACAGAGAACTGCTGATGCTTGCGTTTGAGTGACAGCAGAGGAAGCACGGTTCTCAATTTTGCGATTTAGGCATTTTTTACACTGTTGAAAAAGAAAAGCTCAAATTTATTGAATTAATTAAATATATTGCCCAGCCCTACCGTTCACTATACACTTGGTTTATAAATGAATTAATAAATGATAAATAATAATAAATGAATTCCCCTGCATTGCGGCAATTATTACTTTAACTTATCAAACAAAGGCAGAAGTGTCTTTTTGGCTATGGACGAACTGTCCAAATGCATTCAACATAGGCAAGCATGTGAGAGCAGAAAAAAAGAAAGCAGTGGAATGAGCAGAGGTGAAACAAAGAAAAAGCTACAGCTACCCAGCAATTATTCAGTCTCACACCGGGCACTTAATATATTCATCTCTGAGGGAAAGAAATGAGAGAGAATGAGAAGCAGGAGGAAAAGGAAAGAGCGGTGGCGTGAGGAAAGAAATAGTCTCAAGTCATGCTCGGTGTGCTTTCATGTCCTTATCAGTCACACCAGTAAAGAAACCAGACATACAGCTACCTTTTTGACAACACGGACATAATATCATCGGTAGTCTTCCCAAAACTGTTAGGAAAAAGAGGCCATGGCTTCGTAAACGCCATTAGTGTATATCTGCAGAGAGGAAGCACAAACATGCTTGAGTATGACACTATCAGGACCTGGGAAAATAACCAGCTTATGGCAGAGGAAATGATGAGCCAGCCACCTGTACACAAAGCTTGATGCAGGCCAGGTAATTGAGACAGCATATTGCTGCAAAGTAGCCTTCCAGAGACATAACCATAATATAATGTGCTGTGGAGAAATTTCTCATTTACTGTCGGGTAATAGCACTTAGGTCAGAACAATGGCCCTCTCTTCTTGGAAATTGGATAGGCTTTCTCATTACTATGTATTGGTGTTAGGAATGGTCTAAGGATGGAATAACATGGTGAATGGCCTGCAGTTTCCACAGAGTGGAAAGAAAAGATAGGGAGAAGTTTTATTAATATGAATGCAGCCCAAATTCCAACATACTGTACTTGTGGGTTGTTGAGAGAAAGAAAAATTGATATAAAGTATGTGCTGCTAGTTTTTATTGACATAATATTGTCAAAGCAACCAATGCACAAAACATTTGCTTTGGTTATTGAGACAGGACACAGGAATCTAACTGACAAGTCGGTGATTGTTAGTACCAGGTTTACTAAAAAAAAAAAAGGAGCATAAGCTGATCTTAAGCTTATGGATCATAAGCTGATCCATCACGTTTCATTCAAGCTTTTCATCAGTGGAAGCAGCTGGTGATTTTTCATTCTTGTCTTTTTGGGTGCATACTACAATTGTACTTCTGAAGTAACAATTTGTAGGGGTAAAAAATAAACCTTTGCCAAAGATTACTGCAATGTACGTTATGGTGCTACCCTCCTTACAATTCTGCTCTTCTTTCATCTGAAAGGAAATATATGAACAAAGCACCTATGATACTCACTGTTCGATATGTGTGTGTTTCCATGAAGCCTGAATGCCTTTCTAATGATAAATACAGCATAGCTGGATCCACCTGTTTCCTTTTATAACATCCATCCTTACATTCCTAAATTACCACAGATAACAGAACAAACCATTGGCTAAGTCTGATCTGACCTTACCCATATTCTTTTTAAACCCAATGCAATAGTTATTTTTAATGAATTACCCATAAATGACTGGATGTTTTTCTCTGGGAGCAGTTAGCTTTTCTTTGCCTAATTTAAGGATGTGGATCAAGAAGCAACACTTCACCAATAATCTTCTCTAAGGCTAGATGTCTGGTATTGAGTAAACTACAAATTTTAATTCATGCATTAGCAAAGTCACTAATTTGAATACAAGAAATTAAATAAAATCAAACTTCTGATCTACATCTTTCCAGGTGAGGAAACATTTTGAAAATAATTGTTTATGTTACGCTGCTGAGCAAAGTATTGAACCAGTGTCCTGGAGACGATGTCATGTATTTTGATATTTTTAAGAGATACTACTTGGTCTAATGGTTAAGAACTGATCTAAGCTAAGATCTCCCTTTAATACACCTTCAAACTGCAAGCAGAGACGTAAAAAAATGCATCCTTGCCTGTTAGTATTTGTATAGGACAGGCTATATTGGAAATGGTAAAATATTCCAGCACTGCGAGGTCCTGGAAATGCCATACTGTTATCCCAATTTAATCTAACCTTTTCTTAAACCCTCCTTCAACCTTAAGACTATAGCCAATTGTCAATATTAAGGTCTCTTATCGATTTGAATCTAGTATGTAGAAAGGCACCGGTAAAAGTGAAAATTGGCTCAGTTTCCTCATTTTGGATTATTAAGTATTTTCCTTATCATCTACATTTCTGTATTAGTTAGGAAACTTTCTCAGGAATACACATGCTTGCACATAGATGCTTCTACTCAAAAAGAACCACTCACTCACTTACTCCCTCAACATTTTATATTTTTGCACTTAGTTGATGCCGTAATTGAGAGAGAATCCTAGACTCATAAACCCAAATGCATGCACAAGCACACAGAAAGTCCATTCAAACTCCTCAGACTGTGAGTGCACGGATAGAGTGTACTCCCCAAGTGGTTCCCCCGCTGCACCTAGCACCAGCGACATGCAGAAGATTGTCATGCCAGATTTGTTCAACATGAAGCGATGGGAAGGAAACATACCTGCAGGGAATGTGTGATAGAGATGAACATCCAGCGTGAAAAAAACATGAAATGGGACCAGAGTACAGGGGTATGATGCGCTCAACTGGTACCAACTACTGCTGACTGAAATATGCACACGCTGATTAATATGCATGATGAATAGGTAAAGTATATGTATGTAAACTCTCAGCTGAGGGCCTCTTAGGACACAGGTAAATATGTCTTTTGGGAATGGGACACATTTGCATGAGTCTTTTTCTAACTGATGGCATGGAATCTTTCAGACAACCATCCAAAAAACTAAGTTTAATGCGAGTCAAACAACATTAGTCACAGCCCCTGCTTGGATGTAAGCAAAGCGGCATTTCAAAACAGTGTTCCCCTCCTGGCAATTATAAGTCTTCCACTTTATAAATTGCTATCGCCTCAGCCATTAACCTACAGAGATCAGAGGACTGCTAAATGTAAAACTGACAAAAAAATATAAAATTCTATTCTCTCTCCCATCGGGGTCCCAATAGACGGCACTGCATATTTCAGATAGAACAAAAGTGTAGTGAGAAACATTCTCATGGTAATGAAATTGCTCCGGGTCCTTGCTTATGTTATAAACTGTATGAACAAATTGTATAGGGTTGCACTGTTTATCAAGCTAACATCTCCCTTGTTGTGTTAATTTTGGCAGCGGTTTATGATTTAGTTTTGGTCAAGTCTTTTGATGAAAATTTGTATTATTTTTAGTCAAATATTAGTCATCTGATTTTTAGTCAAAATAATCTACAGACATTTAGTCTCATTTTTGTCATACATTTTTAAGTTTACATATCCAATGAATTTTGAGGCTACAGCGGTAGCTATCTTTGTGTACAGTTACCACAGTTGCCGGAGTCTTTTGCATTTGTCCATGTCACTTTGCTCTGTAGTAGTATAGACTGACTAACCTCAGTAAATTTAGTTAGGATTTCCCAAACCTGTCTGTTGAACAGAACTGCTCTCGCTAATCTATTCTAGTACAGTCATTCCTACATCTACCTGTGCTGTTCACTGCAGGGAAGTGAGTCATTCAGGAGCCGAATTCAATAACATGCTCACTAAAATACTTTTAATTTTCTGGGTTTAGTTTGAGAGGAGATGCTATATCCTTGGATTACATCAATACTTTGATCTTTGTTTGCCAACCATCTAGAGGATGATTTAGATGGATCAGCAACATTAATCATGTAACTTACTCACTCCTCCTGACAGCAACACTAAAAGATAGCCGACTGAGAATAACATTAATGTTAGCTCTACAGTGCTTGATAGTTACATTAGCTTACCTAATATACATTATAATGCCGGTTTCTTCAATTTCTAATAGTTTATCTCAGCTGTTTTGTTGCATGCCTCTTGTCTTTGCAACGTGATTCTCAGTAATAGTAGTGCAACAGGTCAAGCGGCTAAATCGTCTTCTGAACAAGAGATATTAGGCAGCCAAGTAAACTGTTTTGCTAATCAGCAGCTACAGTGTGTGATTTCACATATTTTCACATATTTCACATACTTGTCCATTCTTTTGTCCTTTTCATTACTGCTTATTTCTTATTTGGTGACAAAAAATATAAAAAAAATTGTAGTAATTCTCAGTTTTGAAAGATTACCTTTTATTTAATTCTACCTTTGTTTTTGTTGTAGGAAACAGTCAAGTTTTATGGTTTTCATTAAGGAAATTAATGCCATGTCTGATTTTTTTTAATCGAGAAGAAAAAAATCTGGTTGTAACTTTATCTCTTCATCTGTCTTTTTTTGAGTAGTGCAACCTCTAAAAATCTCTTCCTCTTGCTTAATCACAGACACACCACAGCACACAAACAATCTCTATTCTACTTCCATTTCCTTCTGCCTTCTCCACTTTCTCATTTTCACTATTGAGCCCCACCTCTACATCTCCGGCTCACAACTCTTGATGAGTTTGTCAGTCACTGAGGAGAGACAGGGTTTTGAGCAAAACCTGACACTCTAAACCCACAGTGGAAGCCAATAATCCACGGAAACAAGAGGTGGCAAGGAAATACAGATGATATCCAAAGAACTGATATCTGTGCATCCCCAACTAAGGTGAAAAAGCCCTACATAGATTTTGGCACACAAAAAGCTCATATCTGTGTAAAAATGGCATGGCATAATGTGAGATAATCATGTAAATGTGATTTCTGATGGCCTCACTGTCAGCACATCATGGATGATGATTATATACATCATATATGTGTATGTATACACACAGACACACACACACACACACACATAAATAAACCACAGAGAGCCCTGAATAAGAAGCCATAATGCAAAGATTTTTAGAAAATTAAGTTTTTTCCCATGGGAAATCAATCAGAATGTTACATGTAGTTACTGGCAGTCTGTGTGTGTGTGTGTGTGTGTGTGTGTGTGTGTGTCTGTGTGTGTGTGTGTATGGCTCTGCAGGTGGTGAGTGGAGACTTAATGAAAGGGCCAGTTGTTTTTAGGGGCTGATTTGCAGAGAGCAGATGGACTGGTCTCTCAGTCTCTCTGTTCTCAATCTTGTCCCACATTGCTGCTGTCGCCCCATTTAACAGCCAATTTCCTGCCAGCTCATCACAAACGCACATAAAAACACACAAACACACACAAAGTGAGAAAGCTGCAAAAACACTGTGGTAGTAGTGTAAAAAGACACATAAAAGGAGAAGAGAGGCTGACACAGTCAATCATACACACACAAAACAACAAACGTACCCAGACACACTGTAGATGATAGGTATTCAGGCATCTTTTGTACACAGCATTTAATTTTATAATAGGGACACACACATACACACACACACACACATATATGTATACACACACATACCACACACACACACACAAACATCTACAAAGAATAAGTAAACTTCTATGAGGAAGCATGGTTGCACACTATATAGATAATAATGAACCTGCTCCAGATGTCTTCCCAGGCTGCATAGTTGATTAATCAAGTAAATTTTACTAAGAAACAGTGATACATACACACTAATCCCACTTTATCACACAAACATAGCAATCTCAATTTATCATAATCACAGTAATACCAAATGCCCCCCTCCCCTAATCATCTCTCTCACATACACTGTGCCTGACTTTTAATATGCTTCTGCATCTCAGTTAAGTCTTCTATTTTCTGCTTCCATTTTCACTGGTCCATCCTTCTCTGTGACAGATTAAAACACATGCCACATACTCAAGCACAGCACCCCCTGACCAATTCACACTTAGAGTAAAACTTGTTCCATTTTTCACATGTGCACACAACCACACAAACTGACATATGGCATGCTTCAACTACAAAGAGTGTAAACACATGCTACACACGTGTGGAAGCACACACTGAACACAGGACATTTTAAAACTCTAGAAATAGGTAAAAGTGGTTGGTCTCCATAAGATGATGTCTGGCTTTCAATTTTCACAGCTTATACAGCAGGAGATTAAAATGCCCTTTTTTTTTGTTTTGCAACTGGAAGGCAGCCTACACTCTACGTTATATGATATCGCTGGAAAGGCCAATGGGTTAATGACATTTCACTGGTAAGATATGGCTTTGCCAGATGCAGACTTTGGTGTCCATGCAACATAAGTACAGCAACAAATATTCAGCGTGCAGAGGTATAAAAATTCATGGTTATTAGGGATGTAGTTATCTGAGAAAATGAACACACTCAGCAGTATCTTACCATTACTTATAATACCATTGCTTTACTCCCAGGTGTTTCTAACGTGTTTAGTCCTGCCCTCATTTTCCATTTGCTAAGCAAATGCTCAAACCTAATCTTAGTTGATCTGAAAACTTAGCCTGCTTTTACAAATCAGCATGATCTAATACTTAAGATTGCAAAATTATTCGTGCTGAAGTTTGTTTTCTACTTGTTCAATTGTTTCATTTTTCAAATGTATTTTTGCAGTAAGATATATAACATCTTTCGTATACATGTTACTTCAGTCAGGTACAGGTAAAACCAGTGACTAATGTTAGTTTTTTGTACTCAACTCAGACACTTGGGAAATGTTGGGAAATTCAATGCGTAATCATACTGTAATTTCTTGTGGCTACAGCAAAAGTTTTATAGGGTTGCATTAATGGACTCCTATGAGTCTCAAAAGAAAGGGGGTTGTCAGGAGTTGTAAAAAGCATTTTAGGCTGGATTGCTTTGTGTTCCTCTAAAGTCATCAAAATGGCACATGAAAAAAGTGAGTGAGTTTTTGAACTCAGTCTATGAACATTAGGCAGACCAATTCTGTTGTGAGTACATGCTGAATGTGTTTTTCTTAGTATAAAGTAGTGTCAGCTGAGTAAAGAGCATTTCTTTAAACATATATTCAGATATGTTTTCAAATATATTGTATGTCTCACACACAGCCCCTGCATTCACTCTTTGTATGAATGAGAGAACAGGGCTGCCATCAGTGCGGAATCCCTGGAGAGGTGAGGATGAAACCTACAGATATAATACTGCCACCCACCCTGCTGTCACTGCTGGGGACCAGTAATTTCCAAGCCACTTGCTGGTCTGCCTACTTTATGTCCCATCCGCAATATCAATCTTCTTTTACAAGCATGTTGATTTATCTCTCACCACTTGACCATGAAAATTGAAAAGCAGCTTTTCTGCTGAAGGTTACATGAATGTACTGTTTTAAAAATTTACTAGTTTTGCAATGGCATTTACATTTACTCTATGCTTTCTTTGCCTCATCATGATATCCCAGGCCATTTTATGTATGGTTTCCAGTGAAAGGTCATGCAGTTTTAACAAAAAGGCCCTTGGCAGTGAAGCACGCAGAGACCACAGAGAGTTATAGCATCGCAATATGCAGTGACATTAAAACATTTCAAATCGGTGCAGAAACTGTTTACACAGAAACACATATATATACTCTCTAAAACACACACACACACACACACACACACACACATGTACACACACTCACACGGAACATGCTAGTACCTTCGGTGCGGATGGTGAAGGGGGAGTCCCCCAGTCTCTTGGCCGAGAACTGCCCCCCCAGAGAGGTCATTAGAAAGCACAGGCTGAAGAAGCCTATTCCCACCACAAATATCCTGCAACACAAAGGAGAGGAGAGAGGGAACGGATGAAATCGGAGTTGAGATAGACCAACATATTTATGGGGAAGGGCAGGTAAATAGATATTTGGGTGAGTAGTTGGAAAAATTGAGAGAGGGAGTTGGAAATTGAAATATTTGGAGGCCCACAGAGGATCGGAAAGAGGGTGAGAGGCATGAAAATATAAAGGAAGAATGCAAGCAGAACAACAGGCCGACTATTACGGAAGACGGGAGAAAGGAAGAAAAGGCAGACAGAGGACAGAAGCCAAATCATTTAGCTGTTTAAGGTGAGTAAGAGAGTGTAAAGATAGCTAAAAATGAAAAGTAAAGTCTTTGAAGTGGTCTCACTCACCCCTTTGTCTGAACAACACAAAAAGGAGTTAATCAATGGACTATTTTAGTCTACTAATTCAGTCTTCTCTTTGTTAGTTACTGTATACTGTGGCACCCTGAGATATCAGTTACATTCCTGATTGAAACTATTGGAACCTCTGCATTTTAAGTACACAATCTAGAATACCTTCAGAAATAATTTTAAATTAATTAATTTTATATGGTCAAAATATTTAATAAAATGTCCAAAGTTTCTGAACAACTTACAGAAAATGCTTTCACTTAGTGAACTAATAAATCCAGACATAAATTGAAGCTTGACACCTTTATTGGCATCCTTTGGTTAATTTAAATTAGTTCCTCAAAAAAAAAAAAAAGACTCACCTGTATTTACTTTTCAGTGTTATGACCTGAATTAATCAATTTATAATGGTTTTACTGCATAAAAAGGGGCTGATTGTTTCACTTTTTTTTTTTTTACACAATGGCTAAAGTTCAAAAATTGTGTCTGGGGTAAATTTTGTGGTTGTATAATTTTGCTACAATGCAAGTTTTATTTTTTTTAAATTTGCTTTCATTCGGTAACCTTGAATATTTTTATTAAAATATTTTGATTCAATAAAATTGATTAATTTGCATTAATTCCTGAAGATATTCCAAATTACCTACTTAAAATTCAGGGTTGCCAATACTTTCAACCGCAACCGTACCTCTACATTCAAATGAAATTTCTCTGGTCACTATATTTTTATTAATAAAAGGTCCTGGTGGGTGTCAAAGCATTAAACTGGTCTGAGGTGATCATATTCCAAAATAAATCATGACTGTGGGCTCAGATGTACATTGCTGACCTGGCCTTGTAACATAAACTCCTGCTTTCACTCCAGTCTTTGGGGCAGAGATCTGATGTTTAAAAAGCTACTGCTCCTCAGTGGGGAAATAAGATGAGACCCTGTGTGGGTTCTCCAAGGCTAGACAGCCATAAGAGAATCAGAGCTTTGACTTAAAGCAGTTGAAAAGCAGGTCTTTTGTATCTGTGTAAATCCTGCCCTAGTTAAGCCACTCTCTTCAGTGTATGTGGATCAAAGGTTATCTTATTATGCCAAAACTCTTTGGGGAACCAGAGAGGCAAAGCTGTCTGTGATTCTTATGCACTGGACAAAATGCCAGTCAGCCTCCATGACTAACAAATCAAGCCCTACTTTAAAAATCCTTGCTGCCTTGCCGCTGACCCCCACAATTGAAAATTTTGTAGATTCTTTTTTTTTTTTTTAAGTAGTGCAGTGCAGAGACAGTTTCATATGCCAAAGACTGGCTGATACTCCAGCACTTATTCCACATATTTTAGCAGCTGAAGCTATTTTCCTACATTTCCTCAATAATGTAAATTTGTTTGGGTAACTGCATCATGACTTTTCAAAAATATGTACAAAAAGTATTCAAAAATAATCTCCAGCACATAAGGTATGTATCTAAAGCAATAGTAGGAATGAAATAAAGTAGCAGGAATAACAAGAAACTCATGGGAGCTTCTGTGATATAAAATTATCGCTATGTGTTTCATAATTTATGATCAACCCCACAACCTTTAAACTTTTAACTCCAGCACCCGAGGTGGAAAAATGAAACCTTAACATGACAAATGAATTATTCATAACTATTGCTTTCTCTTCAGAGCCCAGCAAGAGCTGTTTGCTTGAATGCATGGCCCGGTGTAAAATCTGACAGCACTTCCTGGAATGGTAAGTAGCTTCAGTCACACAAAGTTCTGAACAAAACCTCTTAATATTGATGAGGAAGTTAAAACTGAGTTCCTATCAAAAGCAACGAAGAATGGGCACTTAAAAGAACATTTGCTGAACGGATCTGATTGACCCAGAGAGATCAAGATGATGTTGAATAATCTGTTAAGTATAGAGCGAGGTGGTTTGGCAAGCTCCCAGGGTAACTTTATATTCCAAGACAGAGCCAATGTGTCTTGTCCTGGGTTGTAATACACTCAGATGGCCTCAAGGACAGATGGAGGGATGTGGTTTCTGTGGAAGGAAAATTTTTACTCTCGTACAACACAAAAAAACATATTGGTATTGAATAACCATTATCATTAAAGCTCATGTCTAATGGATTGCTTCAAATGCGATAACAGCTATGTGATCACTCCAAAAAGTAAAGCAGTTGTAAAGTTATTACAGCTGAATTGGTCATTCATCTTCATCTTAATTTTCCACACATTCTACGACCTAAGTGATCAGATTACATTTTAAGATGGGGCTAGATCTTACACTTGGAACAAGGCAAATTTGTTAATTTTTGCATGAATATATGCTGAAATTAGAGTTCCCAATTCTGATTGCCCTCTTGATTTGCTGGTGGTGGAAGCAGATTATTTAAAAACACTTTAATGTGATGAATACTGTGATCATCAGGATTGAAGCAAGAGGCTTGAAAGCATTGTGTCAGCATGTTGATGACCACTCTTGCATTTAGCATTATTAATGATTTACATTAAAAACATAGGAAAACTATAATCATACTGTATTTTAATCAAAATCTCAGCATCTAAGCACATGCTTATTCACTCTGCTTTCTCATATACAGTACCACTGTCTCTCTACCAGGATACTGTAGTATTGTGAAACAATGAAATATTACCCCCATCTCTTCCAGGCATGTTGTTAAATGAATTAGAATAAAATAGTTCAATCATTGTCATATGACCACAAAGTGGTGATACAGTAACTCATGTGAATCCAACCATATACAATCATTATGATCAAGGGATTATTAGCCATGAATATGAAGCCATGGTCCAAAGATACTTATACCCGATGGATTATGTGCTTAGTATACGACCATCTGGTCAGCAAGTCAAGTGGAAGCTTAAATTCAAAGTCACTGAACTGGCTTGGAACATTTATTCACACATTTCAACTTGCCCATTGTTTGTTTTTCATTCTCATCCTCTGTGCCTTGTAATATCATATTAAGAAAAACTGAAGGGGCCCAGTGACAGCTTTGAAAAAGATGAAGGGGTTACACAAAGGACATAAAACAAAATGGTCTGATTTTACAGATAACCAGTCTCTGTGATCTAAGGATAAGTAATCATATGTGTGCAGGACAGGGGAACAGTAGCAGTGCTTGTAAGCATCACAAAGACTGATGAAAAGGAAGGGGAAATGCAAGTGAAAATAATCAGCTAATGTGGGTGCACAGAAGCTGATCTGATACTGTCCTAGGGTGATCATTTCCTCTCTTATCATTTAGCTGTTTTCCAAAGTGGCGTTAGGTGGGTGATATGAGAGGTTTAGGCCCTGGTCCTGCCTGACGAGTCTTTAATTAACAGGCTTAAAGTAAATGCTCTGCTCCCTATAATTGGATCAGAAGGAGAGAGCTGCTATCAGCTAATTAGCTTCCTCACACATATAGACTTATCAGATTTTGCCTCAAGGTAGATGATATTGAAGCAAGGAGTTCTGCCAGCCGTGGAGGAGCTGTGTTGTAGATGTTATTTGTGTTTTCCAGGAAACTTTTCCTGGCACCTAAATGGCCTAAATTCTGGGAACGATTTGGATTTTGTGGTGTCCATGCCCAGCCTCCATTTTTAGATGATGTAGATTTTCATATTTCTCATTAACTAGAGTATGACGAGCAGCATTTTTGACTATTAACACATTTCTGCTTTTAGTCTTGTCAGTAGATCAGACTTGTCAAGAAATACTCCTGTTGCCAGAAAAGGAAAACACTGCTGTTAACCACCTTTAGTGCCTGAAACTCTGCCTTCTGTGACTGTCCCAGCGCACCGGTGATCTAAGATACATATTGATAATATCCCTACACTGGCCAGGAAACTATTCTACCCAGGGTTTTCTTTTCTTTTTCATGACAAAACTATTCAATTCAAACAAAATGCAAGTAAAATACTCCTACAATTCATGGCGAAACAACTGACAATGAAACCATACTATAGAGATCTGGTTACATTTTGAATGAAATCATCTGTGGCAAGCTATCATTGTCTGCAATGTAGAGGCTGTGGCAGCTTAGTCAAAAAGCTGTTTAAGTGAATATGTTGAAATAAATTCTTGGTCCGCTGAGTAAACAGCGGGTGAAGCAACTCAGTACAGCTCGAATGTAACCATCGCAGAGACCCACTTTTTGTTTTTGGTTTTTTAAGCAAAGGTTGCTGCCCTGGGGAATTAGTTTTGAAAATCCAACAGTATGAACAGGTGGACAGCGGTTAAAAGGTGATGGTTGTAATCACTTGAGGGGATCCTCTAGCTCTTGTACCGAGTCTGGTCATTGCTTCTTCTTATATCCAACTCTAATTATAAAGAATGAAATAAAAGACGGATTGAATATGTTATTTAAATGCTTGCCATTACCCTGCACCTATCAGGGCACATCAAACAAAAGTATTTCCGCAACCCATGGCTCACTGGACCGTAAAAGTATCAGCGTTTTAAGTGGTTAACATGTGTATGAAATCCCCTCCAGTTTCCCCTTTACATCCTCACAAAAGCCCAGCCACACAGTGATAATGGAGCTATCCATGCAGTAAGAGACTAAGTTAGAGCTCGGCTGACCGGTGGCACGGGCTTAATTACAACTGCTCTTTCATGATTTATCGCTGCGTGTTGTCCCTTTATCCGGGTGAATCTAAATTTAATTAATCCGGTAAAGAAAACATCTGGTGCGTATGTGCGAGCATGTGCATGTGTTTAGGTGAGCGCTCACACACACACACACACACACACGCTCACATCTTGGCTCCACATAAAGTACACGGTGCCATAGTAGTGTGTTTTCCCAGGGCTTTACAATTCAGCGCAGCCTTTCCTCAACGCGGTTCTATTAACTAATCGACCACGATTGCTGGAGGCTACAGGAAAACTGGTTTTAAATAATAATGGTAATAATAATAATAATGATGATGATCAGCTCCTCGTCTCTTACCTGAACGGTTTGAACGTTACTAGACATCTTCTGACCATTATTTTACCGTCGGTGCTGCCAGCAATCATTTTCCAAAACGAGCCACCGCTGACATTGCTGTTGACCTCCCGACCTGGAAGTTGAGGCGACTAAACATTTTGGTTTTTGTTTTTTTGTTCGTTTGTTTGTTTGTTTTTTCGTTTATCCGCGTCCCGTCCAGCGGTCGAGTCGGCGGGTCTCAAACGCGGAGGTCGACCCGCGGGCGCTTCCTCTCGACCGAGCCCCGGGAGCGACGGCGGAAAGTTTCATTCGGCGGGTCTCCTCCTCCTCCTCCTCCTCCTCCTCGTCCTCCGCCCGCCTCGGGCGAAAACGTCTCCTTAAAGCGTCGCTCCTCCGTCGGGCCAACGCTCACGAATCCGTGATTAAAGTGCCCAGCGGGTCGGGGCCGTGAACCTGAGTCCTCCGGAGAAGATGGCGTCGCGGTGGAAGCGCGTCTGGTTCGATTCCCCCGTGTTCTCTTCCGCCTGCCGAGGAGCTCGCGGAGCGGAGAGCGAGCGCGGAGCGACGCCTCAACTTCATAGCGGAGCCAGCGCGAGGACGGCGGGTCGGCCGCCTCGTCTCGCGCTCGTTCACCGCGCGGGAGGCGACGCGGCGGACTTCCGGCGGGTCCCTTTCAAAATAGAGGCCCATTTTTATTTTTTTTTTTTAATCCGGTCGTTTCTCGTCCATTTTACATTTTAGCGATAAGCGTAACACGTTGTTTTCTCTCTTGCTTTCCTCAGAGACTTGGGTTTGTTATAAAAAGGAAGAGGAGAGCGCGAACATCAGGCCATAGACAGACTGAAAGGTGGATGAAACGTATAAATCTTCATTTATACGTTTGATCGTTTAAGCTCATAGTCAATCATGATTCCTAAGTCCCGAAATATGTTCGGGATTGACATTAAAGGACTTAAACATGTCACCCTCTCTGTGATCTGATGATTATGTGGATGGGCTTTGGGCCAGAATTGTTACTGTCTATCCTAATGTGTATGAAGTTACTGTGGGTAAATTAAAAAAAAAAATCCACAAAACAGGTATAAAGAAGTTCACTGATTGAAAACAAAAGGAAACGTTTGTTTGTTTGTTTGTTTGTTTTGTTTTTGTTTGTTTTTTGATCTAGGAGGACGAAGGCTGAAGCGTTTAAACCACCACTGAGCGCTAACGCCGCGCTCTTTTATTTGGGAGGCGAGTCCCCATCGTTTCCTGTAGCGTCGCGGCTTCATCCTGCTGACTTGACGCTCGTCCAGCTGCAGACAGCTGTGCGGTCCGGAGCCTCTGCAGCAGCGTTCTCCTCTGCATGGCGCCGTCTCCGGCTTTTAAGTTCGCTACGGCGACATGGGAGGAATTAAAGTACCACAACTTTTATCAACCCTGCCTAAGTCCTATGAATAAAGCATTGACCAGTTTACTCTAAACTACTTTTCTATATCTACATCTGTTCTGCACACAGAGTAGGTTTCGGGATTATACCCATACACCTGAATATAATAAAATTCTGGACTCCTTCATATTTCTTTAATCACGGTTTTGACTCACTAGGACCTGGTCTGTGATTGTGTATCTCCTTGGTGCTGACTGGGAGCATTTCAGCACCACGGACAGCGAAAGTGATAAGGATGCAACAGCGTCACCCGGCGGCAGTTAGTGTTA
Organism: Istiophorus platypterus; assembly: GCA_016859345.1. Classification (NCBI taxonomy): domain Eukaryota; kingdom Metazoa; phylum Chordata; class Actinopteri; order Istiophoriformes; family Istiophoridae; genus Istiophorus; species Istiophorus platypterus. The sequence continues at coordinate 17,179,513 of CM029114.1, read as the reverse complement.
CTGTAGCTACAATTTAAGAGTCACAGCAGCAGAAGTAGTTGTAGTAGTAATAGTAGTAGTATTAACACGGTGTAATATAAAACTTCAAAATCACTGACGAATGAGTTTACAGGGAATGATGCAGTACTAATGGCTAATGGCTGTAACAGTAAGCTTAAATACAATAGGAAATCTTTTTTTTTGTTTGGTTTTCCCATCTACCACAAGCATACAACTTATGGCACTACAACACTGAGAATTAGCTTTAAAAGAAGAAGAAAAAAGAAAGGCAAAGGAATCCGAGCTACAACTCTCAACAACCTTATTTGTTCAGTTAAATTATTAGCAGTTGCTCTTAGTTGTGGCACAGATAATGCAGTCTCTGTGGCCAGCAGAGCATTGGAGCAGAAATGGAGGCAGAAGGGGGAGATCTGCGGGGGGACTAGAACTGAAGATGACAATGCAATCTCAGACTCCCTTCATGCATCGCTTGCCCTGGTACATGTGGATTTGACTGACAGCCCGACGCCCACGCCGGCTGTCCCTCTGTGCGGGTTATGGGAATAGTTCTGCAGAGTAGTAGAAATCACTGACGTCTCAAAAGCATTCTGTCAGATACAGAGAATACCCAAAGGCAGGAGACTTCACCACACCTCAAATGCTTACAAAGCAAATATAGATGTTATCACCTGGCTCACTTTTTAAGGAATCATTTAGAGAACATAGCACTGCCTGTAGGATACACACTTTTTAAAAAATGACAAGAACTGCCCACTGCAACAGTGAATTGTATTATTTCAGTGGAAGAGGTATTAACTCTAAGTTTAGAGGCCAGAAAGTTTCACAGGCCCTGGCACAGTTATAACATGTAGCTTTTCGTTTTGCTAGTCCTGTCCTCTTTCCCTCAGTTGGTTAAAATCCTTCCACAGCACTTGTCACTATTCTTAACGAGCTGTCTACTTTGAAACAGCATCCAGCCTTGAGCTAAGCTAAACAGCATCTGTAAAGCTACTACCATTACTACGTCTTTTGTGATGCCCATTTGGTGTTGTTTAATTTTCTTTTTGTATTGATTTGTTACGTTGTTGTTCTGTATAAATGACTTTCCCACCCAGCATATTGGGGGCCTCAGCGAATGATAAATACCTTAATGTAGTGATGATTATAAAGCCAATTCCAGACCAGGGGGTTAATGCATTAACACAGTGTGTAATTTTCCTATTTATCATGTTGGTTTTTTAGGGGTGGTTGTTTGTTTGACTTAGATAATTTAGTTTTACAAAAGAATATAGTAGTAGGTATAGAGCCACTTTCAGATAGGCCCTGAAACTAGCACCATACTCACAGTTTCCTGCAGGCCTATACACCTTGTCAAATGATTGTAAGCCACCTAATCAGTCGAATAGGGACTTGTTTTGTGATCTGTCAGGTATTCAGTATGGCATTCTGCTAATTGTGGTCAATATGTAACCAAAAAACAATCAGTGCAATGTTTCAGGAGGAATCCTTCATGAGATATGATAATGACCTCTCTTACCATACAAGATGGTAGGAACCCATAAACAATAATGTTATGAATACATTTCTCTTCTGGTGCACTCTTTATGACTACATTTTCCAAATGAAACGATGAGATATACACAGTGGGAAAAAAAAGTATAAAATCACTTTTTTCAGCATATGGAAAAAAATTAAAAGTGAAAATTTAATAAATTAAATGAAACTATGGTTTGAGTTAAATTTTAAAAATACATACTAATAAGACATCAAGAGATGAACACATTTAATCACTGTGAAGAATACTGTAGGTAGTGTGCAAATACAACAGCACTGTTGAAGATAAACTTACATATGGTACACTTAACACATTTCCTCGTTTAGGATGGATGAGTAAACTGGATCGGGGAATAATGTCCATCTATCAACAGTCATGGACAAAAGAGGAGAGCATACAGGCACATTTGTTTCAACTGTTTCACCTTCTTTTATCTGGGCCACAAAGTTCTTATCAGATTTTAGTCACAACCAATTAATTCACCAAGGGGGAGACCTGACTTTGAAAAACAGTGGTGGAACATACCAGCCTCAGACAGCATCTCACTTGGTCATGCAGTCATGCAGTACGTAACTGTAGGCAAGCTTATGGTATACACAAGAAAAAGTACATAAAAATACATTTCATTTCCAAGACAAAAGCTAGAAACTGATGTAAATGCACTTAATTTAATTTACAAAGGCATTACACTGATGGAATATATAAACTAATCTTTTTAGTGCGACTTGATTTAAAATGATTGCTTTTTTGCATGCAATGTATTGCTATAAATATTCTGAAAAGATTTGCATTTTGGACTAAATCAATAAATAGATATAGATTAAATAAATAGACTAATACACTAATGTTATTTAAATTCATGGAATATTATGGCTAAAAGAAAGGACACTGGATTGCTTTCTGTGTCACTCTCTTGTCACGGTGAGTAGGTATCGCTTAGTATTTTGCTTACTGGTTTTCTTCAGGACATGCCAAAATTTTGAGCTGACTGAGCTGTTGGATTTGCCAAAGGCCTTGGTCCATGTATGTTTTTTTGTACATGTACTTACAGACTGATCCATGCTGCAGCTTGACCATACCGCTGGCAGCCTGATTCTTCTTGACTGAAGACTGAACAGATAAACATAGATGCTTGGTGCTGATAATTTTGTGTTTTGTGACAGTTAAGGAATTCCTCTTTGTTGGAAATTGTCGGTACACAGCACAAGGGATTATCTAAAGGATGTCTGATTTTCACATGTTAAACTATCTAGACAAATCTGGATAGGGGGAGCAAAACAATTTAATGAGTGATTATAGAACTAATTAGTGGTAAACAAGCTTATGTATGATAAAGCAGTCCTCATTAATCTAAATTAGTCTACTTGCCTGATTTGCAAATATACGCTTTAAGTTTGTAAAGACATAAAGTTAAATGTCTCCACATTTCAAAGATCCTTGTTAAATGAGATTTATTATTTATTACTTATTTGACTTTTGAAATTCAGATTCAAATGTTTTTTTTCATTATACTATTAGTTATCAGCCTGTAAACCTAAATACATGTTAACTACAAAACCCTAGTACAATATGATGATAGATTACACTGTGGAATGTTTTTCTTCCTGTGCAATTACGAATTGCAAAATGGCCCCAAATAATTGTCCAAAAAGCAGTTTTTACTAACTGGCTTTCCCTTAATGGTAGTGTAAAGGACATTATGAGGATAAGGCTAATGATCCTGCTTATATAAGGCATTGGAGAAGCTGTTTATCAGAGCCAGCAAAGGTCATTACACTTCCTCATTTCAAAATTCATTTTGTTGGAACAATGTGTGAGAAGATTCCGCTCAACAAAATGGGATTCTAATTGAGTGATTTATGCAGGTCATTATAAAGGTAAGTTGCTGTCCCAATAGGAGTTTAGATGAGGACAACAGACTCAGATCAAACTCCATATTCTGATCACGTAGACAACGCATATCAGTGTCACGCACCTGTGGCAGCCAATCTAATTTAATTTTCTCTGGCAGTGAGTAGAAACTGCAAAAAAGGGAAATCGTGTTACTGTTGCAATGCTTAAGATGCTTGAGGAAAAAACTAACTGATTTGGCAAAAATCAGACAACACCCAAAAGCAAAGATGCCTCAAGGGGGGACATTATAAGGATTTTGGCAAACAATGCATGTAGATACTTCATATGGGCCTGTCCACATGTCTGAGCAGGTTAAAGAGCTGCTGAATCAATTATGATATATAATATATAATGATGTCATAATGATGCCAGTGGTGTCACTGCGATGATACTGCTGACTGCTGTGAAGCCAAAGGAGCAAAATGCCTTAAAGAATCAATCATAGAATCAATCATAGCAGTGCACCAGGAGTTATCTGGCCTTTGTGATGCACCAAAGTTAATGAACTACAGAAACTGAAAAATCAAAACCTGTATAATAGCAAAAAAATAGTGTCTAAGCTCTTTTAAGTTGCGGGAGTCCTTTTTGCAATTGCAGTTTTCAGCTCTCTCCAACGATTTCAATGGAATTTACGTCAGGAATCTTCGCAGGTCAGTTTAAAAGAGTCCTTCTTTTCTTTTTCAACCATTCTGTAGAGCTGGTTGTTGCTTGCTCTGGGTTGATGGCTTGCAGAAAGACCCAAGACCTTAACCTCAAACCTAGTTTTCTGACACTGAGTAACACATTTTGCTCTAAAATGCCTTGGTAAAACTCCAATTTCATCATTCATGTGATACATTCAGTGCCTCCAGTACCAGAGGCAGCAAAGCCCCACAGCATGATAGAACCTCCACCATGTTTTACGGTAGGTAGGTTGGCCTTTTCCTTATAGGCTTCATTTTGTCACCTATAAACAAACTGAGGCACCGCATTCCCAAAGAGCACTACTTGCATTAGAGCTCTTACTTACATAGAAAACTATCCCAGAAAGACTGTAGTTTATCTAGGGAGTTTTTGCAAATATAACCCTTGCCTTTTTGTGCCTTTCTTTCAATATAGGTGTCCTCCTTGGCCTTTTCCCATGGAGCTCTACTTAGTTTAGTGTGTGTTTAGTGTAAATTCCCTCTTCATGTTTCCCTGTGCAGCTGTTGTGGAGGGATACCTCTGGTCTTGGCATGGACTGTAGGTTTGTTGCCAGGAAAAAACACTGGCAGGGTGAACATACCTAAATTTTATTCAACTCACTTTGGCTACCTGAGACTGTTGCAAGCTCATATTAGCTTCCTCTCAAGTTGTATGCAGATAGCATAACACATAGACTAAGTTTATAAGCTAGCTGGTGAACATATTCAGGTATTTAGCAAAGAAAGAGCCACGAATTTCCCTCAGGAGTCAGTAGAGACTCCATTTTCGCTTTTTATTGGACACGTGACCCAGTTCTCTCATGTTACGAAAACAGTACTGTGTTGGAATTATGTATATGCCTGTTATTTATTGCAAGAGACACCACAGACTACTCTTGCTTGAAGTCTTTCATCTGGCTTACAACACAAATCCTTCACATTTCAGCTGAATAAACTCCTGTGCTACTGTTTTGTATTTCTACTACAGGATTGATTTGAACCAGATTCTGTAAGTCCTGCTACACAATGGCAGGAACAAAAGAGAGGAATTGAGACCAGGCAATGAAATAAGCTTCCCTTTTGTTAATTTAGAACCTCTCAGTTTTTGTCTGCAACCCACTCCCTCAATCCCACCCTCCCTAGTCTCCCAAACAAATACAAGCTAATTGGGAGTCGAGATTCAAATGACACACATACAAAAAAAAATAACAAGAAACAATCCATTGCCTCTGAATTGTAATTTTTTTTAAAAAGAGCCTGGAGTTAATTACTATTCGTTAATTATACCATTCACCTCCAGCTACCTGTTCACTTTATTGTTTTTCATTCCCCCAACTCTTTTTTATTACCATTTACAAACCTCCCTCTGGATGGATGTACTATTGAAAGGAGGGATCAAGACAAAACAGTTCAAGCAAATGGAGGGATGACAAAAATCGATGAAGGAATAGAGAATGGACATGAGGGGAGAACATAACAATAAGGGAGATTGATTTATCTGTAATGAATGAGGGAAATGGCTCGATGGAGTGATTTGTCCCAGTCACGTCCAGGTTGATTGTGGACCATTTTGTGAGAGGCTGAAAGGCGATGGAGCATTGTGATGCTGATTGACAGTGCAGGTCGACACGAGAAAGACAATTTGCATTTTCATTACATTCGAGATTGACTTCCTTGTGCCTTTGTGGTTTGCCACTCTCATACACACATACACACAGATAGCTACACACAAATACATACACAGACTTACACACATAGTCATACAAGTATGCAAACATTATGGTTCTATCTCATGCAGAGCCTAGGTATCTCCGCAGTGTGTGAGTGACAGTTCACAGTGGCCCCGTGTGAGTCTGTGTGGGATTGGGAAATAGTAGCAAAAGAATTGCTCTCAAAAAAGATGAATGAAGCCAAATTATTTGCTGTAAACAAACCCTAATATTAAAAACAATGTATAATTTCAGGATTAAATCATCTGTCAAGCTTTGTGAGAAAGTTAGAAAAAACTATGTTGACAAAAATGCAGACTATAACACATAGAAGCCATACAAACTTGAAGTGATGATACTGTGTATTACAGCTTGTTGCTGTGAGTAATTCTGGAGTGTTCTTTCAGCCTTAAGCACAAATGGTCGAGGATATAATTACAAGACTTTTTTCACTGCAGGTGTGTATCTCCAGTACATTGACTGAGCGGTACTGAGTGTGTGGAGAAAGCAGTTAAAAATTAATAAGCTGTGTAACTGTGGTTACAGCAATAGGAACACCAAGTACATCCAAAATATCTCCATGCCTAAAATATTTAGAAAAACAGTGCAATGTTTTAGAGGAAGAGTGGATGAACAAGGTTTTGCTTGATTTTCTTATACACTACCACTTACTGTGGGTAAATAACAATGTTCATTAGTCTAAAATGTAATCTATACTTATACAACTTCTGGCTTGGGGTTGATCTTGGGTTCTTTGATGGCCAGAATCTCAGGGTATGGCTATAGATACAAAATACTTTGTTCAAGTGTAAGGAGTTCAGGTATTTATTCTATTGAATATTATGATTTATAAATTATATGATAGACGGTGTGGTGAGCCCAGCTTGCAGCACATTTTCACCTTGGTATGTCATCACACACTTAATTATTTCTGATTACTAATGTACCCGGATATACAGTTTGTTTAAAATCTTTAGTTGATATTACCAAATTGGAAATACATGTCATGTTCTGCATGTAGCCATGACCAGCATGGACACCACTTCTGACAGGTATTACACCATCACGAAGCTCCTGGGTGTGTGAATGTGTGCACTGCAAATATAAGCTAAGCAAGACAGACATGACAATATTGGCAGTTTATTGTGACTGGATTTGTACCTGGGAAAAGTTGTGCAGTGTGATGATGAAGCCATACAGTTTACAAACAGACAGACACACCACACCACATCACATGCGCACACACACACACACACACGCACACACACACACACACACACACACACACACACACACACACACACACACACACAAATGTATGTTTCTTCAGACAAGCACTTTTGTCAAGCAGACTGTTTTGACAGCCAGCAGCACTTCGACTGAAAGGAGCATTCATCAGAGTGTGACATCACGGAGGAATGCCAAAAGGGAAAGGCCTCCGGGGGCCACTGAGGGCCCTAATACTGACACTGTGACTGACAGACATACAGTCCTGTTATGTGACAGCAGGGCAAGGATGGAGTATACAGAGCTGACATGCTTTCTAAGGCATTTCTGTAGAGACAGAAAAGAGCTGATCGCCACATTGTGATCCAATCAGAGGCATTCTCTCTCTGGCTCCCTGACTGTCTCACACATAATACAGAGAACACTCATTCTGTCTAAGCAGAGGAAATTTCTGGCAATACATTAGGTGTGCTTACATACACAGGAGAGCTGGTCCTTTCTCCTATTTATTCTTCTCTCTGTCTGTTATCTAGTTCCTTGTCTTTACAAGTCAGTGAGAAGAAAAAAAAATTCTATAAATTAAGTAAGGTAACTCAGGTGATCATGTGCATGCAATTCCTACACACTATTTTAAATTATACAGTAGCTTACCTTCGTTCTGGCACTGCTTTTCATGGTTATAGCTAGGTCCTCTCATTCATTCTTAGGAAACTTCATTGCTAGAGCATAAAATTATATTTTCTGCCATACTGTACTTCCAACTTTGCATCAAAGGTTTTGAGGAGAACATTTCTCTTTCAACGTGACAAAACCCTTGTGCACAAAAAAGGTGTATCAAATAATGGTTTTACCATGATCATGCAGATGAACATGAATAGCCTGCAATGAGGCCTTACCTCCACCCCTCCAGCACTATTGGGATAAACTCGAATTCCAACAGCAAGCCAGGCCCACTGTCAGTGGCCAACTTCACATAAATACTCTCATAGCAGAATGGAAAAAAAATTCTGCAGCCAGGTTTCCCAAAACCCTGTGGGATGTCTTCACCAAGGAGAAGTGAAAGCTGTTATATAGAAGCATATTAATGCCCACAGAGGGCATTCAGGAGATGCTCAACAATCGCATACAGATGTAGGTTCAGCTGCTCACATACTTTTGGCCATGTTGACTATCGAAGAGGTTAATTGGATCCCATAAAACAAAAAAAATACTCCAAGACTATGTGTCAAATGCTGATTTTACTGCAAAAATTGTTAGAACTGTAAATACCTGTTTGGAAAGCAGGGGTTAGAGTTAAGGTTAGGGTTTAGGCAAGTAACCAAACAACATGAGCCAAGTGAAGAAACAACAAGTAAAGAAAGTAAAGAAAAGTAAAGGCAAGTAAAGAAACAACATGAGGAGTGAACTCTAGCTGAAGCTCTTGGCTTCCCCTCATGGGAGCAGAATTCTAGTCTCTCTCTTGTACTGGGGTTGAAGTAGCCACATCCCACAGCTGCTCTTCTCATCTCCTCTGGGGAAACATCTCAGAAGTTTCACACAGACTCAGTATGACCAACCATTACATGCGGGTGTAATTTGCTGCCCTGCCTTTTGGTGGAGAAGGAAGTGCAGGAGAGACAGTTGTTGAAATTTTGTAAATTTTATAAATGGTGCGAGGAATGTGAGTAGAGCAAACAAGAAACCTCAGGAGTGGGCGTGAATTAGCAGTCACGACTATTTGGAGTCACCTCTGATGAACCTCTTATCTGCATGAGAGTTGAGTCCCAGGATGATTTTACTGGCTAACAACCTTCCCACTTGTCACATACAGTACAAGGCAACATCCTCATGTACACTGAGAGTAATTCATTTCCATCAATCATTGCCTTCTTTCCCTTTAGTTTCTCAAAGGTTTCTCAAAAAGGAGCACAGGAGCTGCTGTAGCTGTACACCAAACCAGTTTCTTCATGAAATTCAACATCAGACAGAATTGGGAACAAAAGAGGATTTTGTGACTCAGCTGCAATCTCCTTGGTTGCTTCACAGTAATGCAGCAATATATTTGGCATATAATGGAATTTTTTTTTCATCCATTGGTGTATCTACGGTGCCACTCAGGTCTCTTCCTTAGGGCTGAAAACAGAGAAAAGAAGAGTGATTGATTCTATCTACTTTCTACTCTATGTAGTAATAAAAAGATAGACCAGGGCAAAATCAATAGAGGTTTATAAAGGTTGCTGTTGCAATGTGGTACTGATATAATATTATGGTCACTCTGAGTTAAACAGAGTGAAGTGGCATAATCAGAGTGAGATAATCAGACAACCTTGCCTGTTGCTAAATGTGAGCAAATAAAATTTACATCAGTATGCAGGAAAAATTTTCTTTACTGGGCTCTGTAATTTTACAGTGATGGCATCAGATGGGTCTTTGACTTTGGAGATGTACAAGAAAACCATTGTCATCTCAGGAGAATTAGGGATGACCACACACCAGTTTTCACAGCATTTCGGCTGTGCTGTATTTTACGAGCTCTACACAACACTGTACCTCCAATATCTAATCGTCTACAAGGGTAGAGACGGTGTCCTAAATAGGACGAATGGTGCGAGAGTAGAGAGAAGGCAATGATGTGTCAAACCCCGCCATGGCTGGCAAGAGTTTGGAGAGGCTGAGTGATTAAAGCAATGAATCACTTGTGGGGAGGTCTCAGCTGCTGGCATCATCTTACACACAAGCTGGCAATTTGGGGCGTCCACGAAAAACAACAGCAATTCTTTACCAAAACTAGAGAACAAAGTGTGTGTGTGTGTGTGTGTGTGTGTGTGTGTGTGTGTGTGTGTGTGTGTGTGTGTGTGTGTGTGTGTGTGTTTGTTTGTGTGTCTGAGAGAGATGTTTTAAAAATAGACACATTGATTTTCACTCTGTTGTCCATACAACACTGAATAAATGTGTCCAATTTCATTCTCATTCTTCGCCAGCCAAAACAGAATTCATAAATCTAGATGGTAGATGTGCACCGAGAGCCACAGTCACTTTGTTATGCTGTGAGAAAATAAGTTCCGGGGTTACTTGCAGGTGGGTAGTGATTTTGAGAGAGGCTATATACTGTGTTTATGCTTAAGACAGAGAGACAAAACCAGGACTATTTTATTATGGTGAACATGAAATAAAATATGACAAAAATATACTTGTAGACTGAAGGAAAAATAAATCTGGACTTTGTGAAATTCTTCTCTGCTGTAAAAATGAAATTGAAATAAAAAATAAAATTTTCCTTAGGTAAAATACAAAGTGAATTAGAGAACATATTTATTAATTTAGTTTTACTGAGCATAATTAATTCACTAGTGTTATCTTGTACGCCAGTGGCTCCATAAGCAGCATGTGCTACATCAACAAATCTAATTTACAGCTTGTGACGTAAATAGTTCGGCAGAAGCCTTTCATTCGGGATCTGTTGATATTGCTGTTGAATCTGCTAAAACATTTCTTAAAAAGAGTGGCCCAGGGAATCTAAAAATTATTTTTGCCGACCACCTCTAACTGAAGCTCTCACGTTTGCTATATTTGTGCTTGCCAAAAATGTATGACCAGATCTTTTTAACTGCTCTTTTTGTGAGACTGTACTACCGCCATGAAAAAGCCATAGTCTAACAATAAAAATGTCGACACAGAAAAGCTTTTACCTTCTCCCACCTTCTTGGCTTTTATCTGTTAGCAAACTAACTGCCAGCCATAGAATAGAAAGCATTACAACCTTACATAATGTAATGAACTCACTTGAGTACTGAATGACAAAGTTTAGATTGCTGTAAGTAGTGCAGCAGGTGACTGACACACTCCTCCCCCTCAGGGCTCATCATAGCTGTACAAGCTTGATGCTGAAACCGTTACTACTACTACAAACCTGTACAGAGTTGTACGCTTGACTTAACTCGGCTGCTGCTGCTGCTACCAGCTCTCACACATACTCGCTGAACGGTGCTGAACTGCTGCCTGTTTGTCGGAAGAATGCTGAAGACACTCATTGGTAGCTTTAGGGCTCAGGTACCAGAGGCAGCCAGTGGTGCTGCTTAGCTCCTTGCCTATTAGCCTCCCTTGACTTTAGAGACACTGGCTGTTGCAGTTTCAGTCAGTTACACAACTTTATTGATTGTTCGTGTTTATAATTATTTTACATTTTGATTAACATACTTTTATCACCCCGTTAGTAGTTTCTATTTCTGCTGTTGTCATAACACAACTTACATATGAGTTGTTAGAGTTTTGTTTATTTACAGTAAAATACACACATAGCATCAATAAAATTATCACAGTAAGTTAAAATCTTCATTTAGGAAAAATATCAGCTTTATAGTTTGGTTAGATAATGAGGCATTGTTTGATATCACCTTCGCATATCAACTGCACTCTGTAGACTGTAACACCCAAAAGCCATTATACCAAGGGAAATTTGAACCTCCAGGGAAAAAACTGTTATGATGTATACTCATATAACGAAAAAGCTATTTTTTCCACGTTATCAGACTCATGCTGAGTTCTGCCTGCTGAGAACTGCATGCCCGTCAGGGGCATGTGCACAGCTGAAAATCGAATAACCTCTCTGTGCTTGTTTTTTTTAATGCCTGTTTCTGAAAGGAAAGTCAAATGACCAAAAGATACACAGTCCAGTAGGCTCACCCCGAATAGAGGACATGATTATAAAAAAAAAAAAGAAAAATTACCAGATAGTAAAAACAAAGACAACACAACTAACTGTGGCCCTGTTGGACACATTGACAGAGACTGAGTCAATCCATCCTTGTCTTTCAATTCATGCCTCTGCTTGCATCATTTATCCTATTTAAGCGAGGCGTCAGTGCCAATATTTTGCAATATGAACTGTGATTGATGGTGACACCTACATTCTGCCATAGTTACTATTCTTTTCACAACAACAGGACACTTACATCTGCTTTGATTGACAGAATAGTAACAACACAGCCATCCAGCAGCTGTTCTCTGACACCTAGGTAACTAACAGGGAGGATAACAGTCTTGTAGGTCTGTTAGGAGCCACTTCTCTTATCAACAACAGCACCAAAATTCAGTTCTTCATTAATGGTTTTGCTGTTTTCTTTTGCCATAGCAAAACATCAGAATATGAATGAACCATTTCAATTGGCTCTTCTTTTAGGCCAGAACATGCATCCAAAAGCAGCTCAACTATTTGGCCCATCATTGACCTATATAAGAACATTATTTGTTTGAATGTCAGTAAATACACATGATGTCTAAAAAATATAAAAAATGGTCTATATATATATATATGTAAATACTGTTACTGTTTTTAAACTGAGATAGTCAAGATTAGATTAGAATACTGTGGGTGAGGAGCTTTGCATAAGTAAACTGATGGTGCTATAGCAGCTTCCTATGTGAGTGTCTTAAATACATTAAATATGACTAGTGCTCCTGGCCACCTGCAGAGAATATCTGATCACAAGCCAAGTGGGCACAGCAGTGGATCTTTGAGATGGACATCTACAATGTGTTGCATGACTCCTTGATCACAGGCCTGTGAGCAGTGGGCGATTTCAGACTCAAACTGAATAAACAGCTGAGTGTCATTCGTCTGTTGATAGCCTATAATCCATTTCCTACCAAAACCAAGGCAGAGTTTATTATTAAAAGATCTGGTGCGGGTGACTCAGTATTATACCCTTTTACTTTTTAATTGACTCAGCAGGCGAGGGATGATATCATTACCTTAAAGCGGCTGTTGTGATGAAATGCAAATGGCAGTCAAGTATCATTTCACGTTTTGGCTTTGAAGGGCCAGCCATGGGCATCAGTCAATTGGCAGGATTTAGGTTTATTTGTGACGATGAGTCCAGAGGGAGAGAGGATCAGAGAGTAGGAAAGCTGTGAACTGAAGCCAAGTGCATTTCGTTGTAGCAGTATATCTTAGTATTTATGATGCTCAAAGTCAAAGTCAGACAACTCTATGAAGTAGCACTTTTTTCAAGGCCTGTGGAAAAAAGTGCTCATACTAGTTTTTTAAAATTTTGCACTGAACATCACACTTATTAAATTACTAAATTAGATGATACCGGTGGCATATCTGTGAGAAAAACTATCAACTAATTTGTCTCCCACTGGCACAAACTGTGTGTGTCAAGCATTCTCGATTGGAGCCCCAACATGTAAGGCAGGTAGAGATAGAAAGGAACAACAACTGGATGGAAGAAAACCAATGCAGATAAAATGAACCTTGAAGTGACATTCACATCCCTCATTTCCTTTTTTAGAATATACATAACTGTGTGGTTGATGTATTCGTGTGTGTGTGTGTGTGTGTGTGTGTGTGTGTCTGTATCTGTGTGTTTGTGTCTGTGTCTATGTGTCTGTGTGTTTCAGTTTGAGTGTGTGTGAGTCTGTCAGCGCCACTGTCAAGGTTGTTGTAAAGTTAGTCAGCAGTGGGTTGATATATGGTTCATGTGTTCCTTCACAATATTCTCTCACATGCACACCTTTATTTCTTTGGCGCTAATCAGTTAGCGCCCTTGTCACATTTTATTAGAATTTAAAAAAGCATGCGATGTATTACAGGGTGGCTAGTGAGTCATTTTATATTTATTTTGTTTATATTTGTTTTATATTATAAACAAAAAGTCCCAAATTAGGCTTTTTCTCTATTATGATGACTTACAGATGTTTACAACAGAAGTACATAATATACAGTATTACTCGGACAAATAACAGAAAAGTTAGTTTTATTTAAGTTCTACTGTTAATTTTTTTCTAACGGTATGTGTCAGATGAGGAAAAAGCAGGGCTGCCATCGCTTATGCATTGAGTGTGAGGCTCAATGCAATGATCTCATGTCACGCATGCCTTCTCACACACAAACTTTCTATTTTGGTATCCTGTGATTTAAAATTTGGGATTTTTAAGTGAAGGAACAGGAGCGTGGGCAACATTAGATCATTCGAAGTGCATGATTTTATTGTCAAGCAACATGTACATCTATGGCACTGCAGTGCATTACTGCAATTATTTACATAATTTTATGCTAAAACATGATGAAACATTTGGTACCAGTGAAACATGTCAACATTAATGTTAACTGCTAAGTGTTTCATATTCTATAGAAAGAGACCACAGCTGTCAGTGACAGCTCAGCTCATATGATCTTATTTAAATATAATATATTCACTTCGATAAAGACGTTATCCAAAACCCATCATCAAGTTTGACTGGTACAACACAATTATAAATCAATTTTACTTGTAATTGAATACATTTCAGCCATCTGTTACAGGCTGTTCACATCTTGTGATGAATTCTTTTTTTTAACTCTTCATATTTTTTCTATTATTTGCTGATAATCTGAAATCGCTTTGTTTTTATCACATTTTTTTCATTTTCACAGACATGCCACTTTAGATCTATTATTTTTAAATGGTTTACACTACTTTATTGATTGCTTGTGAAACCAAGATTATCATAATAATGTGGTTGATCAGCTTTTCAGCTGTAAATTGACAGGCTATAACTTATCATACATCAGCAGGTACTGTAACCCCAAGACCATAACATAACCAATACATGGCTGATTATTTTTTAAAATGAATTTATCAAGTAATACTACTAAGAGGCAATTTGTATATAATATATAATTGATATATCATATACAAGAAGATTTTATATATAGTCAATACTGCACCATAGATATCATGTTAAAGTGATTGGACAAGCTCAGCTTGTCACAGAATGTTTTTCAAGCATGTCATTTGGTTTGCAGTTCCAACACCAGCTCTGAAGCTCAGCCCTGAGGGAGGACCCCTGTCATCAATGTTCAATCACTGGGGGCCACCCATCAAGAAGTGACACTGATCCGTTGAAACAGCGTTTTGTGTTTTTCTCTGAGACGAATCGAAGTTTAAGGTTATTGATGCTCAACTATAGTCTCCAGGGAAGACCACTTCATCTACGGCTATTATTACGGTCCAGCAAATAATATGTATGATTTTAATACAATAATACAATGAGAGAGCTTCAATCAAAGGAATTTTATTTGATCATGTAACCTATTAGCTGTCAGTCCAATATGATAAAACTCTAAATATTACTGAAGAACTTTCAGATCTACACGTTTATTTTTACAAGCCTTTGTTTGCAGGTGACAGCACTATCCTTTTGCCGTTCACTGTGGTTTGGCATTGTGTGTTGGTTGTCTTTAAAACAGCATTATTTGAAGGGCTGGGAGACAGACATAAATGGATTCTATTTTGAGACACCTGCTGTGTCTAGACAACCCAGATATGCCAATACTTGATCTGGCCCACTGTCACGGACAGACTTTATGCCTAAATTTCTCCCCTGGCCGAGAAAAATTGTACTTCAACACTCATAGGTAAATGTTTTGTGCCCTTGGGCTGTTTGATGAGATGAAAAGTAATACTCTCAGCTTTTATAAGTCTCTCGTGCTTAGGGAGAGAAGTTTCTGCTTCTGATTCTGCTCCTAGTTCTGGTCCTGAAATATTCACACAAATCTCACCATGCTGTAGCTACCTCCACACTTACGAAACAAGCTTTGCTTTTTTTTCTTTTTGTGAAAATGTGGAAAATATCACCTTCTGCCTTATAAAGCTTATGCATGCCTCTTGGCCAGCAGTTAGCCTGTTTCCTCTGGCTCGTCGAAGCTTCTGTTGCAGCATGGTGGAGGATTGGGTCTAAATTTGTCTGAATGTGGATCTCCCTTCAGACTGATATGATATTCTGCCTAAAACTCTGTAAATGATCCGGTGTCTAACAATTTCAGACACAATTATTGATAGCACTGTCATTGCTTAATCAGCTGAGAAATTTATGAATACTAACTCTCTCTAAAACTTATATTGAGAGGTAAAAGATTACTACAATTACTGATGCTATACTTTTCCACAATATAATGAGTATGAATGAAAATTTTGCAATTTGAATGGGCCAGTACATATTGCCTATTACACAGAGTAACTTTGGGGATAGGACTGAAAAAGTTTCAACATCTTATCCTTTTGGTAATTTTGAGTCTGAATTTGAAATTGTGAATTACGAAGTACATTTTTATATTCATGGACACAGTAAACCAACTCATCTGTAAACCCAGGAGTATTTATGATTCCACCCTGCAATTTTCTAGCTTTCCGAACAAGTCCAGTAAGGATGATTTAACAGTCACATGAGTGCAGTTAATGCCTATGAGATACTGTATAGGAATATTAAGTGAAAAAGTGAGTGTTTTTTTGTGGGTGTGACTGACAGATGCTCAAAGATACAAATACTACCATAGCTACATGGTTTTGAAATTGTTGCTCAGTTTTGGCTATAGTGTTGATAAAAACATATTTGATGGCCTGGTTAATTCTTCCAAAAGTTGCACACAATATACATCAAAGTTTTGTACCTCTGGGGAAGGAGTTCAATTTTTTTCATTTTATTTTATAATGACTATTTAATATCCCTCTCTCTTTTGACCCATTGAATGTGGGTCTGAAATTAAATTAACTGAACTGAATTGGTATAAAATGCGGGTCGGTCACCACTGGACCACTCTCCTAAAAATTTTTGGAAGGAGTGTAATTTGCAGTGTGTTCCCAGAGGAAGTCATGCCCCTCCTCTACAGTCATAATGTGTTTATCACCTTCAGCCAGTTAGCTGAGGAAATAGTGGAAATCCAAACTAAGACTGTCCACTTGCATGATGCTGCATTGCTCCTGTCTGCCTGCTCCTCTCTCTCTCTCTCTCTCTCTCTCTCTCTCTCTCTCCCTCTCTCTCTCTGTTTAAACTCCCATTAACCATTCACACTTAATGGCTCTGGTATTTCAGACAATTTAAGGCCCCTCTCTGGCAGAAAGGACGGTCTGATCGAGCGTGGCGGTGAGCTAATTGAAGTCCGCTGACACCATTAGCAAACTGCCATCAGGCTGATAGCCAGTCGTATAACAAGGGGCTGAAGGCCAGGGAAGAGAGACGGAGAGACAGCTGATGATGAACAATACAACGCTGAGTTATTTCTCACAGGTCAGACCGTGGCGAACAAGCCGAAAGAGAGAGGGTGGATACAAGGGCGGCCATGGATGGAAATGCATGAATACACACATATTTACATTCATACTGCTTAATAGTCTATTTTAACAGGCTTACATACGGATGCCTCTTTTTCATTAAAACTCACTTTCATATTCAGAATCTCCTAGCTAATCCCATATAATCCTACAATCCCATATAATCACCTGAATTCACCTCTAAGTTATTGTAAAGCAGTACTTACACTGGTCTAGTAGTCTGTAACAAGCAAAGCAGTATCGGTCATATCTACTGAATTTATTGAATAAAGCGACCTGCTTGCTCCTGTCACGTACTAGCCTTTATTTCTGTGGCCCATGTTATTGCACCATAGCTGTTGCCTCTGTTGAAAGGGCTAACAAGCGTGCAATTGCTGAAAATGGGCTTTGTAGTGGAGTCTCAAAGAGAAGGGGAAGAGACAGAGACACAGTAGTGTTTGTTTGTGTATTTTCTTTTTTTTTAGTTACGTAAGTACTCTAATGGTGTTTTACAAATACAGACAATGCATTAATGTCAATTATATTCAGTAAATGACTTTTTAAATTAACTTTCAGAACCATCTCTGGCACTTACCTACAGAGAAAATCAAACGTGCAGCCCGAGCAGCCCAAGTGTGAATATATTAAACTTTTAAACTACCTGGCTCAAGAAACCTCACAGAGGGAGCCTTAACAGGCCAGTAACATGCTGAACCCTGCCATCGTCTCCCCCACTGTGCTGCTGATCTGATTTGGCTGTGACTCTTTATTTCCCTTGGGCTGCACTGCTATCGCTATGAGGCAAGGATTGGAGCCATCTTGCTGAATGGAAATGCTCCCATAGATGTGCAGTATGTGAGAGACTAGCCCCTGGGACCAATACAGGCTAATGGCTATCTGATTGACTGGGCAAAGGGAGGAAGAGAGGCGAAGAAGTGAAGACAGGGAGCGCAAGGGGGTGACAAGCCTGTCTGTCTGTTTTTCTTCCTGATCACTGGGGTATAATACTATGTAGAGCGTGTTTATGCATGCTTATCACTATTTGGTGTATAAATCTGTGTTCGTGTTTGTGAGTTCTGTGTCCCCCATGCCTTTTCTGCCTGTGGCCCTAATGAAGGCAGCTTACAGTATAATGAGAGATGTGGTCAGATAATGGAGGAGGTAATTACTCCAGTGCACAGCAGCCGCTGGTTAAGAATTACATTATTGACTGGCCAAATGCAACAGCATGGCAGGCCATGGAGGGATGCAAAAATGGAAGAGGGAGAAAAATCAACTTCTAAAATAAACAGCTTGTCTGTCTGGCTTCCAATCAAGGCTGAGGCATGAGGCACACAGGTGAGCGTGTGTCTGCGCACAAACAAACCCTATCCAGCTGAGTAACTTCCCTCAGCAGGGAATACTGCAGTGGTGTGAGTGTGTAGTGATCCAAAAAGCTCCACTGAGGGGGGAAATTTCTGGACTGCAGCTAAGCCTAGATAAATGTTAATCTATATATTCTTGAAACACAGTGCTATCAGCATGAAAAAAAAGGGTCAAACTGTAACTTCAAAAAACATTTATTTCACATCTACTTCATCAACAAACTAATTGCACTTGATCGGACATTTAGCACAGAACTGCTGACCTGCCTCAAGCAGCAATTTGGCCTGAGCACATATTACTTATAACGGGATATAAAGTTTAACTGCAGGTATTGTTGGCCATACTGACCGAAAGATCCCTTACAGACATGTTTGCTTGTTAGAGCTTTAAAAATGATACAGCACACTAAAAGAGCTTCTTGCATCATTGTTGGTCAATATTAATCTGATAGATAGAATAGTTGAGGTTGAAATTCTTGGCTATTGATCTTTCTTTATGACCTGTTGATATAAAATCAAGCCACCTGCCTGGTTATTATAGTTGTTCAGTTCTTAAATTATATAGTACGTCAGCAGCAAACAGTGAATGTGCACTTAAAGAGACACAAGCTGCACAAAAACCCAGCACATTATACTGCACACAAACATACATCGCCTTGACCCACAGGCCTATATCACCAGCAGTAATCAATACATTTTATTGACTTCCTGTTAGACAGAACCTTGTAGGACATCAGGATCTTCCCTAGTTTCAAAGTTCCTCTCACCCTACCCATGTTACATGGGTAGGGTGAGAGTACATGGCTTCTTCATGCCTTGTCAAGACTCAGAATATGACCCAAAAAATAACAGCCTACCATTACCAACTGAAGTTCTTGATTTATACATATACACAAAAGGGACCTACCTTTCTCCACAAACATTCATTTCTGCAATAAGTTACTCCCCTTAACATTCCTACGTATATCTCCTATTCAGGAAGCAAACAGGGTAGCTCCAGTTGTTTAACACCAGCATAGGTAATGGACCCAGGTCTGCCTACTAGGTTGCCACAGTGTGTGTATGTACATGTGGCAGTATGTATGAGGGCTTTGTGTGTGTAGGTGCGATTGCTGTGGCTCTAGATTTTCATTAAAAAAAGAAGGCCTGGCAGACTGGTGCTTCAGTGTTTGTCCCCAGAGACTGCCTTTTTCTCCAAGCTTAGAACAATCAATTTGCCAACCTGGGGAAGGGAGAGATGGCTGTCAAACAGGTAGACTGAAAGATGGATAGATGGATGGATGGAGTGATGGATGGATGGATGGATGATGGATGATGGATGGACGGACGGACAATTGGGTAGAGGGGGGAGGGAGGGAGAGACAGACAGAGCCTGAAGCAAGACAAACAGGATGATGGAAAAACTTGACTAGCATAGAAATCCCCCTTATATTTGCCAGGAGGCCTTTTGTGGGCAACCGGGGAAAGTCCAGCATAAGTCAGAGGAGCTGGGAAAAAGAACAGAGGAATACTGTAATAAACTGGCAGTAAAAGCAGCCTCTCCCTGTCCACCCTCATCCCTAAAGTTGTATGCAATGACTGGAGTCACGTAAACTAAATTCTCACACTGTCTGCATCCATCTAACATGTCCAAAAGCGCTTTTCTACAAGCCTCATAAACAACTATGTTAAACTAATAATGCATGTAACATAGAATGCAGAGAGAAGTGTCTGAGCACAATAGATCAAAAAAAAAATCTCAGGTTTTGTCAAAAATCTGCATGATTTGTCTGTTTTATTGGTATTTAATGTCTGTGGAGAGTAATTTCTATTCTGTAAACATTGTCAGTGTACATGAAAACTAATGGTGCAAAAAACAGTGCAGTTTTATTGTCATATTTATTACCTCCTCCACTTCCTAACGAATATATTCATGCCTTTTCCCCCCTTTCTTTGCTTTATTGTGAGTAAGTCGCACTTCATCCTTCTCTTGTCAAAAGACACATAATGAAAAGAGATCTCCACCCCAAGAAAAAATAAAGTGTGACCACATAGATTCTTCCTATTCAAGTTCTATCAAAAATTAAAGGAAGAAAAAAATAGTTACAATGATATTCAAAAAGGATGAAGGAAAAAATGAGTGTCTTTCTAACAAAATAAGTTTTGGGCATGCCAAACTATAACACATTGGCAAACTCTGCATTAGAGTGGTTGTTTTGAGCATTAGCGTAACTCTTGTCTTAACACAGTACAACAACATGTGGCAAAATGTTATTGACAGAAGCATATTAAAACCTCATCACATTTCCAGGCCTACAGTAACAGCATGTTGTGGCTAACTAAATTATGCTTGAGCTTTCTGGTGTGGTTGCAGGCCCTAATGGATAATCTCAGAACCTTTCAGTTCTGAGAGTAAAATTAAAATTATGATGATGCTTAGTTTCATCTTAATCTATATATCACAACCCATTTGGTTAAGCATGCAATTGGGCCTTAAAATGAGCATCTCATAGTTCTGTTCAAATTGAAGTAATGGATCAATTTCTGATAATAATTCAGGTTGGTTCAGTTTTTTTGTCTCTCTTATATTATAAACCAATATTAGGGCCTGGAAGAAAATGTCATTGATGAATAAAAATAAAAACCTCTCACAATCTGTTTGTTTTCTGGTATTGGACAAAAACCAAAAACATATCGAATTAACATTCAACTGGGGAGACTTAGAGGCTTATACCTTATTTAGCATTTGGATTTTTAAATAACCAAAGTTCTCTGAGTGGCATGAAGTAGTGTCTCCGCTCTGGAAAACTTCCTCTATTACTTTATCAGAGGCTCTTACTGGATTGTTCCAGCCCGGAGTCGCTGGACTCAAGACTGTTGATCAGGAAAGGATGGAGACTCTCCCTCTGTAAATTTAGCAGACACCAGCTAATTCTACACCTGCTAACTTCAAATTGGTTTGGTTTTCAAGAGTCTTACCTGTTTTTTCATACAGTATACTGCTCAAATGACTGTAAGGGATGAGCGTAGTTCGTGAGAGTTCTTTTCTAAATTCAGAGAGATAGACTACACACATACTTTTGCTGCATTTTAATATTTGGGTCAAGTGAGGTAACTCTTACTTGCTGTGATGTTGAATATGTTTATGCGCTTTATAAAATAGTTTAAAATCACAGTTTGAGTCATTGTTTATGTTGCTCTTGTTGAACACTTTAATCCTCACCATCCTGCCCCCCAGCCTGGTTGACCACACATTGGTAGCTCTGCGGGGTCTTACTTATTTATTTTGTCAGTCAGTCGGCTTTCTGCTCAGCTCCACTCTTCGTCTGAGACCCCTGGACCTACACGCAGACACTGTCCTGCAGTTTTTCAGCTCATTGTGGCCACTGTCCAGCTTGTTGTTTTTAATTTAACTGTATCTTCCATAGATAATTACTGCATGTGGGGATAAAGCTTTGTTGGAATTAGTTAAATCAAAGGGCCATTAATCAGATCTGCTGATACAGGGATTCTCAAAATTTCTGGCTCATGACCCTTTAAAACAAAGTTATGTCAACTCTGTTTGTGGTTTATGACTCTAGATTAGAGGAACAGTTGATATTTATATTTATTTTGTGTTGAGTAATTTTTTCCCCTCCTCCCTATCCTCGTATTCTTTTTGCAAACAATGTTGTGGCAGCAGCACTGTGGAGTAGGGGAGCATTTGCTGGATCTGAAGCATGTATATTACCATAACACCACACAAGTTTAGCTTGAATACCAGAACTAAAAAAGATTGATTACAACTGCCATTTTATTTTCAATATTGAGGACTCTACAGTGGCAAGCTTACTATAAACAGTGGATTTAACAAAGAGGAAAATGCTAAGCTTTATACATTAATTACCGGTGAAGGAAGGGAGGAAGGAGAAGCACTCGGTTTGAGAGCAGTGAATTTATGTATACACTTGAGGCAGGAAGTCAATGGATCTCAGAGAAAATATTTTTCACAAAAGGAAGTAATTCTTTAATTCCACATCATTGATACAATGCTGCAGATTTAAGTGGTGGAGCAATGACTTTGGGTGTCAGATAACAAAGAGTCCAGGAGGAGAGCGCAGGGAAAAGCAGGCTTCATTCAACAGCCATCAGTGAGGAAAGGCAAGAGGTAAGAGAAAAAAAGCTTTTGTAATTAGAAAGCTGTTGTTAGGGCAGCTGATAAAACCTCCACATTAGAAGTAGATTTGCTAATGATACTGTTGTGTTTATAAGCGTGTTATTAAATAATGACAATCCACCTTCTCAGCATCAGCAATCTTGCTTTGCATATACGAAATCCAGGAGAGAATAGAAGGAATATAAGAAGAAGAAAAGGCTTGAAATTCTACAAAACAACAGAGAAATCACAATCATAGAACAACTAAAACTCCCTGCAAATGGTGAAAAAATGAGAAAGTAAAACTGGCATTTTTTTTAAAGGGTTCTTTAGTTTCAAGCAATAGGGCTAAAATCTTCCAACAATGGGGGATAAGCTTCCCCCATAAAAGTTGTTATCAAGGGGTTATCAAGGAGAGTTTTATGAAAAGAGGCTGCCGGAAGTTTGTTCTAAGCCAACATGTCCTAAAACACAGGCAAAAACTGGCTAACAGGAAGCAGACATTTAGCTTGAACCCGAAGGGAATGTCCCTGAACCCCCTATTCATAAGTGTTAACAGGTATTTGCCATTCAAGGGTAGATAAGAGAACATGATAGCAGCTGTGTTCCACAGAAAAAAATTAAGGAAAAAATGAGGGAAATACATGAGACTACTTTCAGCTACGTGCCCTAATTGTTACATGTTGTATTTTTTCTTTTTCTTTTTGGTCCATTAGTTTATTTTCTTTCTGTTTTTTTTTCAGCTCGACTGCAACAGCAGGACCAGCTCAATAAAAACACATGTCCATGACTGAAAAACTGAGCCATAAAGATGCACAGTTGGTCGGACAGCTGAGTAGTTACAATTTCTTTATTGGCCATTGCTCTTTCAAAATGAATTAGTGCAAACAGTGTCTGTTTCATCATGTGGTGGTCGATTACAGACCCTTTTAAATGGTAAATGGACTGTACTTATTTAGCGCTTTTCTAGTCTCATCGACCACTCGAAGCCCTTTACACTACTGTCCCATTCACCCATTCACTCACACATTCATACTGCTCTTTTTTACGCATACAGCACTTTCATGTTCACATTCACACACTAATGATACATTTGGGGCAAGTTGGGGTTCGGTATCACTTCAACATGTGAACTGGAGGAGCCCTCTGGTTGGTGGGCAACCAGCTCTAGGCAGCAGCTTTTCTTCACAAAAGACCCAGCGTATTAACTAATGACTTTCTGTACACACCTCGGCTACTTTTCATAGAAGAGAGTCGCTGGTATTGAACCAGGATTAGAGGCTGGGCTTTCTCTCTGCAGGCACACCTATATGTCTCTCATTCAGATAACTGCACAGCAGCTGACATAGACGTGAATTTACCTCTAACTTTCTCTCTGAGGGATCATTTTACAGTGATATAGCTGAAATGACAGCACAGCTGTTGTCTTTAACTTGTGTCTATGGTGATCTTGATTTTTGTCAGACAACATTGTTGATATAAAATCAGGATTTTAGCTGTGCAGAGCAGCAGCTTGGAAATGACTTGGAGGTGACTGCTGGTTTACATGCAGTCTTAACATTTTAGTCCCTATTTCATACTCGTTAAGTTGTCGTAAACAAAAAACATGTAAATAAATAAGCTTTATTGGGAATTCTGCTGCATTAAAATACTTTATATGTGAGCCCGGAGAGCGGGAGAGAAGCAGACAGATAAAGGGCGGTTCAGCCATTAACGAGGTTTGGACCTAGTCTTGTTTTGAATATGTGGCTGAGGCTATGAATGATGTGCTTTACCATTTGCACACTAATATTTGATTCAACTGACGTATTTTAAAGACAGAGATCACAGAGATGAGGCTTCATCATTACAAACAAGCCAGGAGAGAATAAATTCAAGTAAATCTGACTCTCAGGCATGTTTCTCTGTTGCCACACATGCATGCAGAATTGTTAACTACTTCTGTTGTTTCATAGAGGAAAAGGATAAAAGGGTCAGTAACCTATAACCAAATGATTTTTCCTGTCTGCACTTCTGTCTCTTCTTCTCTTCATCTTTGTGTGTCTGGGTCACATGTTTCACTTTCTGGCATTTTTGAGGACAGCCCTGCAGCCATTCTTTGTGTTGTCTCAGTAATTTAAGGTGACTGATTTGACCAGCAAGCCTTTGGCAATCTCTCTTCTCAAACTTCTATTGATTTTGACTATCATCTAGATTAAAGCTACATTCGAGACAAACAATTCTCTGACAGCTGCAGATAAGCTGTTTGCTACCGAGGCTGTCAGATGAAAATGTAAAAGTCAGTGGGGAGCACAACCACTATATTAATTTTCAGACAGTCTTTGATGTTTGAAATAAATGTTAATGAAAAGAGTGTGTATACCTCTGGCATTTTGTCAATTTAGAGACATATTTCCCTTCCACAGTCAGATGTGAGACTCCCATCTTTGATGTAAGAAGTGTGATAGACACCCCACACCTCTCTTTCCACAATGGGTCACCTAGAAGAATGTTCAATTTCAATTTTAAATTTAGTATGTTAGTGACACACATACAGTACATGATTGTGTGTTTATATGTGTTGTAGAGAGGGTTGCAAAGCAATGTTTCTTGTCTAATGCTTACAGTTTTTTTTTTCCATCATCCCTGCTTGCTTCCTTCCTACTTCCCCCCTTCCACATTCCTCCAGCCACTCTACCTCAGTTAAAGCCCTCTCATCTCCAGTAAGGACACCACTTAACACTTTAAATCCACCAGGATTGTTGCCAGAGGAAAATATTATTGATGTTTGTCCTGGTGCTTTTCTGTGTTGGTGACCTATAAGGCAAAGATTATTGATGACACTTCCTTGTGCCTTTTGCAACCAGGGGAATTATCCTCAGCTGCAGGGTTGTCAGAGCACTGAGAGGAGGCAATTTTCATCAGCAGTCGAACAGCTCATTTTATGCACTATCACTAATGGACAGGGGTATCATTTATGAAGGGTAATGTCTTTAAAGGAGACATCAATGAATGCTAATGATCTGGCCGGTACTCTGTTAGAAGCTACTTGTGCTGAATAACATTTAAATTCATACCCTTATGAGTTGCTTTCAGTTAAGGTGGGCTTATCAAAGTGATGTTGACGGCTGAATATTGTCAAAAACTCTATTTTCACTGGTTCATTTACAATAGAGATAGTGTATCCCGCAGATGAATAAAAAATACTGTAGTTTCTGTTTGGGGTTTGGTCCACAACTTCCCTCTGCTTAACACCGCACTTTTCTGACTTGGCCCACAGAGCATGGCTTGTGATGATCAGCCAACTTGTGAAATACAAAAACATCTGTTATGATCTTCTCCTTTATGAATTCTCTGTAATGTCATTGCTGCAAGAGTTTAAAAAAAGAGAGAGAGACAACAATACATTGTTCTTCTCATATCCTCTCTTCCTTTCCCATGCAATTAATTATTCAGGAACAATGGCATGGACATTTACGTGAGCTTCTTCACACACACACGTTTACTGCAGACACAACCTCTGCCCCTCTCGTCACCGCCTCTTTAAGGTCTCCACATCACCCTGTAAACAAAAGCATAAATTACTGAAGCTTTTCCTCAACTGCCTGACTGAAAATCATGGTTCTCAACTCCACTGGATGGATGCCATGGGGAGGCTAGAAAGCTAATACACATTGTCCATGAATAGGCCAGTCCTATATGTCTAAACATAATCAATTCAGAGATGGATGGGCCGAAGCCAAACAGCCATAGGGGGTGGGAGAACATCTATAAGGCTGCAGAGTCTAATAGTTGCACAGTTTGGCTGATGATGTAATACCAAGGAGCAATTTGAGAGATGTGTAGAGGGTCGACATCTTCATGGTTCATACAAACACTTCAGTCTCTTAAACTTACAATCGAAGAAGGAAACAAAGAGGAAATGTGTGTCCTGTGGTGACAGTGTTTGCACACTGGATGTGTGTGTATGCTGTTTCTCCTTTGTCTGTGATTTTGTAGCAACTTGGACGCAAACTCACCTTACTCATTACAAGGTTAATCACTAAATTTTAATCAAAGGAGCTGCATTGTAAGCACCAGTATGTGGACATCTGTGCAACCGTACTATTAAATGAGAAATTGTTTCTCCATCAGACATGGATTGCTCATAAGGGGATGGAATACAAAGAGATCCCTGTGTGCTCTCCCTGTAATTACCATAATCATTTCCTTTTTATAATAAGGTAATACACCCTCTCTAAATCTCTGGCAATGTACACACTCTGTGTATAAGCACTTCAGCATGAAACAGTTGTCTCAGTGTTAATCACACAGGGGGTCATCTTTTTCACTGAGGCATCCAATCATAAAACACCTTTAGAAGCTAGAATCTCAACTGGGAGTCGAGCCAAAATAAAGGATGTTTGGGCCCAGAAATGCTGCCGTAACACATCAGCAACTGCAAAGTGCAAGCAAACAGAAGAGGCTAATCCTCTGTGAGAGCAAATATTGGCATCAAGTTTGAGCATGGCTCTACATTTGCTAAGAAGGTAGGCCAGCTACCCAGTACACTCTGAGCCAGATTAGCTTCCTGATTCTGCAAAAACATGCCTCTGATCTCCTCAGAGCTGGTTTCAGAGTGATAAACTCTCCCCCAAACATAAATTCGTCCTGCATCAAAGCTGCTGACAAGAAAACTGGGCTTACAGGAGGCATGGGATATGTATCTAAATATTACATTTCACCTACTTACAGTCCAAACAAAAAATGACAAGCATCACTGAGACGTTGTTCCCTCTGAGATTAGAAAGAATTATGATTTGGATATTTCTTATTATGCAGAAGAGAATGATGTTCTGCTGGTCAAGAACAACAGCTGAATTTGATTAATCTAAGAATCAAATGCAGAAACAGTGGTAATAATACTAATATCATTGTGGTGCTGCTTATTAAACTAAACATGTCAAAATAGATTTGTATTAATTATTTATCATGCCTAAGTACAGCTCATAAACTTACAGTTTTCTGCAGATTGTCAGGCCACATTTTTTGATGGAGGAAACGTGGCTTAGTGTCACACATTATATATATATATATATATATATATATATATATATATATATATATATATATATATATATATATATATATATATATATATATATATAGTAAGGTGTAAAAGGCCAAAAGTTTCTTACTGTGAGCCAATGCAAAGCCGGGAGTGGCACTAATTCGGTAATAATGCCTTTAACCTGGAGCAAGTTCATGTTTTCATGTTTTTGCACTTGCACTCAGGTTTAGGAATTAAAGACTCATAACTGCATGTCACTAGTAATGAAACTTGGGAGTGATGCATTTTGTCTGCCCCTGACCTACATTAGTAATGGAGAACCATACAGCACTGAGGTGGAGTTTCTCTCAGATGAAACCAACACAGTAATCCCAGGATTTATGTACATATTGGAGATGTGTCCTTTATTTAGTAGGTATATATTTTTAAAGATTCATTTATCTTTTATAATTTTATTATTTTTGTCACAAGAGATAATATCAATGTTTTCATAACCTTAAAAGAGCACTCCAAGTTTTAGCATGGCCGTCCAAAACGATCTCTGGTGCACAACTTTAAAAAAAACTATCAATGCAGCAGAACTAGAGTTATCTTTTTTATACTACTCACTCCTCTTCTTTGTCAAAACCTGGTGTCTATGATACCCACAATGCAAATTGATTGCTGACTGTTCAGCAAGAAATTTGGGTGTATTAGGCTAAAAGCAGTTAATGGAACCCCGTGCTGCATGCCTCAAACAGAGATGAGGAGCGGGTAACAAAAGTCTGATGAGCTCACCTCTTTTCTTTTTTCATTTTCAAAGTTGTAGTCTTTGAATTTCAAGTGGCATCACTTAAGGCAATTTATCTTATATTGCATAGGTCCTCCTGGAGCCACAAAGGGGTTTATAAAACTTATTTCTCACATGCAGTAACCCACCCTAAGACTTTTGATATGTTTTACCACTGGCAAAGGTTGTTGCCATGCAAAGATATTCTACAGAGAGAAAGAATTTTAAAAGCATCACTGAATTTAAACTGGGGTTCTGCAGAATTTGCATTGGCAGGGTTGGATTTTCAGATCATTTAATTATAACATTATTTGTATAGCACCATAAACATATTAACAATTTAGTGCAGTTCAAACTTCAAATATAAGCTAATCATTAAAAGCAATAAAACGATTTAAAACTAATGCACACAAGAATAAGCAATTATAAAAACTGATAATAAAACCAGTTAAAGAGATTACTAAAAGCAGTAAAACCCCACACCATTCTGTTGTGCTGTAGGTATCATATGACTTTCATGTCAATAACAATGACATTCCATCCTAGGATGGTTTTAACTCCATTCTCAAATCCCCGAAAGTCCTACTCCTGCCAGCTGGAGCTGCACAACAATGAAGATTATTCGATTGCATCCATTTGAAGCTGGTAACAGTCTGTGGTCTATGGTGAGATTGACATAACATGAGGCCACAGATGGCAAAGCACAGTACTCCTAAATATCTCCACTGTAGTAGCTGTAGGTTTTACTAACCACATGAGAGTAATTTCTGCTACAGTGTAGCTTTGTCTATGTCCTTGTAATGGTGACAGTGATGCTCAGGCCTTTCAAACATACTAACTGGAATGACCTTTAAAATCAGATTTTTCCCAGAGAAGGAACCAATTATCTGCTTTTACGGCTCAAAAATGTCAAGAAATTTTTCATCGATCTGATGGGGCTTTGTGGATTTTCCTGTTCAAATGGGATTAAATGTTGATGAATACCATGTTTAAGTGGAGTCTGAATAAACATTGAACTTTTAAGCTTAGAGACAATGTACCATTAACCCTTCCTGCTTGCATTTTCTGTCACTTGTCAGGTTTTTGCTCATTTTCATCAAAAGGTCATTTTTGACTGTCAGGAATAAAAGCTTGAGCATAATGAATCATTCATGGTATCGACTCTTCCTTCTATCACACAAGCTTGAAATATATTTTTAAAAACAAAGAAAAATGAAAATGAAAGACAAGATTTATTTTACAGCTGGCTCACTGATTTGAAGTATGACTCTAAAGCCTTATATTCAAGTGTATGAATTGAATAGCGTTATATGGCCGTGAGTTTTTAGAGTTTGGTCATAAATATATTGTTCATTACAATATAACTACAGAGACCCATCTCACATCATTTATTTAAAAAAAAGAAAATCACTTTTTAGCTGTGTAAGTAATATTTCTAACTAAATACCTAAATGCAAAACTGTGTGAAGCAAAGCAAAAAGACAAAGCCTTGTGTTTGCAGTGCCACATACAGTATTTTAATCAGATTCGTATATTGAAGTCTTCCTTATTTTTTTTTGTGTTTTCTCAAAGCATTTTGATTGTAAACAAATGCCTGGCATACAAGATACAGCAGTACCCAACAGGGTATGCCAGGGCCTTTGCCAGCTCAAAATGCTGACACGTACCAGATACTCAGTGTGTGGTTTCTATTGCATTAAAATAGACAGAGAATAAATTCCAGCAGACAGTCATTTAAGGGATTATACAATACGATATATAATTATACGATACTATACAAGACTGAGTCCAGCCTCTTGTTCAGATTTTTTTTTATCTTATCTTATCTTATCTTTATCTTTAGTGCTTTCTAAAGTCTGCATAACTTATCACAACCAAACAGGACGGTTCTTCCCATTATTCTGTACTCTCATGGTGCACCCTTTCAATAAACCTTCCATCAGGCATTAACTGAGCGATAGCAATCTTTAGGGGAGGAGACTTGGTCGGTGGGGTTTTTATGGTTGCAGCGAATCTTCCAAATCAGCTTGAAGATGCCAGTATTAACAATGAGTGATAGAGACGTCCTCGTAGCTTAAGGGCTCAAACACAGGGCACAGACAGAGAAGTTTTGTAATTGCGTTCAAATTTCACATAGACTGTCTTACTGGTTTTTCTAGCAACAAAACAAAACAACA
Organism: Istiophorus platypterus; assembly: GCA_016859345.1. Taxonomy (NCBI): domain Eukaryota; kingdom Metazoa; phylum Chordata; class Actinopteri; order Istiophoriformes; family Istiophoridae; genus Istiophorus; species Istiophorus platypterus. Next base: position 17,148,983 of record CM029114.1, on the reverse strand, counting down.
AACATTTATCTACTCTTTACTCCATCTACCCATCCATCCATTAATCCATTAGTCCATCCATCGAGATTGGCCTGAAATGCAATATTTTACCCTGATGAAGTCTGGGAAATAGCATAAGCTTCTCTCAGTAACATCCAATTAATATTGTACTATTACGTGGTAATTTCTGAGATTAATATAATAGATAGAGAATATGGTTTAAGTAGACAAAGGACCATGATGCACACTTTCAGCAACTTTACTGTCACAAAGGATACGGTTAATGCGTGGAGCTTGTGTCTGGTTTGTATTTATTAATGCAAACTACAAAGGTAATCTTGTATGTATACTCCCACTCTATTATTAGTCATTTCATCAACTTTTATACCTATTTATTCTGCGGAGCTGTGCATCATCTTAAGAACACATTTAATTTCTTGAAAAACAGAAACACACATAGAGTATGTAATTGTGTAAGCCATTGCACAAAGGCTTTAAGTGTAAATACGTAACGTGGAAAAGCTCATCGAAGGTTTTTAAATTTAAGATTTGATTACCTAATTTAAGAAAGATTTTCTAGCTCTAGAGAGAGGCTTCTGGTTTTCAGTTGGTTTTGCATTTGTTAAACATTGACCCCATCTAATTCATTAGTTCTTTTGATGTGATGTCTCTATCACCACCAGGTCAATAGTAGGCAAAGACTAGATAAGGCAGAGGGATTAGTAGAGATTTAATTGTGCATGTTGCCAAAAAAAAAGATGTACAAATACAAGAGTTTAGACAATACCTCATTTCACATTTGTATCTTGCTCTGATATTTCTTTTGGTACCAGAAAAAATAGTGATCACATCCTGACACATATACTGTATTAGTTTGTTGTAACAATATCCATGTGCAGAAGGAAATGCTGTACGTGGCACGCCCCACATTTTTGATAAAATAGCCAACGTTCATTATGATGTGTGCATACAGAGCAGGGAACTTCTGCTTTTACAATAACCATAAACCCAGTGTGATAGGAATCAGAACACTAACCATAAAAAGACACTACAGCTAAAGCCTACAATCAGTGCCCTGCAGAGATCCACTGAGCTGCCCCTGTTACAGTTTGTGAAAATTCGCTGTTTTATTGAGTAGCGAGTTACTTGCTACCTGTACACAGCCAGTCTAAAAAAGAAACATTTTTTTTTTTCGCACTGCTTTTCTTCTTTGCTCAAGAAACATATTCTGCACAATTTAGAGGTTTGCTCTTCTTCTGCTGAGCTCCTCACTTATGGCTCTCGCGGGAGGAAGGGGTAGCATTGATTACATTCTTCCATTTTCCTGATGTCATAAGGCACCCCTAATGCTGTGCTAAGCACTGCAACCATGCCACTGATGGCTGGAATCAGCAGTCAGAGTTACTGAGAAGGGAAAGCATGAAGAAGGCTGAAAGGGCAAGTGTAAGAGAATAATGTGAAGTAATGCTCAGCCTAGGATGTGTTTAATAGCCCTGCTCAGTGAGCATTCCTCTTTCACTTTGACTTCTCTTCAAGGTTTGACAGTTATCAACTTAAAGTTGCTGCATTAATAATAAAGAATGAAAAGAATGCACAAAGTTCAAGTAAATTGAAGATGTTGCAGTAGGAGGGAAGTGAATGGTAATACCTGGCTGTTAACCTGACCTAGGACTGAGCAACTGTGCTGAACTGAGAACAGGATTGGTTGCGTAGTTATATCAGTTGTGTGTTTATGAGCAAATATTAAAGGAAATTCATACAGAACTGGCTAAGTCCAATAACTAATTCATCAAGTGCTTGTAAATCTTATTTTACAACATGGTTTTAAACCTAAGACAGTTTTTGAAAAGCCAAAAACAAGCATTGCCTGGTGCAACAAGAGCCAGTTTTCCTAAGAAAGTGTATACTGTACAGCTGACCCAGGATAAACATTTTTAAATGTCAAAAATGGAGGAATAACTTATCTCAGCACTGAGTCATCTCTGGATTTTTTTAAAAGGAAAAGCTTAAAACTTGGCAGTTGCACAAAAAAAAACAAGATAGTGACTGAAACTATTATTATTCCTTCAATTTGCATTAGAAAGTAAAAAAAAGTGAAACGTCAAGTCCATTTGTATAGCCCAGTATCAGCCCAGTATAGCTATACAGAAGGTCATGGTTACATGTTGTATCCTGAGCATCGTGAGTCATATTTCTCTCACCTCTTCCGGTCATTATAAAGGCAGTTAAGGAAAAAATCCAGGAAGTTAAGTATTGTGTACACCCCTCATGAGAATTTGGTCCATTTACGTTACACAACATTACACGAGTCATTAGTGCCAATATTTTTGACCAGTCAACTGACCACATCTTTAAGGCTACAAAGTAACATTTCAGTTAGGGTGGTTAGTCACATCTGCCTTTGTTTATACAGCAGGAAGCATTTTTAAATCTGATGTATATGTGTTTGTTCCAACAAAAAACATGGAGGCTTCAATTCTTTTTGAGTTAACTTTTTGAGTTAAGTTCTAGCACAGCTTAGTCATTAAATCTCATTGAGGCTGAGCTTTGGTGGGGCTTTGGGGGAAAGGAGGGGGTGGGGGTTAACAGCTAAAGTCTTCAAGAGGAATTAGAAACACAGGAATTATGAATGCCAGAATCTTCAAGGCTCTGATGCATTGGGAGATCAACAGCTCATGTAATCCAGTAATCCCAAATGGTTTTAAGAAAGCACTCCATATCTGTCATTTTAAAGCCTCACAACTTCTGTTTGGTGTTATTTTGTTCTGTAAAGATCATTAATGTAATGAGCTGCATAATAACTATTCCTTTTGGATTGGTGGTAACTGGAACATCAAGAAGTGTTTCAGTGATTTTGTGACCACAATTGATTCATCTAACAGAAGTGACGACCAGGAAAAGTGACATAAATCATTCTTTGTTTTGCGCTTGGTGACATTGCACCTTTGATATTATCCAGGCGCTATAAATGAAAAAAAAGTTTCTTTGATTGGGATCATTTTTCAATCTAAAAAAAGTGTTGTCCAGTTCTTGAAGTTGTCTAATCCTTCAATGTCACCAACTGCCAGATTTGGAGATAAATGCTTTTCCCCTCAATGCGACAAAATCTACTTGACTAATTACCATAGTAACAGGTTAAGACTGTGACTCAAAGGCAACTGGAGCAAAGAAATTCGGTTGAGTTCAATTTAACATACTAAACAACTTCAGCAGTTTACTGCAAATCGTGATAAAGCCATGGATAAGCTGAGAGTTAGGAGTAATCTGGTCCCCACAGTAATTAAGTACAGGATTGAACTGGACATACTTTGTAAATAAGCTGCAGCACTGCTGTCATGCAGGGCAGGGAAGCCTGAGAATCTGACAATTGTTTTTCCCTGCAAAATGAGACAGTGAGCTGAAGTTTAACAATTAGGTTTGTGTATTGCACATGAAAACCAAAACCAGATTACAGACAGGGCAAAACATAAACCTGCCCCACCTACTCTACTAAAGATCTTCACTGGTCCAAATAACCTCAGGTTTATTTTGTGTCATTTTTTATAATTTATAATTCCGGTTTACTGAAAGCTGACTCTTATTTTTGTAGTCTTGACCTTTATTCCTATTTATAATTGTAACTCTGTACCATTTTAATTGCTAAGGTCTTTAAATACAGCAACATCACTCAGAAGAAGTCGGATAGGGCAGGGGACTCAAATGCTCTGACAGTCACACAGGTTTAAACCAGTCCGGGTAACTTTTTATTTAATGTTTTTTTTTTATGGGTCTGTAATTTTATAAGTACACAAGGTTTTTTCACATATGCAGTAGTACACCCTAAGACCTCTGTGGAGTTACCCTTAAACCGAACCTAACCACAGGTGTGGCAGATTAGAAAATGCACAGATGAATCTTGTTCTGTTGTTTGTTTCTTGTTAGATATATCATTTTGGAGGGCACCGTCAATGGCCCCTCTGAATTTTGGTGTTTAGGAATTATTGGAAGCAAGTTTGAAAAAGTACTTGCTTGAATGTATTTTTTTTAATTGTTTTTTTTTTTTTTTTTTCAAGTTTCAACATACAATATAACATACTGCAGGTACAAACAAAATGAGATATACCTGAGATACAAATGAGACCTTAGCAACCTTAACAGTAAAAACCAACGGAATACTTGCAAGCAAATTAGTAAAAGTATAGATATAACAATTAATTTATATATATGATTAAAGTAAAAGTTAACACCTTTCTTTATGTTCCCCTAATCAGCATAGACAAGAAGTATATAAATTCAATAAATGAATTATAAGATACTATAATGTAGCTGTATGCAGATGCAAATGTTTATTAATGTATTTGTCAGAAAAAAATGACTTCTCCTGCGGGAACCAATGTGTCGGAGCTGCTGTATTAACAGATATCAACAACCAAGTGGTAAAACACTGATGTAATGATTGAAAATATGTCCTTAGAGGAGAAACTGACAAATACTGAGTGCTATATTATAGTTTGTTATAAACTATTTATTGGTTGAAAGGTTATAAATGATAAATGGAGAGCTCAAACTAAAGTAAAAAAAACAAAACAAAAAAACAAAGAAAAACAAAGCCGCAATTTTTTTTGATACTTCTTCTGTTTTGCTATGTGTTTGTGTAAAGCAGAGGTGGTATTGACATTAATGTGGTGTGTGAAGGTCAACTGAGTAAGTGTTTTCTTACTACCAAGTTATTATTTGTGATACAAGCTATCCTTAAGTGTGTGTGTTACTGGCATATATCTCAAATCTTCACAATTATTTGACTGCTTCCCATGAAATGGCTATTGAAATCACAATAAGACAGAAGGAAATCCTTAACTTGGTGAGAGTGACTCTTCAGAGCATAATAGATAAAAGTGTTTCCCCTGTGGCTATTGCCATGGAGAATGAACTGTATCAAAAAGACATAATGAGCTCATGGCTAAATCAGTGTGAATGTTGAATGCAGTGAAATGAAGCATAGAAACACTGCTGCAACATATCAAAGGCATAACGTACAAGCCTCCACTTGTGGCAGCTTTTGCTGCATCATGAATAGGCCTTCACTCCCCATCTTTCCATTTCTTTCGCTTCCTCTTGCTCGTACACGCTCAAATACACACACACACACACACACACACACACACACACACACACACACACACACACACACACACACATATTCTCTCTTTGTCATTGAAGTTCCAGAACACTCCCTCCACACTGATAAGATTTTAGCCTTCCTGGTTATACACACTCATAATTTCTAATCATTAACAATCTGCACACAGGGAAAAGTCTGGAGGAGGATAAATTTGCACGTGAGCACCATAAGGAAATTGCAGGCACTGGAGAAGCACTGGAGAGAAGATCAATCCTCCTCAGGTCAGTTCCACTCGTACACAACCCAGTTTTTAGATTTCACACAAATGATGCTTTGAAAGTATGGATGATAAATCAGCCTCCTAGGATCAATGTTTCAACCTGCCTGAGATGTGTTTTATTGTGACTTTTACAGTTAAATGCAAAAGTGCTAACAATGGACATATTGTTACATATACTTTGGCTTGTACCTGCTTTCACTTTGACAACACAAGGTGAGTGTGACTATTTCTACTTCATTAGAAGGGAACTGAGGTTGGGGGTTGGTGCAATATTAAGAAGAGGTTTCATATTTTAATAAGATGTAATAGTTTGATTTTATACATAATGATAACAACAATAAAAAGCTATTGGTTCAATTTAAACCAATATCTATCTCTATCTCTTTCTCTACAGATTTGGTTGAACTAAGCGTGAACCCCAACATTTCTGCAGGGTGTGGCAAACAGGTTATCCTAAATTGCAAAGTGTCCTCACAACTAAATGGACTCTCAATCAAATATATGGAGTGGTCCCACAACAAAATGTCTTTATGTTTTGTGAACAGCGCGGGATACATGAACAGTACCAAATGTAGATTAAACAAATGCCATTGTGAGTATACAAAAGGAAACTTGTCCCTCATCTTTGAAAAAATGCAGCCCCTGGATATCGGAAACTACGGATGCAAAATTAGATCTAACAGAGGATTTGACTATCGAAACACAATTGTGGCATTACAAGGTCAGAGTCCATATCTATTCCTACTTTAGCAAACAGTATTATGTTATTACAACATCCATAGAATTGCTGTATTAAATGTGCTAAAGAAAAAAGACAGTGCAGTGGAGGCATAACTGTTTTCTCAGAGGTGGCCTGTGGAGTGCAAAGAAACAAAAACTATGTTTACTTTACATTGTGTTACTCACCAAAACAGACTGGGAAAACACCATGGCACTGCGAGTGTTTCAAAACTGTCTTCACCGTCTCTAAGTAAAAGTAGTAATACTACCATGTAAAAATTGTCAATTACTAGTAAGATTCAAACTTGTATTCAAATTTTTGCTTATGTTAAATTGCAGTTATTAACAGCAAACTCTATGATAAAAGCTCTCATTACAAATAATGGCCACATTGTTAGATTTTCACATACATTATAACCAATGCACTGATGTTGCTAATGGTATAAGAACCATTTCCTAGCACTTGCTGACAAGGTCAACTTAGTAAAGTGTTTATGAATTATCACTATTGGCTAAACGATCTTTGAGCTTTCAGGTTGTAAAAAAAAACATTCTCTTGCTGGCATTTGTCCTCTTCCAACATGACATTTGCTTTGCCTTTATTGCTAATTCTTTAGATCATCAAGAAGACCCCTCTTCTTCTGTAAAAAACTGCAGAGCATCTGAACCAAATTGAACCAACTCATTACTTCATTATTTACAAATACCTACTAATGGCTCACTATTGGTGGATTATTGTAGCTGAAGAACACTGTGTAAATGACTTCATAACATTTTAAATGCAAAACAGGTGGCTTATGAGAAAATGAGCCTCCAGGTCTGCATAAGTTGTTAATAAATTATTTAGATTGGTCTTCAGCTCTTTTGCAGAAAGTAAATGGTTGATTTTGCCAATTAGTGGATCTCTACTAATGAATTAAATATCTCCTCAGCCATAAAGCAAAGCAAGTTATGGTGATGGAAGAAGAACTCAAGCAAAACTTTTTTTTATTTTTTGCAACTTGGCAACCCAAAGGCTGTCCTTTTTTAATGTGTTATGGCTAATCTATAAAGCATTAATAAATGATTTATCATCCAGTTGATAAAGACACAAGTAACAAATTGTCTTGATAAAATACAGTTTAATGTAAAGGCTAACTGAGACAAACTCATCATGTGGTTTGTCTGTGAGATCTCAATATGTAAAGTAACCAGTAACTATAATTGTGAAATAAATTTAGTGGAGTAAAAGTACAATATTTACCTTTGAAATGTAGTGCAAAGTGTAAAGCAGTATAACATGGATATGCTGAAGTGATGTACAAGCACCTTACAACTGCAGTTCAGCACAGTAAACAACTAAATGTACTTTCCACCAGTTGTGAATGATAATTTGAGTTGTGGTTGTCTTTTGAGGGTTTCACATGTTATGTGAGAGCATCAAGTGTCCATAATGTTTTGTACATCACAAAAATTTTAAAACACTTCTCTGGTTTTCCCCTCAGAGTGTAGTGGGAGTGGCAAGGGAGTTTTTACAAGTTCAGGTCCCGCTTGCACCTTCAACAATGTCTACCCAGACGGAGATGTGAACTGGTTTAACGGCTCCCACAGTCTCTCAGATGGGTCTATGAAGCACCAAACTACTAAACGTGTGGAGGCAGGGGGCTGGCTGTCTATTCATAGTATCCTGGAGCACAAAAGGTCAGATGTGCACTACAACTGTTCCTTGAAGAGCATCGGATCTGGTAGATACATTGAGAGTATTTTGGTTCAATCACAACAAAATGGAATCACTTCACAGGGACCTATGGGGACAGTTCTGGGTATTTCCATCTTACTTGCTGTCACACTGAAATAATGGATCCACCAGAGTAAATCCACATCACTGAGTGTGATAAGATGTTAGGGTGAAGAGGTGATCAAAGCCGGTTAAGAAAAATGAGTAACAATGGGGTACTGAGATTTATGTATACTTCAGACATCAAGGCTAAGCAATGTAATGTAAATGAATCATTTTGCATGGTCCAAAGGTGTATTATTCTTTGCTTTCACTCTTGGCATAAATGAACAAGGAAATCACAAACTGTTGAGAGATAATAACAAGGGAGCTGTTAATAATTAACATGGCATAAAATGTTAATATTTTTAAAAAAAGAAAAAAAACACACATAGAAACACCCCCCCCCCAACACACACACACAGAAAAACACAGAAACACACTTTTGATTCAGTTCAGATATAAACTGATTAGCCACAGGTTATTTTCAGGAGTGTATATTTATTTTTGAAAGAGTAAGATTCAAATATCAGATGACAGGTGTGTCCACACACACAGGAACTCTCAGTCATGCAAGAACTCTGAGGTTTGCGGTAGGATGCTGCCCTCTGGTGAACCAGTTATGATCCGTTATGTGCTATGTGTGGCTGCCCTATAACTGAAGGGAGGGCAAAGGTTTGTTCAGTGAATGTAAAAAGTGACACTTAAAAAAACAATAGACTTTTTTTTCTGTAGAAACCTGTTTCATGAAACCTTTCCACAATGAGGTGAAATCCAGACTGAAGGGGGTTATTGAGAGGTATTGAGAAAATATGTTTTTCGTGATTTATATATATATATATATATATATTACAGACAGTCTCACTGTGTACTTCTGAAAAAAAATCTGTTCTGTGTAAAACTGTATAATTTATTCATTTTTTTTTAAATCTGACCAGCAGTCACAGACTGGGTACAGCAGACATGATTAAGAAGACAAATACATCTTCAAGTGGCCCTCTGCCACTTGTCTCCCACTGCTCAAGGTTTGCATTTCATTTCCAAGGCTGAAACATTTCTGTTTTTTAAGGCTCAGTACAGCTTCTTCAGACATGAAAACTCGTGAAGTCTTTTCGAGTCAGAATGACTCCACTAAGGGTCTCACTAAATCAGTGCTAAACAGTGGCAGGTTGAGCTTTTAGCTAGACACTGTCACGGCTGACAGCTGGGTAAATGAGAATAAGGTCACCTTGACTGTTCCAGAGCCCATGGATGCACACACACAAGCTGTTCAACAGTCCAAGTGAGACGTTAGATATTTCTCTTGTTTTCTTTAAGGTGTTTTGAAGAACAGTCATCTCTCAGTAACATTGTTTTATGAACTATAACTACTGGCATTTTTTTTTAAATATTTCTGCTGACAAAAATGAAATAAAATTAAAAATTAAAGCAAGGCCTCTTTCCTTTTGGATGCAGATCGGAGTAAGTTTAAATAAAATATTGTAAAATCTTTTTATGTTTTTTAAAGCAGGAAATTTCTGTCACTGAGATATGGCTGTACTGAATATTACTCATCTTCACAAGATTTAACTGCTTTTTTTCTTCTGCTTCTTGATTTTCATTTTAGATGACACTGCTGTTTACAAAAAATCCTATTAAATAATAACAATGAAAGTTTAAGGAATGGAGCCTTTAAATGGAAATAAAGAACATTTATTAGTAAAATGACTTGTGGTTGTTTTCTATATGGCAATAACATATTGGAGGTCAGCTTAATCATTTGGCTTCTGCCAAATGAATAAATGTAAATGCGAGTAAGGGTGATTTCAAAAGATTGCCAAAATCAAAGATAGAATTGGGGTTCTGAATGTATGGCTTTGGCATATTTCTTTTAAGTCTGTCTAAATAGAAAAGATCTATACCAACAATATTCCTGATAACTGATGCGTCTCATAATTCGAAGTGTGCAAACAAACCTCAAACAAAATTTAAATATGGGATTAATTCATACTTTTTGGATGTAGCAGAAAGTGAGATTTTCTTCAATGCTTGATCATAGTCGCAACATGGGGGTAATTTAGAAGGTTTAAGGTATACTTTAAAGTTAAAATTATACTTTAAAGTTAAAATGAAGCTGCTCCTCTCTAGTTGAGTTTCCAAGTTCCTTCTTGACTATGTAATGATAAGAAACATCCTCAGTATTAGTTGATGATCAGATCTCCTTTTTCCTCTGAGCACTTTAAAGACCTCATACATGCGTTAACGTTGACCCAAGCCAACATGGACAAGATGTCCTTGAATTTCCTCTCCCATAATAATTGGAAATATAAACATCTGCACCTCCACTTGAAATGCTTAAACTGCTGATGAATATCATGATATCATCACCAGCTATTGAGAGAACCTTGGGATGAGATTGCTCGGTCAAGTGCGATTCAGATCATAGCCCAAAAATTACAGTAGAGAAATCTTCTCCACATCAGAGCGTCATGGTTTCCAGTTATTACCGATACAACAAACTGCATCAGTCTCTCTATGTACTTGTAATATCCACCTCAAACCACAAGAGGGACCAAGTTCTACACCTAAAACTCATCCTCTTAAGTAAATATGATTCCAACCTGCATATTAATGCTGAACTGCAGGGTTCAAAAAGGCCAAGTTACTGATGAGTGAACCCAGACAACCTTTTCACTGTGCAACAAATGGTTTTCTTCATTATGAATTGTTGTAAAGACTGTTATAGGTGTATCTTATAATAAAGCATAAACCTAAAGAAAAAAATGCGAATGGCATTGCTATTTGTAAATGCATTTCTCCTTGCAAAACTGTTTTATGTTTTGTTATGGATTTCATGTTATGTTGACATAGTTATAGGGGAATGAAGTTCTGTTGTTGTTTTGACTATCCGGCAGGATTTTCTTTGTTACCTAAGGAAACATGATCCTTGTTTCTGCAAGAGGCCCTGCTGCTTTGTTACATCATCTCTCTATGTTTGAAGTTTGCATCTCCTGTGAGCACCTCATCTGGGCAAAGTACACAGTGGGAGGTTTTTGGTCTATTCACTAAGGTGCTTGTGTGTGTGTGCACACGCGCGTGTGTGTGCGCACGTGTGTACGTGTGTACGTGTGTGTGTGTGTGTGTGTGTGTGTGTGTGTGTGTGTGTGTGTGTGTGTGTGTGTGTGTGTGTGTGTGTATGTGTGTAAACAGGGGCTTCAGGTCAAGTTCCCATGGTAACTGAAAGGTGTCTTACTGTGTGCCCCGGGCTTCATCTGTGTGTGTGTGTGTGTTTGTGTGTCTGGCCAATTATCCCAGTGGGCTGTTATCTCCTCTCAGAGAGGTTTACATTATCACCCTGACAGCCTGGTGGTCATTGGTCAGGTGAGCGGCCACAGCTGGTTATATCATACACAAGAGCAAAGAGTGGGGGGAGGTGGACGGATCAATAGAGACATGATAAGAAACTGACTGACCGACAAACAGCAAGACAGGACGGATAGATGGGTCAGAGAGTGGGAGAGGACAGAGGGATGGAGGGATGGAAAGAGGAGATAAAAGACAGATTCTGTCAACAAACAGCAGAGATTTATGTGGAGCACTGATAGCCTGTTACCTAACATTACGGCAAATGGGAGTTGGCCTGGGATTAATTGCCCCAAGAGCTGGTGTACACAGGGATCAGTGTCGTTGGTGACAGTTGTCGCACGATGTCTGACTTCTGTGTATTTTCTCTCTCCATTTAAAACGCTCTTATAATTTTAACACTGCTTATAATTTTAGATCATGTACATTCTGCTCACTCACACTTTATGCATATTTTATAAAATGCACCAATGCGTTTGTATGTATGTGTGTAAAATCAAAGCATTTGTTCACAGACTGCAGCACTGTATATTTTCCTTTAGTTCAGCATTAAGAACAAAGTCAGTTCATCTACTTAAGTAAAAACAGCAGTAACACACCATGAAAATATTTAATTGCAAGAAAAAGGCCCGCATTAAAAATTTAATTAGTAGAAAAGTATAAGAAACAAGATGTTCTAGAATGTCAAAGGTAAACCTACTTGAGCAGTGGCCCATTTCAGTGTTATATTAATGGATCATTATTATTGATGCAATCATATATGGGCAGTTATTTGATACTGTCGTTGGTTGAGGTGGAGCTAAGCCTTAACTTCTTTATATACCGTTGGATAGTTTGATCTATAACAATGCATTATATTTTATTAATCTGAAATTAGCACCAGAATAAATGTAGAGTAATAAGTACAATATCTCCCTCTAAAATGCAGTGCAATAGAGGTAAACAAAAACACACAAAGCAGTGGTATCTCAAACACCGAACGCAGTCTAATGTCTGTACATTCGATAAATGTGTCAGGCAACAATGCAGGAGGTTTAATTTAACGCTTCATCCCTCCTCCACATTATCAACATTATATAGCAGATCAGAGAGCGTCGGTGACTCAAACATTTCCAATACTGCCTTCGCCGAAATAATTCTAACAATGTCTTGTTATTCTCCTCTGATGATTTTCACAAGGTGGTCAGACAAAGTAATACATTTTCTGTACATTCAGTGTTGATTCAGGCTCCTGAAAGGCTGTTTTATATAACAGCTGTTGCTTTATAGAGCATTACTTGAATAACCCATTGGGATGTGCCTCAGCTGCTTTCATTTCTACTATGAGAGGTTGTGATGCCATGAAAGTTAAAGTTACAGCAGGAGAAATGGAAGTGTTGAAAGATATGAATAGGAATAAACATCAATGTAAGCTCTTAAGCTTCGTGCTAACGCTGATGCCCCAGTTATTCGCTGTAGTCGCAGACCAGCAACAAAGACTGTTAAGTGAATGAAAGATGAACTCATTCATCTTAAGACACCACCTATAGAAACCTCCCAACAGAGTCTTCTTACTGTCATGAATATTACAACTAGTGCTGAGATGTAGAATGTTTGCATACATATTGCTTATTAAACCTTACTTCCAGGTTTGACAGCTAAGATGAAATATGGGCGTTAACTTTTGACAGAATAAGCTTAGAAGTTGTTCAAAAGTGTCCTCGTTTGATCACTCCAAGATTTTTTTTCACTCAATTTCTCCAAAGTATATACAAATAAGGATGGCATATGGCACTTAAATCATTCCATGCCCAAGGCCTAGAGCCCACTTGTGACATTACACTCTCATACCCATGTTCCTTCAACTAAGCTTTATAGAAAGCTACGGTATATGGTGAAAATGTATAAATGAATGAGAGATAAAATAAAAGGATTTAAATTTAGTTAGAATTTAAATTACAATTCAGTCCCTGGGAGACTGCACGTTATAATCCTCACCTGTCAAATCAAACTCTCATTAACAAAGCTTTTCACAAGATCCAAGTGACACGTCCAATGCAAGTGCAGAAAATTATACATTAGCAATTTAGAATATCGACTGTAACTTTGCAGTAGTAGTGTACAACAACGAGACTAAAAAGGTTTCAAGTTGTGGAAATAGGAATTACTTATAGGGCCCCATTGATCCCTGTGGTTAAAACAATTATATTTAGAATTATGTTTTATGTAAATTTTCAAATAGCTCACTCACTTTGAGACAGATTATGATGTAGGAGTTGTCTTGAAGTCCTCCACACATGCTGATATTGTGCTTTGGGCCACGCATGTAACAACCAGTTTAGCAAGCCTTTCTCATGGTGGTTGTTCTACCATGCACAAAATCACAGGTATAATGAGCAACATTACTGATGGGTTAATTTCATTTAGGTGTAGCAACAGTGCCGTCTCTAAATTCCATTCTACATACTAATTAAAATAATACATATGGTCATAGTGCACCTTTTTTCAGTAAGTATATCATACAAAAATACAGACCATGTGCAATTCAATCAAGAAAGACACAAACTGAATGAATGCAGAATCTTTTTTTTTATAAAGGCTTTGGTGTTGACCACAATGATTAAAGAGATGTATGAACAGCAGCCAATCCAAGATCCCATCCAAAAGTGAAAATTAAAGTTTGCTTACCACAATTATAATGAAACCAGGGAGTTATTCTCAGACGAGCCCACCTTTAATTATCTACCAATGAAAAAATTAGAAGAGGGTAAAACACTACTCAAAAACAACAAAGGCTGAAAAGTAGGACAGCTACAAGTGCCATGCAAGAATGAATTTTAGCACAAGATTCCATGTAAACTGAAGGTACGTTATGAAAAGTATCAGGGATGGGTACTAGTAGATGAAGGCCAGTAAATGTAAGATGGGTGCTGGTAGATGAAAGCCACTGAATAGCTATATATGAATACAGCACAAGAAAAATAAAGGGCAGGAAATAACATGTAGGTTTTAGACAAAGATTGGATTGTGAAAGACAGTAGACTAAGCATAAATAAATAACTCTGATGACTTTGAATGTCACCAGAAATTCCCGTATTGATAATCTGGGATCGGCAGTTTTGATTTTGTTAAATAATGCAATGTTTTGATCATTTTCTGATGAAAATCCTTGCCCAGTAGGATTTTTGATCTCAACCTACAGGATATATTAGTGGTAGAAGAAATGAATGGCTTACCCATGACAGATACAGGAAGGATGCTGGCAAGCTTATAAATGGGAAGTGCTTGGCTAGAATGCCCAGTTGTGGTGTCTGGAAGAGGTGGTGCTGTTAAAGATCCTCGGCACTGATTTGACAAGAAAGGTGACAGATTTTCTTGTGCTCGGAGGCGTTAATTCAGGTCGGACATGGTGTTGGTGAACTGATGGATTGCTGACAGGAGAGCCAACCTATCAGATGTTGGATTTGAGTTGGACCTTTCACACTTGGCAGGTTGAAGGAGTAGAGATTACTTTTATGTGCACTTGTGGCCTTGGGCTTGAGTTGGTGTCTTCATCTTTGACAAGGGCTGACTGCCCAAGAAAATCCGAAAGCCATGTCTTTAAACTGGAACACATGCAAGCCAGGTGGTGGAGTCAGACCTAAAGTACCTTTTGGCTAAAAGGTTGTTCCATCTGGGCTCATCTGGGATACAGACACTGGCTTCTGCATGGAATGGGGGTGTGTCACTGGGAGGTGCTGGGTGAAATAGCAGATCGACTGAGAGTTCAGCAGGATCTGCTGGGCCCTCTTCAGGATTCTGAAGGTGAGAGAGGCAGAAATCAGCAAGCCAGTGTAGAAAAACAGGATAACTCATGACAGAGTCAGCAATGGTGATTTGGACTGAGCCCTGTGAATGGCAGCCAATGCAACCTCCCCCACAGGTGCATTTGATTGGGCCTTGACATTTTGGGTCTAGGGGCAAAGTAGTGGGTGGCATAGACTGCAATGACAGGCAAGAAATACAACATTGGTTAGGTCTTTTAAATATTCTTGAGCTGAGATGATCTATAGATGATAGAGCCAAAGTTGACTCTAAAATTGTACCAGGAAGCCCCGCTGGCATCTGTTTGCATAGGTTCAGGGATTGTTTCCTCAACTAGGGCTGTTATTCACATCATGAAAGGAAAACTGATCATTTTTTTTAGATCAAAGCCCAAATAAAGTGGCAATTTTAAGGGATTGTCTAGATTTTTTTTGTACCCAACACATTTCATTAGTTCATATAAACCAGTTATTAGTCTCAAAATTGATTGTGTGAAATTGATCGATTTCCAGGATCCTTTCTATGAAATATGCATAGCTTATTGATCAGTTCTGAGTGATACAGAATCAATATGTCAACACTGTTCTGTGTAATTGCATATAAATGTATGAAACCAAGCTAAGGAATGGCCAGTGAGATTGAGAGGGTGGACTGTAAGAGAACAGACTGAGCAAGATTTAAATCAAACCCCTTTGGATCTTATAAGGATCAATAAAGCTTCATCTACCATACTTGTTACATAACAATTCTCTCTGGAGGATTGCAATCCCCTCCAGGTCTCACACAAATGGACTTTTTATCCCACATCAAAAAGTCATCTCTGTCTCCTGGCCATGTATGTTACTTTCCCATTTATCTTATTTTTTCAGGTCCAATGAGAAGGAAGAATTTTCTGGTAATTTGTGCTCATTCTCAGTGTTTTCCATCAATCTTTAGGTCTCACTGACCACCATCCATTCTCTGCATGAGTGGAGGGGTCAATACACTAGAGGCAAAACTGATGTCTGACTGACATGGGTCATTGTGCTTGGAAAATTATGCCCAGATGGTCTTCATTACTCAGAGAACCACAACAGCTTTACATTATGTTCCAATGCTTCAGTTTCCTGACACTGTTTGTGTCTGTGTAGTTATGTAATCTGCGCATTTCTGTAACACCTGGCAACAGGGTCTACCAAACTGGCAGACCCCACTCTGCATCTTCGCATTTTCTAGTAATTGCTTGAGAGCTAGAAGAGGCTGGTAAGCTTTTTTGTATTATCAAGGAGATAGCCATATCCATTAGATCTGAGTGCTGTGTTTTCTAAGTACAACAGAACACTTTGAAGTGATGGAGGGCGTAGGAGGAAGGAGAGGTGGAGTGGTTTGGTGACTGGGTCCGATGTGGTTCCCAATTATGGTGAAAATGGGACAAATGGAGGGTCCCCTTTGAAGACTAGGGAACCTTAAATAGAGGTGGTTTACTCTTCAAAGGGGATCATCCTCCTAAGATGACAGAGCCAGTTTAAAAGCCGATCTGAAGTGATGCTATATATCACAGTATGGAAAAATAATCCTTGGGATTTAGTGTGATCAATCTTTTTTTCACTTCCCATTTGCTGGAAGATGGCTCTTTCTCAGTGTTCAGGTACTAGTATGGGAAAGGCCTCATAAACGACTGACAGTTTGACTTCCATCTCATCACACTTTTCATTTTATATATAATTACCTTTTGTTTTGATGTATTTTTTTGCACAATGAAGTCTGTCTTATGGGTGATTGGTTTTTATGGTGTGTTCTTGGTGTTGTTAAATCCCGAAAAATGAAAACCACCTAACTGGTGAGATAGAGGCCAAGACAGAGGTTATGACACAACAGAAATCAAATGCCATTTGGGTTGATCTTTCACAGATTTTCATTTCTGATTACCTGTACTAAAATGACTCTTGTTTATACAATTAGTTGTCCTTCTTGAAAGATTTAATATGATATTCTCCACTGGTAAATGAATAAAGCCATGACAGTCAAAACGGAAAGGATTTTTTTTTTAAACTGTTGCAAGGGACTTAAAGAAGGCTGCTGTTCTGGGATTACTTCCAGCCATCAGGATAGGTGACACCGAGCCATTTAGGAAAAAGAAAGTAGAATTGTTTTATAAATGTATTTTTAGAGAATTCAACCAAATTGCTCCCTCACTTCTACAACACATCTCAAAAGTCACATTACAGAAGCGAGAACCAGCAGACGTGTTAATTAAATGTTAATCATAAATAGAGATACTACAGGCGATTATACACATCACACTTTTAGAAAAACCTTCCTCGGTCCTTGTGAAATAAATACACACTTTCTGTTCACACACACTTTGTGTTATGGACAAGTCAACAGTGAACCATCTGATGCAAAAGACACTGAGAGGAGAACAAAGGAAGCACACAAGAAAATGTTCCTCTCAAACACATACACAAGGTAAACACACGCAGTGCATGCATGCATTTGCACATGGCACGTGCAAGCATACAAGCGGACAGATACACATTCAAGTGGACATGCACACAAGGGAAAAACACAGTCATCCACACAAATGCATGTTTCACACAACCACCAGACATCAGGATTCTGTTGACAGTGATTTAGTAGGAAAAAATTTGCATCTTTTCATGATCAGAAAATAGTCTGATTTCATTCACAAGTCCTATATTTGGACATTGTTAACAGTGTTTCACAGATGCACATACACACACACACACACACACATACATACAACCACACACACACACACACATACACACACACACACACCCACAAAACTGACACGTGCAGTACATGACACAAACAACAGACCTCAGTTTTATTTACACATAGACACCACACACACGCAAACACACAGAATGCAAATGCAAATATGAAGAAATATACACATATATCTGTCCACTAGAATAACTATTCATTTTGTGTCAGTCAGTGTTCTGTTATACAGTATGCACCAAATGCGCCAAAGCAGATCTGTGCACAATACGATCTGGACAGAGGGTTGTTCATATATAAGTGGTCAGGACATGAGATATATCCACCTGTGTTTTTTTTACAATAAATCCTAAAAACTAAAGGGGTAATTGAAAAGAGTGATCTGCAACAGGTCATGAGTCAGAGATTCAATTTCAACACTCATACACTGAAAGAAGGAGACACTTTCCACATCTCTCAAAGCAGAATTTACATATTTATCTGATTTATCCAAATGTGTGGACACAACACAACAATAACAGTTTTTCTCAAGCTCTGACACCAAAGTTACAAAAAATAAAGTAAAATTGTTTTTTTCAAAATTACTGTCAGTACAATTTTATTCCAGAAAGAAATAAAAATAAGAATATACCAGAAATGCCCTAGAAAGTCCAAGACTGTTCTCCCAAGCAAAATAGCAACATCAGTCCCTGGTATTGTTTAGGCTCTCACATCATTTGATTAAGGTCAGGGAAAAATTGTGCTCTGGTTTAATGTTGAAAAATGTTCACATTGATTTCAGACTCAGTTTGTTTATTTACAGTCTCAAAAAC
The DNA here is from genome assembly GCA_016859345.1 of Istiophorus platypterus. Lineage (NCBI taxonomy): Eukaryota > Metazoa > Chordata > Actinopteri > Istiophoriformes > Istiophoridae > Istiophorus > Istiophorus platypterus. The sequence goes on along the minus strand of CM029114.1, from coordinate 17,130,483 downwards.
AACAATCTTGCCCCTGATCTTTACCAAAGTGCTTCTGTTGCCTAAACCTAACCACAGACAGGACTCTGGATGCAATCTCCAGTTCCTGGTGTCACAGTCATGTGCTTTATACTGCCAACCACCTGCTTGCCACTTCAATATGTGGTAACACGTAGTATTTCATTCATTAAAAAAACAAAACATAAATAAATAAATAAATAAATAAAACAGTGACTGAACATAATCCAGTCAGCAACTGTGTTTGCTACCACAACTTAATTGAGAAAACAGTTAAGTACTATATAAATGTAATTACTAGGACACAGGGTCGCAATGTAACGCCAGCAGTAGAACTTTCTATATTAAATGTAACTGATGGCATCTGCTGGTTGCTTGAACTGTCACAGCTAACCAGCTAACTAGCTATCTACACAGCTAATTGCTGTTAACATGTGCAATTTAGCCCAGTGAACAATTAATTGACAGCTTTAATAAGCCAAAGTACAAGTTAAGAAATCTGTCCATACATGTAGACAAAAAGTGAACATTTCCATTAGAAATCTATTGTTTGTTACAGTTCAGAGTTCACTGCTATTTTGAGTCTGTGTTGCAGACTACTGACTTATCAGCCGTTGTGACATAAATGATCAATAGTTACTGCTTTATGCAAATGCAGCTTCAAGGATGGCTATTTGCAAGCACAAACACATTCACTATCTACCTTGCATAGATTAATACCTAACAGAATACAAACATATATGCACATACAGGGGGCACCCTTCTTGAGACCAAGAAATATAAATTATATAAATGTGGATATCTCCCTGTCCTCTATGAGATGAAACAGTGCATGTAAATTACAGAAGAGATCTATGCATAAATGATGCCTTTAAAGGTCAGTCTCAGATCAGATTTTCTTATAAGGCAGTGCCAGGGCTGTGTGTTAGTCAGCTTGTTTTGGAGTTCTTTTGCCACCCAGAGGCCTAAAACCCTTTTCTATAGCTTTAAGATATGGTAAGAGGTGGCGAAGCACCTTGGAATTAAATCCATCATTCAACCATGATAGATTGCTGCCCAGCTGATTGCTTAATTGAACTTTTTTTGCCATGGAAAAAAACGATCCTTCATTTCCAGCCTCATGCTGGCCCGGTCACTTCAAGTTTGCACTGATATATAAAGTAGACTCAAAATAAGGTAAGATTTCATATTGTTTTAGTAGTTTAAGACTCACATATTTTGTAATCCTTTAAGTCTTCATATGAGTAAACATACAAAAAGCCATTCTTTCTGATATCAAATTGGATGCAGATTCTTTTCTCTTTTAATTCACTATTAGGTCAACATAGATTTAAAGAGATGCCATGGCTGAATAAAGAGGTATTCAGGCAGAAAAAAAAGCCCAATGTCAGATAACTGTTTTCAACAACACAACAAACCTAAGGAAAAATCCCAGCTGGAGACTGGCTAGGAGAAGGGTAAATGATGCTGAGGATGACTAAGGCAGCCACTCTCGGGTATTCTGACCTCTTTTCAAAGAGAAGTTTCTTATATGCAATCAATCGGACTTACTTTTCCTTACAGAAGCCCCGTGGAGTTTTTCCAGATGGATTAAGACCTTAAGATTAAGAACTATAGGTTGTTATTTTACACACATGCATGGAAACACACAAACCCGATGAGGAGACACTGCTGTCAAAATCCAGAACCCTCCCTTTTTTTTTCTTTTGAACCCAGAGTCACAAGAGGTTTTTTGTTTGTTTGACCTTTGATATTTATGCTTGATTGATGTTTAAGGACATGCAGAGTGATGGTTAAAGAGGGTGTGAGGGCGCTTAAGCTTCTGCATTCATTTTGAGTTCTATTTTTGTTTTTCCATTCCCCTGTCTTTGTCCACAGAAACCTTAAAATAATCAACTTTTATCTAACGTTTATTTGTGTTCCAAATAGAAAGCTACAAATAAAGGGATGGGCATGTGACTATGTTGTATTTTTCCTAGCTAATTCTGTGCAGTTAAGACATGATTGGTTGTATATACCATTCCACTTTTAAGTAGAGTGAGAACAGGCATACAGGCATGTGAACAGTATGTACTGTTGTTTGTCCTGGAAGAGGAAAACCATACATCCCAGACGCACATCTTTGGAAATCTTACAGGAAAAAGAAAGAGCCCACTCGTTTCTGTGCTGTTATTTAACTTTGAAACACAGATGTCACTGTCATGTCAAACTCAAAAGTGCCACAACTGATATACTGGCAATAAACTGCAGAGGCAACTTGTCACAGGCAGTAAAATCACCCATTGTACATCACAAGACATTGTCAATGACAGGCCTATTTCTCTTTAAAAACATTCTGCAGAAAAAACATAGGGCATATAGGGTTAAAACATAATGTTTACACAATTAACTGATGACAACAAATAATTGCTTCAAGTGCCCATGATATGCACCAAATTCCAGGAAGTGACACAAAAAGCAGGGGTTTACAGTAATGGAGTCTTATCTGTTAGTGAACTGACATTTTTGCTGGTCTACCGAAACAAAAGGGACAGATGCCAAACACCTCCCATGATTGATTCTCGTACTCAGCTCTTTTGTCATGTGCTGTTAACTGGCATGGCAGAAGAGAAGATAACATAGGGAAACACAAGTCAATCAGCTTAAGTCAAAGGGACAAAGATTTACTTTTATTCCCTCACATTCCCAACTGCCATAATCTTTAATCTGATAGGATTGAAGGTTACAAAAATTCTGAAGAGAAGCCCTTGAGTCCATATGAATTTTGTTTAGAGCACCACCCGCATAAATCTAGATAAACACAGACTCAAACATGACTAAAAGTCTGCAGCCGTTCTATTGCTCTGGGTGAGCATGCTAACATGCTCATAATGACAATAGTAACCGATGTGTAGCAGGTGCAGTGTTTACTGTGTTTGCTTGTAGTTGAATGTGTCAGAATGTTAACATTTACCAATTAGCACTCAACACAATGTGCAGCTGATGCTGATGGGAATGTCATTTTTTTTCAGGAATTTAGTCATGAATCAAAATATTGGACCAACCGAAACTTTAACCACATAATTGTGCCAGAAGAAAAGTCACTGGATCACCAAAGTCTTGAGGATGCATCATCTGGGAACCCAAAATGTAGGTAATGTAATAAAACATAATAAAAATGCATGCCAATTCAACCCATAGTTGTCATAACATTCAGATGAAAACCAAAAACATGAACCTTATCATGGCGCTGAAGGAAAAGTCATGGATCACCAAAGTAAAAGCAATTCATCCTCTGGGCAGCATTATTTATACAAGATTTCACACTAACTCATCCAACAATTGTTGAGAACCACGCTGCTAATTAGTTCAACAATGTAATCCAATTGCCCTTTCACACACCCTATTGGTGCAAATGAGAGACAAACAGCTTTACATTGGAGAGCCAAATAAAAGTAAACCTTGGGGGCAAGAGCATGCCCTCAACTGTGACACCGGGAAATTTTACCAAACTATTTTAAACCCTTTTTTACTGTGCTGTTAAACCTAAGGTCATAATCCAGGTCCATCTTTCATAGTATTGATTCACTTGGACATTATTGTTATGCTATATGTATTTGCTTTTCTTCATATATAGATTTAAAAAGAATGACTGTTTCTCAATTCTAGGACATTCTGTGTTTGTTGTGGTGTTGCGATCAGATACTACCGCCGTCTTAACCAGAGCAGACCGTCCTCTGTCTCTGGCCAGGTGGGCTGTGTTTCCCTTCATTATCCCATTTGTCAGTTAAACAGACTGGCACTGGGTTTCCATGGTGACTGAAAACTGTAACAGGTATCGACCAGAGCGGTGGAGACTGAGAGAGAAAGGGAGTCAGAGAGAGGTGAAAGAGGGCAAAAAAGAAAGCTTGGAAGCACCGATCGCTGCCCAGAGTTTAAATATGCAGAACAAACACAGTTCTACACACTCCATTAACACAGAAACATGGCTGAAACACACACGTCGGCTTTTAGCCACAACTCATTAGTTTCGCGAAACATCAGAGAAAGTCTATTTTGAAAAGTAATTTACTGCTGCTGAAAAAATGTTGGATCAATGTTTCTTTTTTTGTTTGTTTAATTTAAAATTATTATTATTTTTCTAATTTCAACAACAAAAAGCTACATAGTGAAGGTGTGTAACTGTTGTTTGTCCCATATGTCCGACTTTTGAGCATTCATCTCCCTTTGCGGCAGCTGGTGGAGGATTTACAGATGCCAGGGCTTACAGACAGTTTCATCATACTCTAAAGATAGTGCTGGGGAAAATTAGATTATTTTCCTATGAACAAGCAAACATGATGGGAAGGAGTGAACTCACCTGGGATTTGGTATTGACCTCAAGTCCCTTTATAAGGGTTATTTGTGTGAATGACAGCAGTTTCTTGCAGTAGTGATACCCTCATATGACCATTGTGGTGAGATTAATTCTTTCATTATTTCATGGGCTTTTAGATGAAACTGTAATGACACCAGCTTTGCAATCCTGCATGATCAAACATGCAGATAATTGTTCCTGCAGACAAGAGGCGTGTGATGAGTTTGTTTGTCCAAGGATCTCCCATTTAGTGTGAAATCAGTGGTTCCCATTTCAGTGACAAATATTCTGTGAATGTATAGTAATACGGGACATCATCATAAAATATGTGCATGCTCTTTTCTTTATCTATGTGCAAGTCCTCTCACCTCAGCATGCCTGCCCCTCTGGGAATGTTTCTCTTGCATGCCTGGTTAAATCACATGGGCTGTTCACCACGTAGAGCAAACTTTATCTGATGTCTTTGTAGCTCCTTCAACAACACACTGAATGATCTCTGGGTTTTTGTTGGCAATTCCATATTTTTTTTTTAGATTTGCAACAGCAAACAATTATATGTGACAATTCATCAGTGTGCTGTCGTTGGAGTATTAATGATAACTGTCACTTGCACATGTGCATCTGTGTGTTTGAGGAGCTGCTGTTTGACAAAGTAAATCTGTGGCAGCATGTTTTACATGCAGAGTGCAGCTGTGTGGACCTGCACAAAATTATCTTCGCTGAGGAGCATGAATGCACCTTGTGCATGCAGTGCACACAGCAGCGAGATACCTATCTAGATGCATTTGCATTTTGGGTTCAGTGTGTGAGTTTGAAAGCAGCCTCCATTTTTCTGCTTCAACATTATTCAAAATGAGTCTCAGATACGTTACTTCTGTATCTGTTGCATATTATACAGTCACACTATGAATCCAGCTAACTCCGATGATGGTACTTCAAGTGAGCTGTACAGTCATGAGGGTTTTGATTTTTCTTTTTTTTTCTTATTTTTCTTAGATAAGATATTCTTACCTCAAAACAACAGATCATGTCAATTAATGAATCAATAAGTTGTACTTAAGCTGTGGGTGAAGTGTCATTATATAAAGGTGTTAGTATAAGTGGTTTGTTTGTGTAGTGTTTATCTTTGAGCAATATGTTGTGTGTTTTTCTAATCCAAGGTTGTGGGCAGGAGTCATGAGAACCTCCTCAAGGCCACTAGGTTTCAGACTGGTTATTGGATTTGTAAAAAGGATTACCGACCAGCCACCTGGGCCTCAGTTGGCCCTTGGGAAATACAGCTCTCTCCTGCTGGCAGGGAAATATTTCAGTCCCTCAACCTCAAACCTCAAACAAACCTTAAAGAGCAGCCATGGGTAAGGTAACAGCTTCAGCCCAATCAACCAACCCAACATCCATTGAAACAAATCTGTCACAACAAAACCTACATGGCTCAAAAATAAATGTGTTTGGGGAACTCCATAATTGTTCACTGTACCACAATGACAAAAATATAGGTTCAAAAAACATTTGTTCTAGTTCTCCTTACAGTTTGAAATACATATATTATACCTCTGTAAAAATTAAATGGAAAGTGAAGCAAGAAGAGTAAGAAAGAGTAAGAAGAAGATGAAGAAGAAGAATTTTCTGTTATTTAAATGGAATTTTGGGAAAGAAGCATTTTATGCCTATCAGAGGTTATGAGTCATGTAATATTAATATTACATGATCAAACTGATCATCTGCATAATCTGTGGTGATTAAATAAAATCATTAATTCATTAATTGTTATCCTAAGAAAAATTAAAGAATTGATTCATGTTTTACAAGTCTGTCTTTAAACACATTAAAAGAGTTGTTGTTGGCTGTAATTGTTCCTCCTGTGTAAAAATGGATTCCAGGGTTCACCTGAGGCTAATATGATGCTTTAGCAGTCTGAATTAGACAAATGAAAAGGATGTCTTCAAATGCTTCAGTCTTTTTACGATGAAAGTATAACAAACTCTTGACAAAGCAGTAAGTCTTTGGTTTGAGAACTGCATTCGCATTTTTGCATGTGAGTCACATTACTGTTCCTGGATGTCAACTAGTAAGTAACTGAATTCTAACAAAATCAAGTGACAACATAAAAAAAACCTTTCTAATTAATAAAAAAATAACATTAATTTGTAATTAGTTCTAAATTGAAGAATCATAATCGAACTAATTCACTTTTGATTGAATATAAACCCAATGGAGGGAAATCACCTGCTCATAGATTGGCCCTACAGAAAAAAATCCAATAAAATGCATGAATATCTTTATGTGAATGAGTAGAAAACCCTAAGGAAATGCCATGAAAACTGATCACCACTCATTAGGGCTCATTATCTGCCTCTGTGAGGAGATAGAGACGGAGGTATGGGGTTGGTTGGAACAGTGGGTTGGAGAAAGGATGATGAGGAGGTAAAGACGAGTGAATGTGAAATGGGTGAGGGCAGAGAGGGAAAAGATGGGCAAGTTAAGAAAATGGGAAGTGAGAGGGAGTGAGGGAAGGTATGTGACGACATACAGACCCAAGAAATGGTAAGACGCTGCACACAAATGTTGAGGGTATAGTGGGGTTTGGCAAGGTAGAAATTATTCATACTGTATGTGATGTATACACAACCCACTTTCTGTCAGCCAGGGTGTGACCCTTGAATACATCCTGTGTGGAGGATTGAGGGATAGACTCATCCTTTATGAGAAGAGATTTTTCGTCCTGGGATAACAGGATTTGACGACATCTAGCTTTTCTTTCCTGGGCATAAATGCACTCATTATATGGTTCTTGAGGGAAAAAAAAGTCTAAAAAAATAATGTAATGTACAATTCTACTGAATGTATAGATAGGCTGCTGTTGTCTAAAGGCCCCTTTACACTTTGTGATTTTGGGGTTTCCCAGACTAAGATTGACAAACTGTGAGAGAAAACTGGAAATCTTTGGTGCTCGATCAGAAAGGGGGGTTTTGGATTATACTGTGAGACTGTTACACCGATGACCAATTTAAAGTTTTGTCACCCGAAGACAGGATATGTGAAAATTCTTACAGAGTCAGATACTTGGAGCCCACAATTTTACGATATTACTGCAACTATGACCAGAAAAACACCTTGGTGAGTTGCATAATACTGCTGCTAAAAGCAATTTAGCTATCTTACATTTTCCCTGGCCACGACCATGTCCATAGTCTCTCCTCCATTTCTTTTGAGGTTTTTGATGCATGCAGTGCCAGTAGCATGGCCAATCATCCCACCATCTGACATGCCCCAAAACTGACATTAAACATTCTGATTGCAATTAAGACCTGATTAGACTCAAGCTGCACAGTGTGACATGCAATGAACTTGAAAGATTTTAGTTGTATTCATAGGCACATTCTGATTTTTACAGGTCTAACATAGAACTCTTACATATATGAAAAAATTGTGTAAAGCCTTTTGGTGGAAGAGGAAGCTTCTCAAAGTCAGATAAAATTGCCTCGAGTTGAGTCAGCGTTGGTTGGCTCTGAAAACTACAAGTGCAAAAATGAAACAAATCTCAGGGGACGGAATTAATGGCTCACGGCAACATTAGCCGCTACTAACATAACACACTTGAATCTTTGACTAAGCTGTCAGTGAACAGGTTGCATTGTGGGTATGTAGGTCTCAGATTTTGAGAAGGAGGAGGACTGTGTTAGCTAAAGAGAATAGCTCTGGCCCTGCTGCATTGATTGTAATACCTTTTTTTTTAACCTGGCCATCTTGATTCCAACAATGTTTTGTGTGTGCAGTGCTCCAGAAAACTGGTGGAGTAAGAGTGAATGGAGAAGTAGGAGACAGGGGTATGTGACTGTTACCACTGAGAAGAGCCTGAAACTAGTTGAACTGGTCATTTGTTTCTAGTATCCTTTCTGGCTTTAAATATGATGCTAATTTAATACTTTTTCCCACAACGTTACTATCTTCTACATACACTAAATTTACTATTATTTACCCTTGAAATGAAATTTCCTATTTTCAGGAGAGACCTGTGGAAAACTATATATGGTACATTTAATTAATGTCACAGGCTTGTGAGTTGCCAGCCCCTCAAATGAATGACCTCCATTTCCAACAAAGACGCGCATTCCATTTCGTACAGAAGAAATAAATTGCAATTCCAGAGCCTGCATTACAGCAAGTGGAGTAGCCATTCACCTTATAGAGAGTGATTGCCATCCATATCCTGAGAATTTTCACATGCCCTTGATTGCTTTTTTTTTTTTTGTTTTTTGGAGGGACTTGCAATATGCTGGGACTTTTACCCAGTCGCTGAGGTACAATAGAAGTTTTTCATCACACTCTGACTTCAGGTGACAGACCCAAGATAGCATGGTGTAATTCAGCTCTTTTCTGTCGGTGGAAAACACTGTTTTACACTGAGGTGCCTAGGAGCTCCAATAGCTCAATAGATGACTGACTAAAAATGCACTTCAACAGACCATAATAACCTCGGAGATGGAGAACAGAAGTCATGACAGCAATGTCAATTTGGAAATCAGTTTCCTTCCTCCCTGTCTTTTGGAAGTGTTCAGGGTAATATGCATGAGATGGATGAGCCTAAATGTGCACGATGAGAGAGAGGACGACAGAAAGAATGTGACTGTAAAATGAGGAAAAGCAGGAGGAGAAATGAGAGGACGAGGTGGGGCAGTGAGCAGTAATAACGACAAAGGGGGACAGGGTGTGTGCTGGCCCGTGTGATAAGACACACCGTGTGCGGGTGTACGAGCGCATATCAGGACTTCCTCGGATATTTTGCGTCCTCTACTCTGTGCAGAGGCACAACCGCTGTACAGGCTACGCGGGTTTTTCAGAATGTCAGTGAGGAGCCATAATCTTTCAGTAAGTGAGGTGTAAAGAGGGCCTGCGAGGCAGCTTGTTGTCAAGGGCAACATCGTGCTCTGCCATCGAACCTGAGGGGAAGCTTAATGTGGTAAAACATTTGAAACAGGCAAAGCAATAATGGGATTTATGTCCATCTGGCGTGATTCAATACAACAGTTTGTTGTAATTCTTATCTGTTTGCTGCAGAATTTCAAGGGCTGCTCTACATGCAAACACACATCATAAGACTTAACACCCGTTGTCCCTGCACCAACTGAGCCTGGATTATAACATTTTAAAAAGTAATTATAAATTCAGAATATAATTTTTTCATTATCTATAGATCACTGAGCTTTTCAGAATTGTTACAATTTTTTTCTTTCTATCCCTGTCAGCATCAGATGATTCATCAAAGGCTTCATCATAGTGTAATGATTTTGATATAATGCAGTACATGTTGAAGATGAAGATGTTGAAGATATTGTTAATGAAATAAACACATGTTATTTCTTTCCAAACAATTTAACAGCACAATCCAGACTGGTTTGCTCCAAAAAACAGGGGAAAAGGGAACATTTAGCAATTGTGTGTCCAATGAAAGCTGAAAAAGAATATGCACAATGAAACATGACAACAAAACTAAGAAATAACACTAAGACAGTAAACTGAACTATTGGATTTTGGGGAAACATTACCATGCTGAAAACAAACAGTTCAATCTCCATTTCGATGCAAAAAAAGATTGCCTCTTATCTTTCTGATTTCTGATTACATCTGTAAGTATTTACTAGTCACAGAGCAGACTGTTATTCATGAAATCCCACGTGAGAGTATTAAGCACAAAAGTGTATGCAGTCAGCACCAAGTTCTCATTAGCATTCATCCCTTAGATTAGACCAGTGCTCCTTAGCCTCTGTACTTCCAAAAGGTCCCATCTGGCCCACTTTGCATCTTCTCAAATCTCTGTGCACCAGCTGCTCACAAATGCATAAACTGACAAGGCTAATGTAGTCACTTTCTGGCTGGCACACTTCTGCATAGTAAGTGACATTCTTTCGGCATGTAGACATGAAGCTGAGAAACAATCTGATTAGTTTGTGCTGCCTCCTTTCAAAATAAAACATCTGGATTTCATTTCTAAAATGGATTACTTCCCCGGGCTTTACAGTTATGTTTGTCAAACCTTGATAAATAGATTATGTAACAATTGAAAAACATTTTCTTGCACCTTTGTACTCAACATGTAGAATATTCAGGGTTTGGGAGAAAATATTTGAAGGCAAATTCAAATATTATTGAAAAGACACCAATAAATTTTGAAAGTTCATATTCTTATTGGGTTTTTTTTGTTTGTTTTTTTTTAATTCTAACAGAGAAGTAATAAATGGGGGATTATTTGGGATTATTTAACATTTGGGATTATTTCTGTGTGGATAGTGAAGAGGAGGGACCAAGAGATAACCACCAAGTCCTATCACACTTTGATTTCTCTCTAAAGCCTTTCTATAAGTCTAGTTGACTGGGGTTAGATGTTAGCCTCTGGCCAAAAACACAAGCTGGAGCAAACCCTGGGGAGGTTTAGGACACTAATTTGATCAACTTAACAAACCCTCATCTTCACATTTCACTAATGAAATGTTCACACAATGAGAGCACTTATAGTACAGTATACATTGATACACAGACCTTTCCCTGCAAGCTTTCCCCACAGACTTTAATGTCCACCTCTCTGTGGATGATTCTCAACTTCATACATAAAAGCAAAAATGCATAACAGACCCCTAACAATGTTTTCAGCCTCTTTGGCAATAAATGGCTTTTAGTGAGTTTGCCTAAGCCTGGATTTTAATTGTATTTCAAAGTTCCCCCGGGCTTTGAAAGTACATCTAGTGTGGATAGAAAATCAAGCCTTTTTTAAGTAATGTCACTGATGAAAAAGTAGTGAAGTATTTTACATTCAGTACCAATATAAATAAAAATCTATAAAACCTATTTTCTCAATTTAAGAAATTAGGTGGGAGCATGGAAAAATCCTACACACTGTCTGACACTGCTCTACTCACCTTTTCCAACCTTTTTTCCTAAAAATTATATTATTAAACTAAAATGAAACAGGAGATACACTTTGTATGACACAAAATTTAACTTTTTGGCAAGTTGCAAATACTGAACGTATCAATAAAATATTTACAGACAACATATATGTTTTAGTCAAAATATTATGATATTTTGACTGCAGAGTAATATCCACTTGTAGTGACTACAACATTATTACATTTTTTATGATTATGTTTAGATGCTCACAGCACTTGGTTAAGGTTAGGGAAAAACTGTGCTCTGGTTTAATACAGAAAAAGTTCAAATTGATGTAAGTCTCAACATGTTTATTTATATTTAACAAAAATTACAGTCTTTCCCTAAATATTTACCAAAGTCCTTCTGTTGCCTAAATCTAACCACAGATGGGATTCTGGATGCGAAATCCAGTCCCTGGAGTGAGAGTTGTGCACTCTGCCACTGTTAATAAATGTAGTGCTTCAACTGCAGAGTCAGGTGATAAGTATTTATGGGTATGTCATGACAAGTGACCCCTTTCATATTAAACATAGTTATTTGATCTATTGATTATATACAAGTATATTTAATAGCAGTTTTAGCAGTAGCAGTTTTGTCAAACAATGAATAACAAATTCACAGTATTCATTTTCACATGTCATGACCACAAGTTCATGGTACTGTAGGCCTAGTGGCAGCCAGTATTTACTAACACTTTTTAATGTAATTTAGAATAAAGTCCAGAATACTGTATAATCCATAGCTACCCCTAAATGTGCACACGTAATCAATCAAATGCAAATTGTTTGAAGGTTTAACGCAATCTTATACAGTTCATTTGTACATCACTACAGAATGACCCAAGAATATTTTGCATGACGCTGCCTATTGTCTTTTACCTGTGAATGTCCTCAAGCAGCATCGGGCTAAAGGAGAGAGACTGAGAGAGACTTCGATTTAGACTGTATTAAACTACTAAATGTGACTTGTTAGCACATGGATGCCCAGCAGGCGGCTTACCCATCAGTAACACTGTACCATGGAAGGGGACTGATACAAGACGAAAACACCACTCATCTCACACACATACATACAGTATGTGATTTCACAGGCACAACACACACGCAGTATCACCTTGTTTCTTTGAGAAGAAGAAAATCTGGTAGTCAAGAAGGCGGACAGATCCTGACAGATGAGAGATTTTGATTGACTGATTCATCAACATTGATTTATTAATCTACCGCCAATGAGGTTATGTTTTCACCCTCTTTTTGGTAGTTGTTTTTTTTTTTGTTTGTTTATTTGTCAGCAGGAATACACAAAAAATCAATTTGCACCAAACTTGTTGGAGGGATGGAGCATGGACCAGGGAAGAACCCATTAAAGTTTGGTGCAGATCTGGTCAAAGGGAAAAATTCATGATTTTTTATTTTTTATCACTTTATCTATCTCACATTGCAAGATAGGGCTTTTATCACCATCTTTTTCAGTATTTGGAGGTATGTATTATAGTGAAGGCTATCCTAGTTTAACAGCTGTTATCAGTATTTCTGGGACAAAGTACTGCTCCTGTTCGGTTTTGATAAACTGGAAATGCAGACATTGAAGAATGAAAAAGTTGCAAAGGATCAGGCTTTTTACTTGCATGACAAGTGCAAAGAGAGGAACAAAACCCTGCTATTCCCATTTTTCTCACAATACGGTATAATTGAATTGATATTCTAAAACCACCTTGGTTGCAGATGCAATGTGTGTGTGGATGGGTGAATCAAGAGTAAGGCGTTTATATGGATCAAAAAGACTAGAAAAAGTGCTATAAGAGTGAGGTCCATATGCAACATTCATAGTTGTGGCTTTTCAGTCAGTCACTGTCCTCCTTATATTCAGGCTAACACAACCTTAATAGTCCAGTACATTGTAATTGATGTTGCTGTCCAACAGAGGTATTTTAATTAGACAAAACAGATTTGCCCATTTGGAATAAGGGGAATTCCATTTTGAGGAAACTGTTTTTCTAGAGAGGCGACTATAATATGGCATTGTAGTCATTTAGAGAAATACACTGTTTACCTGGTTAGTGATTACTTCTCTCACATCGCTGCTCCACACAGCCAAAAGAGTTCAATATATCACTGGTCTACTGCTCTGGCCTGGTAAACTTGTGCTCTCGCTACACCACACCACACATTTCAATTAAAAGAATCGAACATTCATTATTCTCTGGACTTTGCTGGATATCATCAGGGAAATACAGGAAGTCATGAACTAATACAAGAGAAGCAAATAAAAGACAGGACACACACAAAAGCATACAAAATACATGGAAAATTCAGATTCTCTCTGTCCTGGAAAAAATGACCATAGCTGAATTTTTCAAGCAAAGAAAAGAGAACTATACTTACTGTGTAGGCTCAGATCGGGGTCAACAATACTTTGAAACTGTAATGTTCGCAAATAATACCATAGTTTATAGTTGTAAATCAACCTTTGTAAACTTGTATGTGCGTGTGTAGAAAAGATTTGGATTTCCATTTTAAGAAGAGAGACTGAATAAAATTGGTGAACAAATGATATCAGTGTTGAAGTAACTTACAGACACTTCAAAAAAATTAATTTTATGTACAAAGATAATGCAGAAAACTATGTGTAAAACTCAAAGATCACACTGTATGTTACACTGCAGTTACAAGTATAAATTTTGAGCCTGGCTTCATACCTGAATCTGATTGGACAATGATAATCCAGTCAGAGGGGAGATGGTTACATTGCCTGAAAGGTGTAGTAGATATCTAAGATGGAAAAAAATGCAGGTTCTAAAAAATGTCTTAACCCTCAAACATCCATTATACGTGTGGGGTCCAGCAGTTTGGTCCCCAAAAAACTATCAGACCCAACAAGTAATACACACACACACACACACACACACACACACACACACACACACACAAACACACACATGCACGCACAAACACACGCACACACATATACAGCCAGTTTGTGTTGTTAGCTACAGTAGCGACAATTTGTATACTGCCATGTCCATTATTGTGGCTCTTCAAGCTTTTGCTGTCTTCCCAGCTTTCAGGCTAACAAACCCTTAATAGTCCAATACGCAGTGATTGATGTTGCTGTCCAACAGAGGTATTTTAATCAGAGATAATCAATTTTCCCATCAGGGATAAAGGGAAACCCAATTTATGGGAACTGTTTTTCTAGAGAGGCCGACTATAATATGGCATTGTAGTCATTTAGAGAAATGCACTGTTTACCTGGTTAGTGATTACCTTTCTCACATGCTGCTCCACACAGCCAAAAGAGTTCAATATATCACTGGTCTACTGCTCTGGCCTGGTAAACTTGTGCTCTCGCCACACCACACCACACATTTCAATTAAAAGAATCGAACATTCATTATTCTCTGGACTTTGCTGGATATCATCAGGGAAATACAGGAAGTCATGAACTAATACAAGAGAAACAAATAAAAGACAGGACACACACAAAAGCATACAAAATACATGGAAAATTCAGATTCTCTCTGTCCTGGAAAAAATGACCATAGCTGAATTTTTCAAGCAAAGAAAAGAGAACTATACTTACTGTGTAGGCTCAGATCGGGGTCAACAATACTTTGAAACTGTAATGTTCGCAAATAATACCATAGTTTATAGTTGTAAATCAACCTTTGTAAACTTGTATGTGCGTGTGTAGAAAAGATTTGGATTTCCATTTTAAGAAGAGAGACTGAATAAAATTGGTGAACAAATGATATCAGTGTTGAAGTAACTTACAGACACTTCAAAAAAATTAATTTTATGTACAAAGATAATGCAGAAAACTATGTGTAAAACTCAAAGATCACACTGTATGTTACACTGCAGTTACAAGTATAAATTTTGAGCCTGGCTTCATACCTGAATCTGATTGGACAATGATAATCCAGTCAGAGGGGAGATGGTTACATTGCCTGAAAGGTGTAGTGGATATCTAAGATGGAAAAAAATGCAGGTTCTAAAAAATGTCTTAACCCTCAAACATCCATTATACGTGTGGGGTCCAGCAGTTTGGTCCCCAAAAAACTATCAGACCCAACAAGTAATACACACACACACACACACACACACACACACACACACACACACAAACACACACATGCACGCACAAACACACGCACACACATATACAGCCAGTTTGTGTTGTTAGCTACAGTAGCGACAATTTGTATACTGCCATGTCCATTATTGTGGCTCTTCAAGCTTTTGCTGTCTTCCCAGCTTTCAGGCTAACAAACCCTTTCCCATCAGGGATAAAGGGAAACCCAATTTATGGGAACTGTTTTTCTAGAGAGGCCGACTATAATATGGCATTGTAGTCATTTAGAGAAATGCACTGTTTACCTGGTTAGTGATTACCTTTCTCACATGCTGCTCAGTAGCTGAGTGGTTTGAAGCTCTAGCCTGGTATTCCTATGTTTTCAGTACACCAGAGATATGTGTTTGAACAGGTCTTTCCTGCAGAATGACACACACACACACACACACACACACACACACACACACACACACACACAAGTGTTTTAACTTGGGCAGAGCTTATGTTATCCTGTCACATATCGGGGTAAGAGGAAGAATGACGAGCTGGCAGAGTTGCATATTCATGTTGATTAAAATGATCTAGTCATAGCTCTGACTGTGCACTTATATTATTATCAATCATTGATTTTTATTATTTTTGACTCACAATAAGCTTGTTTAAATATCTCTGTAAAGCATACAGAGGCAGCTCTGTGTGAGGGGAGCCCTGCTGAGTGTGGGTCACGGGCACAGCGAGGGCTAAAGGGATAAATGAGGGACAGTGAGACAGAAAGAGGAAATTAAACCCTCTGAATCATGCAATGAGCATGAAATACAAGCCCGCAAGCCACAGGACAATGTACTTTTGTTGGAAGTTGTCATCTGCAGTATTCTGACTTCAGTTGAACTCTGTGAGCTGAGCTGACACTTCATGCATACAGAACAAGAGAAGCGCTTGTTAAAATATCCAAAATTCTGTAGTTAGAACAAAATTATGTATCAAAGCTCAACTATGATTCATCTGACTTGTTCTGACCTACTGGGGAATCTGAAAAAGTATGTTATTACTTATTGTCCACTTTTAATTATTAAAAAGTAGACAATGTGATAGACAAAAACTTTTTCCACAAGATCATGAAAAGGAGAAGTTTGTGAAAATTGGAAAAGCTGGATCATGCATGTTCCAACTTTACATCTTTCACTTGTCCAATATGAATTTTCTGGGATCACCAAATTCAATAGACTTCATACACTGGGGAGCATTGTTGTCTGTAAAAAAAACCCAAAAACTACAGAACAAGTTATTGAGGTATTTAATTCTAGCCTAGAACTGGGTGATACATTGAATTAATATGATTAATTCAAAATGTTCACGGTGTGTAAATAGAGTTTTTACAACATGCATAAAAAGGTTATTTTCAGTCAAAAAATAACACAGACAAGCCTGGTTACATCAGCTGTCGTGAGTAACGACATCCCCTTTAACTGTGACGTGAACACTTGCACTATATGCACACCTATCACAGTCACTGTCATGTCTCCAGGTGTCCCCCAAATCCAGCTAGTTAGCAGCCCTGGTTACCTTGCTGCTTAACAGTCTCTTTAAATTTTGCTCTCTGATCTGCGCACTCAGTTTATTTGTTTGTTGTAAAGTCTTTCCCCCAAAAACACTGCTGACCTGGTCAGCAACGAAGGTTGCATGCATATCGCTGTAAAACATTTCACAAAACTTTGTATAGTTCTGTGTGTAGAAAGATTATCATTAAAAGTGGCTGTATTTACACCTGAAATTTGTCATGGTGAACAGTGTGGATGTCATTTTATGAGAAGCACAGATATTCAAGCAGTTGAATCTGTAACCAAAAGACTGAAAGTCACTACACTATACCTATTGTAGTGTAGGCCATGCTTTTAAAATGGGCAGAAGCTAGGGTCATGTACCTGATTCAGATTGATGATCAGTGCTCCCCCACTGTAAACACTACTTTGGAGTCATTGGTTGGGTCCTGGTTTGAAAGGAGTTTTAGTAGCAAGTTTATACATAGGAAAAATAAGTACATATAAATAGAACAAATTATCCCCCTTTGGCATGAAGTGGTACCATGTTGAGTCAATTTGTTCCTGCCTAAATAAACCGATGACTGTTTTTGTCAAATTAGGACTTAGGAGTGCAGTCATATGGCTGTTTCCTTGAGGCAGAACGCACCATTTTGAATTCAGTTTGAATCGAATTCACAAAAGTACCAGTGTAAACTATTCAGTCGCTCATTTTTTGTCCAGGACTGCTGTACACAAGCAGTCTGGCCAAAAGTGCTTCCTATGTTTTGTAGATTTTCAGTCTCTAAGTTAAGTTTACACTTAATTTTTGAAGCAATTACATCAACTTGGAGCTTTGATCTTCTCTCCAATTAATAGCCATGCATTTTTAAAACTATTGTTATAGGCATCATGGATCCACATCTGTGATGCCTACGATTCATTTCTCAAAACCCTTCCATGCACCATTATCAAGGAGAATGCTAAAATGCCAAAAACTTCATACACACTGCAGTGAACTAGGTTTTATGAAGATAAATTCTAGTAACTGCAAATGTAAATGATGAACTGTGAAGAGGTAGTTGTCATGATGATTATTTAGATAACCTTTGTTATTATAAACTCATTAAGACTATTGAAATATCCACTGTAATGACTCAGTGCCAGTGTGCCCTAGATATGTCTCCTTCAGTGACTCTACAAAACGATATTCAGGCATAATTTACCAGTTATCACATACAATCTACCCAATAACAGCATAATACTATGTCAGTGAGCTCTAGTGATCCGTCCTCCATTATAGGCTGTGACAAATGAAACTTTAATGTTTATGTGCAAAATTAGGCTTGATAAGGGTTCACATGACACATGCATTTTTTAGTTTCTGGGTCAGAGCTTCAGAGCTGTATATGTTTGATATTATTAATTATCATCCACTTGAGGGAAGAAGAATGTGGGTCATGGATAACAGGTTTATCTTAAAAACGCAATCTATCTGATTTATTCTGAAAATAAATTTATGAAGTGGAGAGTTTTCACATCAAAAATATGTTCAAGATTTAAATTAATTTTATTTAAAAATCATTCAAACCAAACACAAAGACACAAAATGAAAAAGTACTGTATATCACATGTTGTTCTCTGCTGCTCAGTGACCAGAAAACCTCTTATGTAGCTCCTCTTCCGATGAAATCACAGACATGCACAGCAATATAATTTTGGCAAGAAAGACTATATGACAAGCAAAACAGCAGTCGCAGACAAAGAAAACACATGTAGCAACATATGGGGAAAATCTATACTTAAGCACATGGCAATGTCTTGAGTTATAACTTCAGCCCAGAGGTTGCAAGATTGAGGAAAAAAAACGCTAACAACACATATTTAGAGAAAAATTGGGCTACAATAGAATCAGAAAATGTTTTTGCCCATCCAAAGCCAAAGGAAAATGCAAGACTTAATTTTTTAGGTCTATTATTTCCTAATAATTTTATCAAAGTTTTGTGGGCAGAGTCATCAAGTACAGAAAAAGCTGTGTGACTGCTATCTTAGCAAGTTCAATTATTTGCGCTGAGTTTATTGTTGACTTCCAGATACATTTCCATGAGAGAAATTGCACCATTTAATTCTCAAGGTTGGTCTAGCTCGGCATTTAGAAATAACTGGAAATGTACCAAATGATCACTCAATATCTAACATAGTTAGTACCAAATTATACAGTTTTATCAAGGAAATTTCTTAGAGGATTATTTGGAAATAAATTTCAATTCATGTAAATAAATCATATAAAGAAAAAAATGATAAGTCAGAAGAGGGCTTTTGTATAAATCAGTACAGCAGTCTGATGGTTGCATCTGCATGGTGCCTGTTGTTTTACTTGAATGGTTGATCACTTGAGAAAGTTTGATTAGTTTTTATCAAATAGAAAGTCACATCTGGATGTAATGTTCAGTATGTTCCTAATTTAAGCTTGACAGTTTATTTGTGACCTTGGAAACCCTTGTTATCATCAGCAAAATGAGTTTGCTCAGTTCCCATGGAAATGTAGAAGTTCAAACAGCCCAGATTCCAACGTGAAATCTGAACCTGGACAGTTCATTCTTGACCTTAGAAAAAGCTGCTGACAAAGCAGTTGCGAGTTTCCTAATGGCAGAGCTTTTGAGGTTCCTCAGCAAAAACAAGTGCTACTGGGAAAAGGCCTCCGCCAACAACGTATATCAGGGCCCCCACCTGCAACACAACTAGGTTCATGAAGGACAACACAGCTCTTTGGTGATGGAGATATTAGAGACCGAACAGATCTCAGGTGATGAACTCAAAAACTCATAGTGTTAAAGGTTCACGTGTACCCAGACTTTCATTCAAACTGAAACCAGCTTCATCAAGTATGGGGAACAGCGATATCCCTAGCAGCACATTTTTTAAATTCAAAAGATCATCCAGCAATATGATACCCACTGCGGCTCATTAGCTGTATGCCAGTGGCAAATGAGCCACCCGCTCTTCTCTTCCACGTCTAACATACGTCACTTCCAGTGCACATATTAAATATGCATGACATATGCACTGAGGAGCAATCTGAGTGATTAGTGCAATGAAAATAATCCTGTCAATATGACTATTTTCAGGGTTCACACGGGTTTACGTTTAGGTGTGAAAATGGAAAAACGAGGTAATGAAATGAGCATCAAAGAGTAGGAGGAATAATATGTAGGGCAACAATCTGAGGCAAGTTACACAACGCATTCCCACTCCGTGACTAACAGTCACTCCACGCACACTCAAACCTACAAGAGATGTCTTGACACTGTGAAAAACTCTTTTATATATAGGTATCATTTTCTTGATAAGTGAGAGTGATACATCAGTTACAGTTATGTGCCGTGGATGGATCAAACAGCCAAATAGGACCAAACTGTTTCATAGACATGAAGAACCCCACACCAGTCAACGGTACAATCAACAGGCAGCAAGTGAACAAAGGCTAACTGCGAACTATCAGGGAGCGACTGACTAACCTTGGATTAACCTAGTGGATTAATGAAATGGTTCACATTGAAGTCAGATTTTTAGATGGAACTTTGGAGGCTTAATCAGAAAGAATATTGCTTCTTCTCTACGCTGTCATTCACTTTTACCCAAACCACTCTTGGCTCATATCCATTTGTTTTCCTGCTTCCTTCCATTATCCTATCAGTTTTAAAATTTAAAGACAGATGCCTACACATTCTCTCCTTCAAATTAAGGAAAACTTCCTCTCTCTTACCCACATGGGAGCATATTACTAATCAGCATGCCCTTTATTAATCCAATTAGCTGCTCTATGCACAGTCAGAGTCATGATGGCCTAGGGGAGGTACTGTATGTACGCTGTCCTTTTCTGGATTCCATCCTGTTTATCTAATACAAACATGAATGCCAAAATCGAATCTTAATTAGATTGGAAACACCATTGTCTCGCCTGTTGAATTATATGTGAGCCTGTAGCCCGTTTTGCACAGGTGGGAAAAGCAAAGCTATTAAATCTATATCGCTTAGAGTTAAAAATAGGATTCTTATCCTCTGTCTATATCTCGACTCCATGTGACTTAACTGTCCTTCTTGAAGCTGATGGGTGTATTTGGCTCCGTCAAACCACAAAAGCATGACAGACTTTCAGATTAAGAGACAGAATTAAGGTTAATAATCACAAGCTTTAAGGGAGCCACGTCTAAGCTTGCATCTGCGGATGGGGATACACAAACTTACAGGACTGCAAACACATGTATACAGTACAACTAAGTAGCAAGAATGACTGAAATTACATTTTTCAAAAAAGCATCTCTCCTCCACATTTTAATGTTCAGCATGCTGAGCATCCAATCTTCGGGATCGCCACAGTGATGAACCCAACAGGATGTGACATGACTGATCAGCCAACTGTCACACTGTTGAGCACAATGCAGACTGACAAGCCATCTGACTGCTGCTGACTCACACATGCACACATGAACGTAGGCTCTCACACAGAAAGTGATAAAACGCTGAACCTACTGCAGTCAAACTGCACATCCTTCCTTTTTGAGATAACAAGAAATGATTAAGGTCAGAGATTCTGAATTTTGTGTCGACAGGATGCATAAAACTGTACATTCGGTCTTAAACTCTGTGCATGACAAGCCAGAAATATCCACGCACACTATTTTTGTCAGATTGATTAAACTGTTTGCACATGAATGAGCTTTAGTGTTGCACTCTTATAACGTAGTTGGATATGCAACGGAAAAAAATCGGTGCAGCAGAACCAGAGGTGCCGTCTTTTTTTATTCCATGCAGTCTTCTTCTTTATGAATCATTGAGCCCATATTACCAACAATACAACCCAGTAGTTCAGTCAGAGATTCAAGTTTGTTATGCTGGTACCAGCTAACGTAGCCTTGAGCCAATAGCCTAAAGCAGTTATACTAATTCCACAACTCCAGATATATATTTTTTTTTCCATTTTCAAACTTGAGGTCAAGTCACACCACTTAAGGCAATTTATCAGATTTCACTCAGCTCCCTCTGGAGCCATGAAAGTCTTCATACAAATTTTTTCACACATGCATTAGAAGTGTAAAACAGATGGAGTTACCTTTTAATAATTCATGACATATGTACCTCCAAACTATAACCAGCAGTGATGCTATTTTTCAATTCTTGTCATCAATCATGACTTGTGTTTTACAGTGGATTAAACCAATATAACATATTAAAGAAGCAAATAAAAGAGACACAATAATAAATTTTAACACACAAATCTATGATGCCCAATGTTTCAGTCTTCACCATCTGATTAATAACAAAAAAATGTGCGTACGCATTGTCCGAACAATGCATGAGGTCCCCTCGTTGTTGTTTTAATTTTTTTTTCATAAATGGAACGTTATGTCTGTATACATCATTTACCCATCTGGTGCTTGGTGTCACCAAACATGATCTTCAGGAAACACATTCATAGTGCCTCTTGTTGCTGTTCTGCACCATGTAGCTTTTATATTATTTCTCTCTCTCTCTCTCAGAGGGGGCTGGGTCTCTGTTTATCTCGTTTTCAGAAAATCTCAGCACCAAGTCACTGTTCTACCAACAGACTGACTATAGTACAGGACACACTGATCCACACCACTGGAAGTGAGACGTGGGGTTGAGCTGTCTGCACGAGTGGTTTCATTTGCTTCCTGTTGACTCTCCATTCGGCGGATCCATATTTTGTACGAAGATGAGAGATAACATGTACTTAAATATTTGGTTACAGTCTGCTACTTGGTCTGTTTAAGTTTTGAATTAAGATATGCCACTGTGGTTTGACTGATAATGACTGGGTTGTTTTGTTGAAATTCAATACAGCTTAATTTCACAGGAAGCTCTCGGTAGGAACACGACAGCAGTTTCACCAAATGCAGGTGTGTGAACGTAGATGAATTTGTGACTCCATCTGACTCTGCTCTGAAAAATTACAAATACTAAAGATCTAAATGACAGTCAACTTTCTGAGTAAATAAGGTCAGCATTCAACTTATAAAAATTGTGATTTTATATTTCACTCACGGTAATATGATTAAAGGAGTATTTCACCATAAATGTGCTATAATCCCATTTCACCATTATGTAGGATTTAAATTGCTTAGCTATGAACATATGCAGACGCATTGCTGTGATCCATTTTAACTCCATTTGCCCTGCCAAGTATTACAATGATTTACTCAAGTGTTTCTCATCAGTGACTCCATAATTAGCTCCTTACTCACTTGTCTAATGAGTTAATTTTAATTCAATTCAATATTCAGTGCCCTGCAAACAATATAACTCAAAACTAAGTTCAATAACTCTGATTCAACAATTCTCAACTCAACAGAAATATTCCAACACCATCCAATAGAGAGCGATATAAACTGCATGAATAAATTGACAACTTCTTTCAGCAATTCCCACAGCATTTCCCTTTTGGTGGCGAGACCCTAATCCTTCCCCCAAATCAACATCGGTTTATCACCTGAGCACATTTCACTCAGACTTAGAATTCTTAAGTTGAAGCTTGTGAAATCCAGAAATTAACATATTGGCCATGAGTCATTTTTCCAGGCATTGTCGCTTACATACTGTACATCCACATATGCAGGTCACATCCAATACTGGTATGAATAATCAAGGCAAATTAATTTTTGAATTTTCATGTTGAATGAAAGGATGCTGTCACTATGTGATGGGTTTTGTGTTGCTTATTACACCCAAGAGATAAATGTAATGTGGTTCTCCATTCATTTGCGGAAAAGAGCGAGGTTTGGGTAAGTCGTTGTCAGCCTCCTTAACCTTCCTGCTGAGGTGCCAGTTAATTACAATGCCATTAGCATCTTTGCAGGTAGTAGTTGATGAAGGATCATTGTGTTTTCTGAAATAACCCCTACGTGTAATGTTCAAAATGCACTAAAAAAAAATGAGAAAGAACTGTTTCTGGAAAGCAGCTTTTGGTTTGGGATTTTGTTTATAGATTTTTTTACGTTTTTCATATGGTTATATATGTGTTATTATATTTTTAAACGCTAATGTTTTTGAACAAAATGTTTGGATGCATCAGAGGTAAACACTAAAGAAACATACATTCTGTGTTCGGTGTGTCATTTTTCCATCTTACAAATGCCCATAGAAGCAAAGCTTGTTAAGCTTGCATGCCACAAAACATTACGACAGATGTGTGCTGGAGAGAAAACAATTTCAGTACAACATTTGAAATTCCAAAATATATATAACAGAGCAACTGAGGCTGAAGTAGTGCACATGGCCCCAGGAAACAACTCTTATCCATTAAGGGTAAGTATGTCTTGAAAAGAGGAGAGCAGTAGTCAGAGTGCATTCAAAAAAAAAGTCCTGCAGAGATAATGGTGTGCTTCACTGCCTTGAATGACAATGCAGTTAAGGAAGAGAAACAATGCTGCTCTGCAAATAAACAGAGCGATAGCATCAGTACGACTCGCAGGACACACGATGAGCGAGAGTAGAGGAAGCCCTCTTTCTCTTCTTTTTTGGCACGATTTTCCTGCACATGAGCCCCTGAAGGCAACAGATTCATTGACACCAACTTAAATCGATTAATCAACTAAAATATGAGCTGCACTGATGTGTTTGATAGGAATGAGAGGAGATGCTCTCTCTCTCTCTCTCTCTCTCTCACTCACTCAGTCTGCCTCATGTTTGGCATTAGCACTGCATGTCTCTCTTTACACTTTCAAAGATAGGGGGACACTGATAGTAGTTGCCTAGCCAGACAGGTGTTTTGACTGCTGATGTATAGTATCTGGTAGACATCCTGTCAGTCTGTCAAGTAGGAATGCGCTCCAGTATTTTAAAACGAAATATAATGACATTAAAAATGGTGGTTTTCTTAGTTACTTGAGCTTATGACTTTACTTTAAAATTACAAATCTCTATTGAAAAATGTGAAAGGAAAATAAAAGAAACATTAGTGTCTCCTTAAGGAGGTCATGAAATAAATGGCACACAAAGAGCACAAAAGTCAGCTGAGTAACCATAAAGAAAGAAAAGCAAAACATAAAGATTGTATCAATTCTCCATTAACATTTACTACTAACTAGTTACTCACCTACTGTACATATATGAATCAATTTGCTTCAACAAGGCAAGACTCTGAGCTAACATTGTTAGACTGAAAGGCCATTTGGAATTCCATATGAACCCAGTGTTACAACCAAAAAGGAAAGATTTTACACTGGTGTCAGCAGGCTGAAATCCATCCGGGCCCGAAAATTACCTCAAGTGGAAAGTAAAGGTTGTGGAAGAATAGGAAAAATAATGCATTTGGAATTATGATTGTACATTAACTGTAATATTCTCTTTATTAGTTTCTACCAGCTACAAACAGGATATCTGGAGCTCAGCTAGAGTGACCATCAGGTTCATGGTCACCTTTCTTACCAAAGCCTTTCCCCCCTGATTGCTCAGTTTGGCATGGCTCTAGGAAGAGTCCTGGTTCTTTCAAATTTTTTCCACTGAAAAATTATGGAGGCCACTTTGTTCATGGGAACTTTGAATGAATCAGAAAACCTTTTTTTTCTTTTTGTAGCCTTCCTCAGATCTGTGCCTTGACCCAATCCTGTGTCTGAGCTCTGCAGGTAGTTCCTTCTCATGGCTTAGTTTTCACTCTGATATGCAATCGTCAGCTGAGAGAACTTATACAGACAGGTTGGTGACTTTCCAAATCCTGTCCAGTCTATTGAATTTACCACAGGCGGACTGAAGTGTCTGAATATATATTTAAAATGATATTTTAGCTTATCATCTGTAATAAATTCACAAAAAAATGTAAAGATAAATAAATTAGATTAGATAAATTAGACAGATAGACAGACAGACACTGCAGTATCTCATTGCCAGTCTAGGTAGGTCAGTCCTGGGGTTATCATATAGGGAAATTGTACTGTAATGTTGTTCAATATCTTTCAGAGAGTAAAATTATCCTATTTAAATGTATTGCCTATGTATTTAAACACTGATATAACTTGTTTCTTTGTACCATGGAGTTTATTGTTAAAACACATCATTATTGATGATCATGGGCACCGTGTTTTTTATTATGGGTCAATCTCACATACACCTCCTGTCATAGTCACTAGAGCACCAAATGTGTATTAATCTGGGGCAGAAAACAGTCCCCATAAAATTTAAACTCCTGTTTGTGTAACACGTGCTAAAAACTACAGAGCCCATCTGTTTCGGGAAATTACATATCCTTTGTTAAAATTTAACTATATATTTGTGACCCATTTCAAGTTATTTAAGTGGGGTAAGTAGGGTAGGGGAGTTGTATTTGGTCTTTTGATATGGTGACAGTAAAAAAAAAAAAAATCATGGAATGACACCAGCATTATCCCTTAATAGCTTAGCTTGTTCAGTTTGAGTCTGAGGAGAAGGTGTCTTTTATGGCTTCATTATATCACAATAACCCATTCATACCTGCAAAAAAACCACCTCCAGTCCTTCTCCCCCACTTTTAAGGGCAGATATAGGGAGAGGATACTTCAGTAGCAGTGAAGGTTAATTCACATGAAGGGCAACATTTATACTTGGCATCTGTCAGATTTCAACACCGTCATCTTGACAAGATGACAGTGCAGTGCACGTTTCCCACAGAACTGTAGACACAGACGCTCAGACAAACAGGCCAGAGGGCCAAGACACAGGCCACTTTCTATCAATATAAAGAGCTAGGTCACTCCTCCTCGATAACACACAAGGGGCTCATAGCCAGCAGGAAATCTATTTTCAAATAAAGACACACTGAAAACTAATAATCTTCATCATTGTCTGTCTGATAGACAGATCTGGGACTAGTATATAAAAAACTCTGTTCCTCAGAAGGATTCTTTTTTTTCTAGGGCAACAACAAAATAACACAGTCAGTGATTTTTCCAGTCCCTGAAGAAGAACTGAACACAGACTGGAAGAGGGAGCGGTAGCAGTCAGGTTGGAATCAATAGGAAAGCAAGAAAAAAAAAGCAGAAAAGGAAAAAAAGCATTGAGTTAGGGAGGTTGCATGTGCATACAAAGGGACACATACACACAGATACAGCGGGACCATGGCACACTCAGGACAACAATGTCACAAGTCAGATTATATGAATGGACAAACCTGTTGAATAGGCATGGAAAACTGATGATGTGAACTAAACATAGCAGAGCAGATGAAGGGAGGATAGAATCCTTAAAACAATTTCTCTATCAAACATTTACAAAATTACAAAAGCCTTGATTGGAAAAAATACAGCATGTAAATAAAAATTCTTATAATTTGCCAGATAGTGTTTGTTTTTAACACATAAGAGCTGAACATTTGTCTTAGTGCAACGGGCAATGCCATCTGGTCATTATTGTCACCACAGGGCAGCATGACCGTAAATAGAAATACAAGAACAATGCTGAGAACATGAGACATCATGGCACATGAGGCAACTTGGTTCAAGGTAACATCCAGTGGCCACAGATAGAAGGTCCATTTTAAGCTGCCAAAAGCCATTAGTAATTGTATTATTTATATTTGGAAATGTCTGTGGCTCAGTACTTCACTGTAATTATTACTATTCATTGACTTTATTTGCTACTGTCATTTTTATTCTTGTGTATCAACTCTCCCTTTAACTGCCTTATGTACAGATACATCAAATGGTCATTTCCTACATTTCCCAGGACACCAACACAACTAATACTCAGCAGTCTCCAGATGTTGGGACTTTGAATGCTATAGCTATGTGTGTTTGTAGAGAAACATTGTATAATGGCATTATCTAATTTTTGGAAAAAAAAATAACATCAAAAACAAAGGCAACAAATTGTGCTGCAATTTGCGACTGATCATCCAAACAAAGGAGATCAAGAGGTTGTTGTACATCGCTCAGTATTTAGACCATTGCTGGAAGAAGTAAAAGTAGAAATAACACAATGTAAAACATATTTTATAAAAGTCTTCAATCAAACTTTTACTTCAGTAAAAGTACATTATATTATAAGCTAAATGTACATCTTCCCTATGCAGAAAGATGTACAATGGTGTCCAGAAGTCTGTGACCACTCTCCCACTGAAGTGAACAAGAATGTGGTCTCAGACTTTTGGATACCACTGTACCTGCAGAGCTTTTTTTATACTAGAAGGCTTTTTTCATGGTAATTTACTAAAGTGGCAAAGCTTCTCTGTGTTCTGATCTGGGTCTGAGATGTATATGTGTAAAGCAAGATTTTGTGGCAGCACAACTTGTTTAAAAGTTGCATGGTGCACTATGCAACTTAAATAAGTGTGATGTGAAAACCTAAAACCTCTAGTGCTGAGCACGGGCATAAGCAATTAAACTTTTTAAATGAAAAATATATAAATATTATGGACTTTTCAATGAGATGATTCTTTTTTGACTCAATAATTAACTAAGCCAGATGCTAATTATTATTCAAAGCCCAAAAAATTACATGACTCCCCTCTGAAATGTAGTGAAGAAGTACAAAGTAGAATACAATGGAAAGTAGACCGCAAGCAGTTCATGTTTGCCAAAGTCAGTACGCTTGGGTAGAGTGACTCTGCAACAGACCCATAAAGGCAACTGTGACCACACTGAAATGCATTCTCTGTTACTTTATCATTTTGAAGCACTGGGGTGTGAATGTGTGTTTCTTTACGAGACTGTCCCGACTATAAGGTTTGACTGTCAGAACAATCTGACTAGAAGTGTCAGCAACTGGGAAACCCTGACTTGAACTTCACAGCACTGACTGCAGCCATTAATGTTCCTTACAGTGTGTGTCAGGACAGGGAAGTCCAGTGTGAATATTCCCAAAGTGCTCAGCTCTACTCCAAATGCCCATCAGCTAAATCAGGCTCCTGGGGAGACAGTATGTGAGTGAATATTAAAAGTGTGCGATGGTCAGACAATGGGAAGGGTAACAGTGTTCCCTTGGGCTTATTGTAGTTCCACGCTGCTGGCTAACCTAACAAGGGAAGGAGAGTCACAGTCTGCAAGACGATACCAGTCTCAGGGGAAATTTAGGGGGAACGCGAGTCAGGCTCACTCCTCTAGAAAAAACTCTTGACAAACTACAGGCTGACTGGATTCATTCCCAGACACCTACAGGCAACACATCATATCTAATTGGCCACCAAGCACAGCTGAAGGTGACTCACAAAGAGCCATTCGTTGTCGTGTGTGACTGAACTGATCTAAAAGTTGCTCTCCCACCAAGAAAGTCTGGGGGGAGCAGCTCATAGAGAACTTATCTGTTCTTAAATAACTATTTGTTTAAGAACAAATAAGTTCTGCAAAGGCATTTTCAAATTATTCAGACTTCGCACCACAGGAAGCCCATAATGTCGTTTTAGTTCAGGCTTTTGATCTTCTGACTTCCCTTTCACTAATGGAACACTAGAATAACAAACTGATAGCTGAAAACCACTAGTGCAACTGCAATCTGCCCCCATCTCGGCACCCGCTTTATGCGTGTCAAAGATCTGATGTTAAAATATTGCGATTGGTTTATACAGCAGTGAACGGTTTAGGCTAAAACACATTTCTGATCCCCTACTATTTTATTAAACATCCAAACCTCTCAGATCATTGGGAACAATGCACAGAGAAGCAGGATTTAGCTTAAATGCACCACATTATCTGGATCATCTGCTCCAACACCCAGTTAATGTAAAATCCAGTCCTATAACTTTAATGTTTACAACAGCCTGTGATCAAATTAAATCTTGGGACCCTTCATTCATCTTCCCTTAGATTGTAATTTTTTTTAAAAAAATCTATTCATTGTTTCATTCTCTTTTTATCTTTTTTTATTTTACCCTTTAAAACCACATTTGTCTATTATTGAATTGCCAAGCCATTGAGCTGAAAGGTGTTACGAAATTAAACCTGCCTTTCCTTTCCGTAAACGATATATGGAGCCATTATTACTACATTAGAATTTTCTCATATTGTGAACAGTGAATATAAAAACATAAGATAACTAAAGAAATCTACATTGTGCTTTTCAAAACAGGAAATAAACTTCATGATTAATCTAAGCTGTCTGATAAACCAGTCGGTTCACAGTCCATTTCGGGGAAGATCACGCCTCATCTAACCACAAGTCTTACCATTGTGTAAATTTTCATTATCCATACGTTGTAAGTGGTTTTGCTCATTTTTGGCATCTGAGGGGAAAAAATGTGTCCAGGAAGTGAATTATTTATTACTTATTACTTATTACTTATTACCTTATATTCTATTTAGCATTCCCGTCACCATCTGATTCTTTGCAGCAATCCAATTACTGGCTAAAGAACGGAGCAAATGTTCTATTTATACAGAGATGCCAGAGCCTGAATTATCAGAATTCATGACATGTCCTGCAGTTTAACAACAGGTTTGTTTAATTATGGGATGATCTAGTCTTATGAAAGAGGAACTATACCACAATCAATCAACCACAACATGCAGGAAAACACCACAGCATCACTAAAAGCACTCTGTAGGTGTTACATTCCTTGCTGCAAGCCAAGAAAACCTGAAAAAATGAGATTTAAAGAGATTTTCTGATACTTGTCTCCACATGTGCATGTTTCCTTACTCTGACACAACAGAGGCATAGCAATAATTGGCAGATGATGTCTTTCCTTCGAGGTAGTGTGTGACTGCTTGGGAGTACGATCAGGATGCCGCCGAGACAGTATTTTTCCTGCTCTGCTTGCTTTCAGATATCACCCTCTGTCTCCTCCTGAATTGGTCCCGTATACTTATTTGCATGCCCCTCTACTATTGGTTGCCTGCCCGTTACACTTCAACAGGCTGC
Organism: Istiophorus platypterus; assembly: GCA_016859345.1. NCBI lineage: Eukaryota > Metazoa > Chordata > Actinopteri > Istiophoriformes > Istiophoridae > Istiophorus > Istiophorus platypterus. The sequence goes on along the minus strand of CM029114.1, from coordinate 17,099,790 downwards.
CATCTGCTGATTGGTACATCTGCAAATGTAGGATGGCATTAAAGCTCTCTCACCAAAACAGGCATAAAAGGCAGTGTGTGGGATCACAGACACAGATGAGCACCCAATAAGTACCTTTAGGAGCTTCAACAGAGGACCCACTGCCAGCTTGGAAAAAAAAAAAAAACCCCGACAGGTGAGAAGAAAGAAAAAAAAAAAGGAAGCTCAAGAAGACTCACAAGAAAGTGCTAAAGGGGAGATTTTAAAGGAAAGCTACACAGAAAGATAGAAGTCTGCGACATAGACAGTGAGCATTAAATTCAGTTTTACAGCACTGTAACCCCCCGAGAGGAAGTGAGATCATTTTTGGACATTTTCTTTTTTTTGGGGGGCCAAAAAAAAACAAAAGCCAGCATGTCCCTGGAGGTGAAGGAGAAGACCCAGGTGCGTCTAGTGTTTCTTGGGGCAGCAGGAGTGGGTAAAACTGCCCTGATCCGGCGCTTCCTCCAGGATACATTTGAGCCCAAACACCGGCGCACAGTGGAAGAGATGCACAGTAAAGAGTATGACTTCGGTGGGGTCAAGGTCACAGTGGAGATCCTGGACACCAGTGGCAGCTACTCCTTCCCTGCAATGCGCAAGCTCTCCATCCAAAACAGTGATGCCTTCGCACTGGTGTACGCTGTGGATGACCCAGAGTCACTGGAGGCTGTCAAGAGCCTTCGAGATGAGATTCTGGAGATCAAGGAGGACAAGTACACGCCCATTGTTGTGGTTGGGAACAAGGTGGACCGGGAGGAGGAACGTCAGGTGTCCAGCGAGGACGTGCTGTCAACCGTAGAGCTGGACTGGAACAACAGTTACCTTGAAGCTTCGGCGAAGGAGAACGCCAACGTGGTGGAGGTGTTCAAGGAGCTCCTGCAGCAGGCGAACCTTCCCAGCCGCCTCAGCCCGGCGCTACGCAGACGCAGGGAGACCTTTCCAAAAGACACAGACTTCCGGCCACCCATGAACAAGACCAACAGCTGCATTCTGTCGTAGTGGGAGAAAGAGGAAGGGATGTTTTGTTTTAAATGAAGGGGGCAAGAGATGAGAATATGGTGGGGAAGTTGTGAAACACAGTGGTGCTGGACGGAGAAAAAGACCAGTGTGGACCTCAGTCAGTGTTGGTGTGAAGTGAAAGCTGCCTCATTGTGATAAATGTTTTGGACCAACAAAGACACTCTGGGGTTTACAACTAAGAGGAAAAGAAACTAAAGAGCAGAATTGATGTTGAATCTGAACTGAAACAGATCATAACAGTTATGAATGTGAATCAAATGGAGTAAGGGAAGATACATTAATTATTCAATTGTTTACTTGATGTAATGTTGTTGCTGCTTATTTGATGACATGCTGCTGGTGTTTAGATCAATGTATAGCTTCTGAAACTTAATTCAAAATGTTCACCAACATCTTGCATTGGACTGTTGTTAAGAGACTGTTTACTGAAAGAAAATGTGTATATATGTTGTGATTGTGCAAAAGTTTTATTTCTCATGTAAATTTTTTTGATTTACTGATTAACCTGTAGCACATCATAATGTTTACATTTTTTTGTACTCTATTCCAATTTGCCATTAACCATGAGTTAACTGTTTAAAAAAAAGTGGTGAAATGCAAACATATACTGTAAAAGCACTTTCCATTTGAAGTGACCATTTGAAATTATGTATTTAGGTTTAGGGTTTTGTTTTTTATCAATTGCTTTTTTTAACCTTACACTCACAAATGTTATTATGTTGCTGTCTATTTAACAAATGTAAATGTAATATGAATCTAAATGTGTAATTAAAGACCAAAAGTGAAATTTGTGTGAAGTTGTTGATGTTAATGTAAATAGATGTATAAATCATTAAGAACCAAGCTCACTTTTAGGTAAATAATTAACTGAGGGGGTAAGCTATTGAAAGCAAATACCAATGTGTTCATTAATTATATAAAAATTAATGTAACTCTTCATGAAGTTATGTCAGTCCAGCAATGAATGCTATATAGAATGCAATATAGAAATAAATGATGAAACAGAACATAGATAAGATGCCTCAAAGACATGGTACATTTTGCAAAAACACCATTTTATAGCTATACAGTATAGTGCAGTATATTGTATGACTGCTTTCATTTCAATGACTATTTGTTAGACTTAATTTATGTTTGAAGTCACACTGGTTATGATCCTTGTTGACCTATAACAGAAATTTGTGAGTTTTTACAATACATTTCAAAGCTGCCCACTAGATAAGGTCAGGAAATCTTTCTTCAACATAAAGCTCGTTATATCAGACAGATTAATCCAGATCACAGACATTTTGATGCCTTTTCAGGTAGAAATTATGACATGAAAATAAGAACCAATAAGAAGTTAAAACTTTGCTTGCGATATATGTAACAGTATTGGCAGTATGCATGTCTTACAGAAAGAAGCATGAACACTGATTATTTTGGGTGGGGTTCGACCAGCAGGTTCACTGTCTGCCTCCACAACCCTCTACATTTTATCCATGGATTCATAAAATATGACAAAAACAAACCAACAAGTGTCAACAAAAAGTGTGCAACATGACTCAAACCAGTAAATCCGTGTCTGTAGAGAATTAAAACTAAAAAAACTGAAGGAAAAAAAAAAAAAAAAGAAATCCAAGAGGCTGAGCTCAGAATTTCTCAGCTTTCTGTGTCCAACAATATTTTTAAACCTCTGTCGCCATCTGTTGGTGCAGAACACACACCAGCCACTAGGACTAGTGGCTGGTGTGTGTTCTTACCAGCCACTGAGACTAGTAACATCTCTCCACATAACCCTTGTTTGTATCATTGTACACCCAATCAGGCTTCAACCTAAAAACGTGAATCTAAATGTCAATAAGAGATCATATGAACATGAGCTTTTCAAGAAATTATTTTCTGTACATATTATGTTCCAGTGAGCCAACACAGACTTAGTAGCATTGGGTTCCCTCTCTCTTAAGTTACATAAGTTCTGAAGAAATGTGCTGATGTTATTGCTCATCAGATTAGTATCGAGTGAATGCGCTGACTGGCATTGGGTCTGCAAACTCTAGGAGTACTGTTACGTATTGCAGATGGCTTTTCTGAACCATTACATACATACAATTATGATATTAATAGATACATTAAATACAATTTATTTTGCAGTAAACAACTGCAATATCCTGGATAATATGTCAAACACTTTTCATGTCTCTGGAAAATGATTCCAACCTAAAATGAAAATATGACATCCTGATTAACGTGGCAGTCTACACACTGCTAACTGGCTCTAGGCCTGATGGGACAGCTGTCAACGCTAAGCAAAACAAATTGAACTGCCCTTGAGCATCACATTTGAATACTTATTTCAGCAGTACTCATTGTCAAAATGGATATGTGCAGTTCCTGAAATAACTGTGCACAGTTCCCCTAAGTGCAACCTGTCAAGCAGAGACCGTTGTAGTGCTCAGGTCCAAATCCACCCCCCCCAACCCACTCCCTCAGATTAGACAGCCTGGTTTCCTGTTTTAATTTGAGGAAGTGGCCGTGTAAACGTTTGCAGGCAGTTCCTCTTTCAGTCCACATTTAAACATTCTTCCGCCCTTAGCTCTTTTTCATTTGCACAGGGATGGAGGCCTAGAAGCTTCACTGTCACGCAGGTGTGTGGATTTGACATCTCATATCAATTTAAATTTTCAAGTTCTACTTTAATTTGGGTAGGAAAGGGATATTTGAGGACTTCAAGATAGCTATTGAACACATCAATTTTACCTTAGCATTATGTTTATTAGGATTCAATGGCCAGATTTTAGCTACAGTGAGTTGGGGCCATTCATAGAGTTTTCAAATCAATTTCTTAGATGTCTTCGCCCCTGGACTTGGTCAAAGCTCCTCAGCAGATTAAAGCAACTCTGAGGCGTTTAGAACAAGTTCAGGGTCCTGGACAGAAGACAGCAAAGTTAAAAAAATAGTGTAATCAAATGTCAGCAAAGTTAAAAAAAAATAGTGTAATCAAATGTCAGCAGTCATTGTGTTTGCTGTGTATAAACTAAATAGTATTTAAGTCTACTCAGCTCACTATAGTCCAGTTTTTATGGTCTGAAGTAGCACAGTAAAAAACTGTAAATGTGTCAAATGCCTATATTTACTCTGACTGAGGCTTTATGGGTCATATGTCAGTGTGAGAGAAACACTTGTAAATTAGTCATCTATTCAAATCATGAAAAAAGGAATAATATTTTTATGATTTAACATACATTTTGATATGATAGCCCAATATGTAAATTACAGGCTATTTAACAGTGATTTAATTGTAGCCACGGTGGCAGAAAACCTCAGACCTGCAGTACATATTGAATCACGTCACTTTTTGTACAATGAAGTTGAAAATTTTCTATCATCTAGTTATTTTAGGAGGCCTATAAAAGGTCCGTCTACCTTTTGTGTTAGATATGTCATGACCACAGATTTATTAAAAAAAAAATTTTTTTAAAAAGAAAAGCCAGCGAAAAAAACAACCTAGGCACATTTCAATAATCAAATCCTTGCACCCTGACTGCATTACACCAGATCTGTTTCCTTCACCGTACTGTAACTAGATACTGCAGTGACATTTCTTGCTTTTCCATGCTTCATAAAGCAAGCCACATCAGCTGTGACTGAAACTGCTACTGAAAGATTAGGTTCAGGTGTGAAGCCACTGTACTGTACATTTCCAGAAATGTCTTCACACTTCCACTACAAAATGCAAACCGTGCTAGCTCTTTATAATACCAGCTGTGGTACTGTGCTAGTTTTATCCAATTACCCAAGTATATCCGAGCTTTTACCATTCTAAATATACAAGGTTAAAAAACGAGAGAACTTTACTCACCCAAGATAAAGTTTCATTTTTCATTTTATTTGTATCTGCATGATACATTATATTACATTATTTATGTCTCCAAATGGTGGAAATCACATTTTAGTGAAGTGGAACAGTTTGTAATGTTTATACTATTCCATTGTGTGACATATAATAAGAAATAAGAACTTTGAGTAAACACAACCGATTTCTGTCGGCAAGTTCCTCAGCAAAACAAGTAGGAACAAGTTAAAAATAGACACGGGGTAAACTGGATTCTTGGTCCTTGGTGAATTTGTTTGCTTTGTATATGTAGGAATGTAAAATGCATGAGTGTTGTTGCCTCAGTCATCCACAGCAATGTTGCGGAAGAGATAGGCCATGGACTCTCCGTTGTGGATACGACGGATGGCCTCAGCCAAGATCATACTGACATCCACAGTTTTGATTTTTGGACACTGCAGCTTCTGAACCTCATGAGGAACAGTGTTGGTCACCACAACCTGGAGGCAAAACAAAAGCGTTAGCCTTAGTTTCGGGACTTTTCTTTCCTGAGTCTAGCCTTTCAGACAGCCCTATAACTTCCTCTAAAGCTCAAATTGGCAAATTATAAGACCAGCTATGGGGCTTCTACTGAAATCAATTTTCTATAATTTTATACATTGGTAACTCTAAGCATTAGCATTTGATTAGTTGACCTGGGTGAAGAGGAAGTCTGGGAATAAGTGATGCAAGACAAATGCTGCATGGACATTTTGTTATCACTGCAATTAACATATACCTCATCTAAGCTATCGTAAAGATTTAATACGTGAAAATCTCACACTTATTCCCCAATAATTGAAGCGACTTGTCATTAGACATTAATCAATGCACAAGATAACCATAGAGGTTGTGCGTTAAAAGTCTTGAGAGGATATATCTCAAAACTGACACCATTCTTTGTTCAGAAATGACATTAAGACAAACCAAGTCAAAGGTATATGTGAATGTATGTTTTTCATTTTTGAGGAGGAAGGTAAATTGTTCATCTGATATATGTATTTGTACTGTGGCGGGAAGGGTTACATTAAAATATTTGCTGTTGTTGTCGTTATCAGCCTCATATCATATATTGTATGTACATTTATACACACACGCAGATATAGATGATATAGATGATATATATATATATATATATCTGTGTGTAGATATATGTTGATGCAGATATATGCACACACATGCACACACATGTACACACACACACACATATATATACATATACACACATGAATGTAACCTCAGTAACAGAAGACAGGACAACATGTATAATAATTCCATCTACACACCAGTTTACCTCATCAATTGCAGACTCCTCTATTAGTCTTGGCGCCTCTGCAGACAGCAGCCCATGTGTAGCCATGATGTATATCTTGTAGGCTCCCCTCTCTTTCAGGATTTCTGCTGCTGCAACAAAGTCCTCCACATCATCTATAATGTCATCCTGAGAAAAGGGTTAGGGATCACACAGTGATAAGTAAAATGAAAGTAAAAGATATATATTTGGATTGCTGGAAACCTAATTTCAACATTTAGGTTTTCTATTTTTTTGAGCTAATACGTCAGAGTTTGAACAATGTTGAGCAATGAACATTTTTGTGAGACTTTTTTTCCTTTTCTTCTTTTTTTCCATTTGCTTTAATATCTGTGACTTGGTAGCTTGACTACTAAGTAGCATGACTAACATGTATCTGATCAAGAACAAAAAGCACAAGAAATACCAGGGCTTGCTCCAATATCCGGTGATAGCCCCAGTTATGAGAAACATCAGAAATAAACCCCAATGAATCCCTCAGAAACGGAAAACAACTAACAAATGCCGACATGGGGAAGAATCTGTCCAAACATTTCTTAAGGAGAAAAACTCCCAAGGAAGTTTAAGGTGCCCTGTAGAGTTTTCTTGCAAACAAAAGTTATGTTTACATTAAGTGCTAATCATAAAAACATGTGTATTCTTGGGGCCTAAAAAATATGAAGACTGCATTTCCTTCCATACAAAACACTTGAGAGGCAGATTTGCCTCTTAGATTGTTTTAAATTATTTTACTAGCATGCAGTCCTCTTCCTTTTCAGCTGTTGCCAGTGCAGATGCATATTTTGGCATGTTAGCTGTCCCCTATAGATCAGTGGACTGGTGTAACACCATTGGCAGGAATGTGTATTGCATGTTCACGAGAGGAAGAAACAGGGACCTGCTCATAGAAAAACAGCTCCATAGAGCTACTAGAGGTTCCAAACTTCATACTTTACCTTTTTACTTATATGTGAAACCCTCACTCTTATGATCCTGTAATTAAAGCCATTTGTTACACTGTATCTTTCCAGTACAACTGTTTTTCTGAGATCCTTTGTTTCTGTCCAGAGATTGGATTTCTCGATAGTTTAAAGAGAATTATTTAAAAACCTTGAGGTCTTACAACAATGATGGCGATTCTTCCTCCTACATCTCCAACAACAGTGATAGGTGGCTTCTCCTTCGCCATCATCACTTAAAGACACAGATGAAGAAAAAGTATTTTCAGGACACGAAGTGAGATCTACCCTGCAAACCCCCCAATCAGGAGCTGATTCTTGAGGGGAGGTTAAGTTAAGGCAAATGAGAGATGAGAAAGGATTTGATTAAAACCTGCAAACATCATGCAAGACAGTTCTACCCCCAACCAGCTTCCAGCTACCACAGCACCAATCCAGTGAGGGAACACTTTAAAGACTGGTAAGGTCCCCCACTGCTGCTGAATTCAAATCAAACTTATGATGGGTTTAAACTGTGCACTTGCATGTAACTGCATATTGGGTGTAGGACTGAGCATGTTTTAAAACCACAGACCAGATTCGAACATTATTTGTAATCTAACCAAACATTATATTTAGAAGATTACCATTGAGATGTTATGAAAAGAATTACTTATTTTGAAGCGTTTCTATAACTTCAGAAATTGAAGTCTCGCAACCACAACATTCATTTTAAAAGTATTTGAAGGGATATCAAGGAATAATTGATCCATATCTAGAATCAAACACATTTGACTTGTTTTTCCACCCAGGCAGAAGCCCTGACCATAACAAAAACTCTTTCAAACTGCAGAATGGCACAATCAGAGGTCGGCCGGTAAATTCATTATCATTCAGCAAGGCCTCTGTGCAAAAATTAAAATTAAAAATCTTTGTTATCTTTTGAATAGAATGGTTGCAGGTTTCTGGGTTGGAAAAGAAGCCAGGACATCATAATTCAAACAACTGAGAATTTTATAAACATACAAATTTAGTGATTTGTGAGCCCACAATTTTTTTTTTAATTGAATTAATTAAAAGAAAAAAAAAAAAGACATAATTGTCAGACATGATTTTTCAAGATTAAGCAACTGATGAACTAGAATTTCATTTCACAATCAACAGTGTGTCATGTATGGTATTTAGGCATTATAACAGAAGTCATATCATTCATTCCAGTGTTTCCCATCTCAGTAATAACTCTTCAAAAATAATTTCAACTGAGAGGATGTGAGACTGAGGACTTCCAATAATTCCAACGAGAGACAGACACTGTGGCTCCCAAGAAAAACTGGCAAAAAACATGTTTCAAGTGTTTCATTTCCTGATTCATTTGAATTGTTTTTTTTTTAAGTGTGTTTAAGTCATCCCCTTTAAATTTATGCTGTTGAACAGACAGCTAATAGTTCTAGCTAATAGAAAACACCTGGAAAAAGTAATAAATACATCCTAAATTCTTTCAGTAAGGTGGGATCAGTGAAATGAGTTATATTACTATAGATCCCATAAATATTTAAAGCTGCTATTATTTAGCTCCAGTAAGAGGCCAAAAATAAAATGGGTTACCAGTTTTGTTGTATTGGGTTGAGACAATCATGGACTTGAACATGCAGTGCAGTGGAATACTGCCACATTCATATAAGGTATTGAAAATCTACATGGTGTGGAGCCATTTTCATTACAACAACAATTAGAAATAATAAAAAGGGCTAATTAACCCTGAGAAAAGAAGAATGGTTGTCTCTCACCAATCAAACTGACTGTCATATACATCCAGTCATTATTTTTCTATTCCAGCTTCTCCTTCAGTTTGTGGAAGCTGTTGATACTGGTCAAGAGGCAAGACAGGTCGTCTGTCTATGGACAAGATTTTTCCATCATTACTCCTCAAACTTTATCACACAAGTTGGCAGGTTTTTTGTTTTGTTTTTTTTTCCCCAGAATGGCATAGAGATATAACATCTCATTTTCAATTAAATTCTTGTCCAGATGTAAAATTAAGTGGAAGCCCTCAGTAACTCATTCTGTCATTCCATGCAAGAATAACAAAAAATTATTAAAAAAAAAAAAAAAAAAAATCAAAAGGTAAGCCTGAAAGGATTTAAGTGCTACAATCATACTTGGAAGCTCTATCCCAGGGAATGGGACAAGATGTCTGCTTTTTGCTGTGGCTAAAGATAGGATGGTACAAAACACATTAAGTTAAAATCAGACACACAGCAAACACAGATAAAATATTGCAAGGCACTAAGGGAAGTCCAATGCAAAACTCTGCATTGTTTTTCTATAGAAGAGGTTCCAAATCCCAGAAGAGAGAACAGACGATACAAGAAGAGATAAGGCGGGAAAAACATTAGGCCTAGAAAGAAGAAAGGGTCGATGTCAGTCACTGCCTGTGGTATTTCACAGCTGGCTACGACAACGCCTGAGGGATGGCTGACCTGAAACATGCTGTGAAATCTTTGTCTGTGTTAGTGAACATGTACTTGTATCTTGGTGAGGACCAGTTTGCGTTATACACCTTTTGGACTGATGACATGAGGGTTAAGACTTGGTTCAGGTCAGGGTGAGGCATTTAGTTGTGGTGCTTGAGGTCAAATATTTAAAGTACACATACACACATTCTCTCTCTCTCATATATATATATATATATATATATATATATATATATATATACACACACACACACATATATATCACACACACATATATATATACACACACATATATATATATACACACATATACACATATATACACACATATATACATATATACACACACACACCTGTAAATCATAGAGGAAAGTAAAGACAAAACAGGGAGAAGTCACAGAGCAACTGTGACGAGTTGTTGTTGTTGTGTTGTGTGTCTTACAGGGCAGTTCCAGGCCAGTGTGTCCTGTGGTGGTGCGGGACACAGGGGGAGAGTGTCGACCATCGGCCATGTCAGACTCTGAATGATGGGCCTCCCCATGCATCACTGCCAGCCCAAGCCGCAGCCTCTCAGCGTAGGACTGAGCTCTGAGACGAACCAACACGCAGACAAACAGGAGTCAAAGAAACTGACGAGCACAACACATGGGAATAAATAAATAGGCAGAAGAAAACAGACAGACGTTTGCATAAGAGCTTAAACATACCTACATAGACATAAAGGGGTAACACGAAAAAAAAACTAAAATGCAGTGGGAGAAGTGATCTTGTCTACTTACCTCTTGGCGGCCGATGGGGATTTTGCAACAATTATGGCATTTCTGTAGTCTGGGATCTGAGGTAAGAGAAACATTCTTTTCATTACTGCAATATCAGGTTAAGCTTGATCATAACAGGGTAAGAATATTATTGCCTTTGTGACACCGTGCCCGTTTGACAAGGAGGCAAACCGTTATCGAATGTACAGTGTAATGCACCCTCACCTCCTCCTGGATGTACTGGATGAGGAAGGGGGAAGCTCGTAGGTTGTCAACGGGAAAATTGAAAAAGCCCTGGATTTCTTTCTGGTGGAGGTCCATGGTAATGATGTGAGTTAACCCTGTAACATCACAGACATACATACACGAGTAGTTATGGATTCAGAACCAAGTTCTGCAGTGTATGAATAACAAAATGACAGAGCTCGTAGATGTCATATGGTAGAATAATACACTGGCATGGAAGTTTGTGCACAGGGATGGGATAAACCGTACAAACAGTAAAAAAAACAAAACTGTGAATTGAAAACAGATTGCTAAATTGAGAACAAGGTTTTGGGAAATTCAAATGTAAGACATCTGTAATATATCTCTGGCCTGCAGATTAAAAGCATGGACTTACAAGTACATAAGAAATAATTGTAAGCAATGCAGTGTAGAATTAACTGTAACTGTTGTACCAGTTAAAGTAAAAGAGCTGACCAATAAGTAATGACACAAAAACAGAGAAAAAAACAATTCATCCCATATGCTGTTCCTCACATATATTATGCATTAGAAAAAGGAACTTTCAATGTCTAATTTATACGCAGGTCAAAGTGGATGACTGTCACTCTGTTGTGTGTAATAAGCAGGACAGGATGCTACTAGACATTCATTTATTTCTGACTTTAATCTGTGTTTTCATTCCATGGCTATAAATGCCAAATAATTACTGACGTAAAAAATTAAAACACACAATCCGTACCAGCTTTAGCTAACATGGATGTGAGCAGTTTGCAGACAACTGATCCTCTCTTTCTCATCTTGCACTGCTTGCTGTAAGGAAAGTAGGGAATGACTCCGATGATGTTCTTGGCACAGGATGTCTTCAGGGCATAAGCCATAACCAGCAGTTCCATGATGGCTGTGTTGACATCTCTGGCAGAACAATGCATTGAATTTAAACAGAATATATTAGAAATAATATACCTGCAAAAGCACTGTGATGGTGTGCAAACAGTTTACAGCTGTTTTTCATTTCCATGGTTTTTTACATGACCCGTTTCCTTACCAGCTTAGCTTCTCCTAAGAGCATCAGGTCAAAAAAAAACTTAAAATCTTCTGGCTGTTGTAGATCTAACTTATCAAGTTACAATAAAACAAACCAAAAGCTAACTGCATTATTAACTGCATAACTAAACATGGTCTACGTATGAATTCTGTTCAAGAAAACACTGCCATGTAAGAAAACATTTGCTCAATGGACATTTTTTAAAATCAACATCCACGTTGTCAAAACTCTGTAATGTGCACTGAGATTTTGATTAACCACCATGATGGTTGTTTTGATGACTAAGTCAGTTTCACCACTTTAGAAAGGTACAGAAGAACTGTTAATGTAACAGGATACTGTAGGGAGCCACTTTGGCCTTGACAGCTTGCTGAAATCAGAGGTCTCATACAGGCAGGTCAATGGCCTGCTGGATCCACACACATACTCAGTATACAAAACTCAAAAATGTGACGTCCCTTCCTCTGACCTCTTATTATCTTTTAGGGCACGCCTCTTCATCACAGCAAATAACTGATTAAAAAGGCCAATGGCCACATTTAGCGTTGCCTTCCCTGTTTCACTTGCTACAACTTGAAGGTCCCAGGCAAATGGACACTAAAGGATTTTAGAATTACAAAAAAAAAAAAAAAATTACCAGGGCCAGAGCACACAAAATAAAAATGTTTTGATGTTTTGAGTTAAAAGCTCAGTAAAGAAAAATGCAGTGTGCTAATATAGCTACTGAGACTGCCATGGCAGATATATACTGTGTTCGCACTATTCTCTCACAGACTCTCTTGAATGCAATCATAGGCAGATATTTAAAAGCTGGTCAAAAATACGGTACATTCTCATACAGTCATTTTTCATATACAGGACATCTCTGCTTTTGCCATGTTAAACTATGATGGGATAGGGATTTTGGTTATTAAATAATTTTTGTACTAGTGACAGCAAATGGTGCATGGTATTTGCATAAATAAAAAAGCATGGTAATTGAAAAAAGAAAAACATTAAAAGCTGCACCTCACAATTTAAGTCTAATGTTCGTTCTTATTTTAGCTACCTCTGCCTTTACAATCTCCTGAGAAAAACACCTTGCTTTTTCCCATTGCTGTTCTAGATACCATTTCATACCCAGCAGTTATAGTAAGCTAATCTGAGCTTTTTTGCTGACAACAGCTGCCTGCAACTGGAAATAAGGCCAGTGGGAGTGAGGCACATATTACATTCGTGGTTTATAATGTAATGTGATTCTTGATCATATCCTTCTGTCTTACCTGGGAATGGTCTGAATGATAAATATATCTTGTCCACGTACAGACTCCTTCACATCCACTCTTGTCTCTGGAAAAAAATCATTGTGGGTTCAAGCGCAAATCAAGTGAGATGACACTTAACCACAGCTAATCCATGACATTCAATGTGGAAACAAGGGGCCTGAGGATAGTTACCAGCCTTACCTGTATTTGACTCTTGATAAACCACAGACTTGCCCAATTCCACACCCAGGCGCCTGAGGAAAAAAACACACAGGTCGGTTTTAAGTATTCAAATCACAAAACACACACACATTCACGTGATCTTAACTATTTCTGTGAACAATATAGTATGTACTAGAATATCACCGCCATCAAGAAGGTTACATAACCACCCTTTTTTGTTTATTTGTCAACAGGATTACACAAAAAATACTGAACTGATTTGCACCTAACTTGGTGGAGTGATGAGGCATATGCCAAGGAAGAAACCATTACATTTTATATTGCTAGAAATTGAAACTATTTGGTTTTTGGACTATCAGTCAGACAAAACAAGAAATTTGAAGACATCAACTTTGGTTCTGGGAAATAGTAATTTCTTTTTTTCTGACCATTTAATAGACCAAACAATAAATCAACCAATTGAAATAAATAATGGGGAGTTAATCAGTAATAAAATGACTATTATATAACTTTTCAAACTGTGACATGCAAACTTTACATGATTTTTTCAAGTAAATACATTTTCAGACCTTACTTTGGGCCACCAAGGAACCAAAAAAACATGGCCACCAATAAAGAAGACTGCAAATTTAATGTTCTCTTAAGTTCAGTTGTGTAATTATGTTAAGATCATAAACCTGCTCCAAAGGGCGAAAAAATATAAATTTCAAAAAGAACTTGGCATAGACACAGACTAAGCTGATATTAATTTAGTGCGATGCATTATGCAAAACTCTGAACAATCCCAGTCATCATGAATACAGCTGAGCCTTGAAAAGGACGCTGCTAATTTTGAACCCAAACATTAACAGAGCAGTGATAATTGTAAAGAACGAACTCGATGGCTCTTTCACCGCCCCACAAACAAGTGAGGACTTGGCTTGGTGACAGTGAGAGTCTGCCAGTACATTCAGCAAGGATCCCACCAAGCGAGATAGGCTTCTTTGTCACTGCAGGCTCACCCTGTCTACATCACTCCCTCTCAATCTTGCTCCAATATTTGATAAAGTGCTGCTCTCTGTTATGACTACTGCACATCAAAGTACACAAAACATATGAAACCCATCACTTAAAAGTTTTATTTGTCTTCATAGATATATTTGTCCAATAAATAAAAGCACCAAGAATAATGCAAAGGCAAATCAGTTTGCAGCCTTATAATCTGCTTTCTATTATTCTTTTTCAGTGAAGAATTGCAAGGTAACACAGATGACTTTAGTCCCAGGAGTATTTACACAAAGCCCGGTTACCACAAGTGCACTTCAAAGTAAATATTTAGTGCAGTATTCATTAGTGCTCATGTTAACCTTTGCTCCACAAGAAAATTCTACTCAGGTGCAGCATTGTAACATAATCTCCAGAGTAATCTTCTCCAATGTTGCCAAACAATAAAAACTGAGAGAGCTAAGCTCTATTTTCTTGAGTGGGTAATGCAAGTAGTGCTTCACTTTCTGACAAGTTGGGTTGGGAAAAACATGGCAGCTCCCTGAGTCCAGTAGGCCAACAAGAACCAGCTTTACTGGGGTTTGCAGAGATCAAGGTTAACCAGTTTGTGTTCTTGTGAATGACTTAGTAACAGATACTTAGTATTTTTTTGTTTTCATGTCAATCAGGTGCATATTACCTGGTTTCACTTGTTTTCCTACTGAAACAATACCCATCTGCATGCCACACCAACTGCTGCCTTTTAAGTCATGTCTGGCTACCAAAGTAACACCAGGTGAACAGTATCTGTGCCCTGCTTTTTCCCTGGACAGAGCCGTGCCTGTGCAGTACACTAATTTCATTACAGTGATTCTTAGTGAAAGGTCCTTTGAATCTCCCACACAACCCCCAAGAAGAAAAAAAAAGAAACAGATGTTATAATCAAGTAAAACAAATCTTCCATCTCCACTGCACAATTCTGTGCACAGACTATTGTTAATCTAGGATTACACTTTCAAGGGCATTGACAATTAAGGAAACTAAAAACCTATGCAGCCCTATTCAAAGGAACCTAACAATGACAGAATATAGGGTTCAATCTATCAGTTTTATAAGTCAGTGTCTTGTGACACCCTTCCCTTAATATTCAAACAATTAACATCAGTGCTTATATTTGGAATTTAAATGAGTAACTACTTATAAATTTCATAGCAGGTTTTGGGAAGCGACACTCATCAAAGTATAAAAGACTATATAGGCAATATAGAGTATTTAGGACAATGCAAAGCACCATATCAATCCAACCATGCGGAATGTGCCCACAACTACACTACCTATGAAGCAATGAAGCCTGGCCTTTTTTACAAGGATTATAAATGCAGTTGCAAGTGACAAGCCAAGCACACTAGAAACTAGAAAGACGCTACACGTAGCCAAACTGTTTTTCAATATTATTACATATTCACAAAACACCAATATAAGAATCACTTTCCTTGTGATGCTGGAGCATAATTCTTCCCCTAGTACAGTTCCCCTCACTCACTCTGTTATCTGTTTTTGTTTGTGGCAGTTCAGTCTTTTGCAAGTTCAATATTTACCGTTAAACTTGTTGACCTGTGTGATAAAAAGTTGCACTTTGTGAGACAAGGTTCAAATCCAGCTGTCTGGGAAGTTCTGAACATGTGTAATGTAGTCAAATATTACATCAGCACTCTACCATCTGATTTGTATGTTTTTTTAAAAACAATATTTTGCAATTTTGGGATTATGTTCCTTCTGCTAGAATAATATTGTGACCTTGTTATGTATAGTAATGTGCACAACATGTGATGTCCGTGTCATGAGTTACCTATGATTTCCACACTATGTACAGTGCGTCTGCGTTTGCATGGCCTGATTGAACTGCATTAAATACAAAACAAAAGCCTGAGGCTACTGTCAGGTAAATGCCAGGTTACAAAAACGGAACAAATCATTTAAAGAAAAAAAAGAAATCACAAAAATGCAGCTATCCCACACAGATCGACCCAACTTACTCTGTTATCTTCTTGGCCAACTCGGTGCAAGCGGTGGTGGAGTTGGCGGAAAAAACACGGTAGCCGCTTCTTGAGACGTTCATCTTGGCGTAACCGTAAGAAAGCGTCGGTGTTTGAGAGACCAGAGATCTGTGACCCCCGAAGCGCCTGATGGGCATGTTGCTCCGGAGTCGACGCGGTGTTCAGGTAACGTTTCAGCCGAATCCTCAACAAAAACAACAACAACAACAACAACAACAACAACAGATCCCACTCTGCAGATTTAAGCCCTTTGGTTGGTTTCGACTCCCAGCGCGCACCTTAAAGCGAAGAGAAAAAGCGCAAACGACGCGGGAGGTGTCTGACGCGGGAGTGTACACAAACTAAGACGACGAAGAGCACATGGTCGGCGGGGAACGTGGGAGCGGCCCTCGCTGTGGCGCCGGCGAGACGACGCCGCCCTCGCAGGGACCCGGCGCGGAGCCCGGAGCGGGCGGAGGAGCCGGTTCTCTGCCTCCGTGCGGGTCCCCGCCCGTCGCCAGCACACACGCCTCCTCTCCGGTACCGTGAGGATGGACTCGGAGGTTCAGTAAATGGCGCCGTCGGAGGGTGACGAGGGTCAGAGCGGCGACGGCGGCACCGGGAGACGTGAAGTTTATAGCAACGCCGCGGCGGCACGGGGGGGCGGGGAGCGTTCGTCGGGTAAGGAGGGAGTGACGGTGAGGACAACCAATCACGGACGGCATCGGAACGGCGGGGGGGCGTGCCGGGTGTACTTTCGACCAATCACTGCGCGGGATTCGTGTGACCTAATCATAAAGCCGACGGCCCGACAGATGCGGCGGTGCTTGGGATCGTTTTGCCCCGAGTCGATCCTATCAGGCAGCGCTCTGAGTTATAATGTTATAATGTTAAGTTATAATGTACGATCCTTGGGTTGTAGACTTCCACCGTTTCCACGGTAGAGAGAACAGTGCTGGGATAGACGTACTTAGGCATAAAAGTGGTGATAACACAGTGTAAAATCACGTTTGCACGTAAACCCCTGCCTTTGAATTTTACTTAGGCAGAACTACATATTATTATTAATAGCAAAATGTAGCTAAAGTTCTCATGCAGCATTGCCCCTGACAAAGAGTTATATGTACAACTGGATGCTGTCACATTACTGGTGCATTGCTGATGATAAATTTAAATGTAGGCAAATTGGTCAGGCGGAGAGCATTTAGGAGTTAATGTGGGCTTTCAGGTTGCTTAAACATGTACCCCTTTTTTAACCTTATTACATGTTCAGTATGAGATCTTCAAAATAATTGTGTCAGTGTCTGTTGAGTTCTGTAATACTGCCCAAGTCTTATTCATCATAAGACACGATCTTCTTCGTTTCAAGGGACTATCAAGGATTTAAGAACATGCAGATGTAAAAGTTTTATTGCACTACACTCGACAAAAAAAATCAAGTTCAATTTTGAATTGAAATAATTTCCTTTTCTTTTCTTTTTTAATAAAATAGTCAACACATCATAAAGCTTCTGACATACAGTATATGGCCGTATTTCTCACTTGTGCAGTAACAGGATGTAAATGCTTAAATTTTTAGGGTAACAAATGTTCTTTGCATGCTTTACTTTTTGACTATGTAGACTATATTGTGGGGACTTCAGGAAAATAGAATTTTAATTCATAACGTTTTTTATGAACAATATACAGACTGTCACAGTAGCAACTGACATTTAATGAAAGCCACATTATCTAATAACTCATAAGCAGAAAAAAAAAAATTACCTGGAGATCAGCGGAACATGTAATTAAAAGTGCTCCTGTCATTAATATCTTATCAACTAACGTTAATAAATGTAACTTTAACCAATGACAGTATACTGTACCTAGATATAGCAGCTTAAACTGAGGATGTTGACATAAATTTGACTGTCTTATAACAGAAGAAATGTACACATCTAAGATTTGACATTATTACTTAATCTAATTTCAGTAAAAATTGTCAACCGTTTCTGTATAATCTTTATAATATGGGAATACACTTCATGGCTTGTTTAAGTGTGAATTTCTGTAGTACAAAAGTGCTTACTAGTCAACACACAGTGTATTCACAGTCAGTAAAATATAGTTTTACCTCTTTGTTAATTTTAAAAAGTCTTCAGATTGAAAAAGTAGTGGCTCAACACGGCATGTGTAAAGTCAGTAATACTGTAAATGCTACTTTAATGTTAATTGCTTGAATATATAGCTTTTCTAAGTTGTTCTTCTTTTTTTTTCCCATCCTGGCACCAGAAAGAATGGTGTCCCTTAAATTGCCACTGGGGCTCATAAACATACTCCTCTAGGCCACACAGGAACAATCATCCATCCACTTCCGTGCTGTACTTTCACATGGTCATCCTGTCTTCCAGTTTGGCCTAATGGATCCCCACACCTAAGATACCACACCATTTTCTGCATTTCATCTCTCACATTACACACCCATCATTTCAGCATTCTTGAACTCTCATGCAGACTGTGCCACTGGGAGTTTCTATTGGGATCTATATAGATCAGCTCAATGCAGCTAGTTTAGGCAAATACTGATGCTTTTAAACACGGCCATTAATTCATACACACACATTGTATGTGCCTGCATAAACCCGCACTATCCCGTTACTTACTTGTTTGGCTGTTAAGACAGACAAAGGAAACTGCACATGCTGCATTACATTTTAAATCTCAAAGCACTGTTCATCTGTTTGATCACATTTTTCACTTCCTGCTTCCTTTTTATCCTTCCTTTTTTCAGTAGTCAACTATGTATTTTTCCCACATTTCATGACTTTTTGGAAGATGGCACTATAAATGCAGGTGGTAAAGTTTTCTCTTTCAGCCTTTCAGCACCTTCTCTTTTAGCAGGTCCAAGATGACCTGCCTCTCTTGACTCTCCAGCTCAAATCTCCGTTCCCTCTCTTTTCTCTCAGCTCCAAGACGTTCCCTTTCCAAAGCAATCTTACCTGAGGGGAAAAAAAAGGGGAAGTTACGTTTGTAATTCCCCTTAAGAATGATGACTGTCAACATATGATTCTTCCCCCTTTCATTTTGAGAATATTTTATCTGTGAACATGTCAAGTCTCCTGTATTTTCATTCAACACATCTACATTTTAAATGTCTGATGTTTTCAGTCTTGTAGTGCAAGGGCTCCCACTTGCTTTTCTTTATTGATTTTAATCCTAGGTCAAGGCATCAGAATCACTGCTGCATCAGAGATTTTTAAAATTAAATGTAAATTCAAAATGATTATCAGGCTAACTTTAATTGAAGTTTTATTAGAATTTTGTCTGGAATGCAAATGAGTAAGGTTTTAGAGTTTACTGATGGTTCCATCCTTGAAATGAATGGCATTGCATCAGCAGACAGGATATTTAGTGGCCATTTTACTTACAATTAATGTTATGATCATATCATATGTTATAATCTTATAAAACATCTAGCATCAGTGACAAATGGAAGATTACGAGTATTGTGCCAGTCGAGTAATTTTTGTATTTGTGTGTGTTTTTTTAACTGTGGTTCTAAAAAAATTATCTGCTCTTGCAAATCCTCTTTGCAAGAATGGAAATGTCTCTTTTTTTACACAGGGTTGGAGTTAAAATCACACTACACAGCTTTGTGAAAAACATACTCCTCTGAATCTCTAGTTCCTCCCGACGAAGGGCAAGCTCCTCCTCTCGCAGCCGTTGCTCCGACTCTGAGCGTTTCTCCAGGAAGCTGAGGATCTCTGAGTAGGTCTGGCAGCAGCACTGGCACGGTCGCTTGGCTGTGGGCGCCGCTGACAGCTCAGCTATTTCCTCACGGTCTTCTGGTTCTGCTGTGACAGTACTTATGTATTTAAATGTGTTTATTAGATGGTTGATTAATTGATTCCTACAGATTATCACCCACTCACCCACTTCAATTGCAGTTGATGCATAAAGATGACAGAATGTTAATTTCTATCAAAAATAGAGAAATAAAGGTCCAACCTTGTCATGCGTGACCAATAAAGTTGTTGGCCACAGCAGGAGGCTGTTTACATTAATGTCACAGTACTTACTGAATCATATCCAGTGATTAAACAAATTTCAAAGCCTGTATTGAGGCCATGATGAATATCAAGAGACAGATTCTTGTGCTCTCTAGTGTCTTGAACCGGTTTTTACCTGCAGTGGATGTTTGTGCAATAGTGATGTTGGGTTTGTCCTGCTCTGACAGAGTTAATTCTTCTATGGCTCGCTTTCTCAGCTCATCATCCTGGGAGAGATAAGGACATGATCACTTCAATTACAGGAAGGACAAAGAACAGAAAATCACGAAAAGCAGTGGCAACCTGTTTTCCTTAACAGCAGATGACACCAATAGTAGTAGTTTAGTAATAATAATAATAGTAAGAGCAGTAACAGCAAGAGGGGTTGTAGCAGCAGCATTTACTACTCAAAATGGGCATGTTCTCGTTTTAAGGGGTCACAACCTTAAATGGTTGGGAACATCTGAACCATACAACAGTCTGTGGTTTTAATATTCACATCAGTCCTTGAAAACTTAGCAACTGTTTAGCTCAGTCACTCATTTTAATTTAATGCTTCGCCGAGAACAATGCCTTTTACTCCACCGTACCACTGTTGACAAAATAAAGACACTGCGGCACAAAGCTGTGTGATGAAAGCGGTACCTTGAACTGTCAGTCTGCCGCTCTAAGCCAGCTCAGGGGCATTGAATCACCCTCTCTAAAAATAATTTTTTTTGTGTTGATGTTGTCACATTAGATTACCATCTCTTCTCTTCTCCACTGGCACCCACCTGGTACTTTGTGCCCTCACCGCTGGCAAGGAGCCCCTTCTCAGCCTCTAGCTCCAAAACCTCATGGAGCAGATCCTCCTTTTGGGCATACAACCTCTCTGTTCCAAACCTGAAACCACCGATTGCACACACACACACACACGCACACACAAACACACACAATTATTCACATGTTACACTTGGGTTTGTTTCGGTTGGGACTAGCACAGCTCTACAGCACCACACATCCAGCTCAGGGCAAACATTATCCTCAGGAAATGGTACAGTGTACTTGGAATATAATATCTCCTGAAATACGGGTCCTGTCGCCTGACCCAACCTGCGTAGGCTTGGAAAGTCTTGCTTCTTGTAGTAGTCTAGCAGCAGCATGGTCCTCTCCCTACACCTCCTGGCGTCTACCTCAAAATTTTCATCTTGAAGGGCTGCTGTGATAATTTCCCCCACTCGGGCCCAGATCCTACCTGAAAAAGATGAATAAGGTCACTCACATATGTACAATATTTAGGCCTTCAACTTTGTATCCAATTAGCTCATTAATACACTGGCTTGTCCGTATTGGTAGCATCACGATTTCCATTAGACTGGTCTCTCTCGCGCTCTCATTGTATGATTGCTGAATGTCCTTACAAAAAGGCAGTTTTTACAAAGGATCTCCTCATTGTTTCTTTATAGTACTAGTAAATAGTAGGGTGACTATTTGTTTTAAGTTAAAAAAAAAAGAAGAAAACTTCCTCTATTAAACACCACTATAGGCTCCACTAGAAATATTTTAACCTGATCACGTTTGTCACACAGAAACTGAAGCTCTCTGTAACTGAACAAGTCTTCGCAGGAGGATTACCTAACCTGGCTCTTTGGAGGCAAAGGGGTTCTGGGCGATGACCTCTCGCAGAAGGATGATGTCATGCCGCGCTGAAAAACGCACCTGACGCTTTCGTGGGGTCGTGGAAGGGCCAGCAAGGGAAAAACCTGAAGTTGGTATTAAAATGGAAAAGAGTAGAATATTATACTCTAGAGTTAGACTAGTAGTTTCTTTTCTTTTTTTTTTTTTTTTTAAAAACATAGCTTGGTGCCATAATAACTTGAAAACCATCCCTCTTACAGGGGACCTGGATCAGTTTTGCCCTGGCCCATGAACTTCTTAAGAATAAAACAGATACATTTTGTCCCACATTTTTTATTATCTTTGTCATGATCTTTATCATTACTTGTATACAGAGATTCCAAATCCATCTGGGGGATATCCGAGGTGTGAATTCCCTTTAAAGTAGCAATCCCACCGTTTTCACTGAATCAAAACCTGCACACCTCCCGAAATAAGATAGCGAGTATAAACGGATCCATGTTAGAGGAGCGCAGGGACTTTTAAGCAAAGAAAAAGCATACTTTGGTATTTTAAATGTATTTTATTATAACTATAAACGCACAGCATGTACGTCGAGATTACAGTAACGTGTAACCACATATTATTATTGCGTCTGCGGCTGATGAGCCACGCAGACGGGTGCACTCGGCCTGTGTTTTGGTGCAGAGGTAAAAGTGGTGACGGCGGCTGCGTGTCAGCTGCACGACCGACGTGTGCCAGGCCGACAGCGGCTCCGCCGCCGCCGCCGCCGCCATCCACTGCGCCCGGGCGCAACCGGCCGGCAGCCTGCGGCCACGACGACGCGTTCGCCCAGAACCGAGCCAGGACGAGGCTGTGACCCTCCGGCGGCCCCCGGCGACGGCGACGGCGCCTTCCCCGCCGAACCGCACGCGTCACAGGAGGCGGAGCGTGTGTGCGCGAATGGAGAGAAGCACCAAATGCCTGCAAGGAGACGCAAATGTAAGCGGCCGAGCGGGAGGTGGAAACGTATCTCACCGTTGTTGATCGGCACCTCCACCACCACCCGTTCCATGTTTCTGTTTCGTGCATCCGGGAACCGCCTGACGCGCGCTGCACACGTCCACCCACCAGTACAGGTTCACTTCTGACGCGTAAACTCAACTTGGCGGAGAGTCACGGTCTGGCGGAACCGCGGTACCGCTCGTCCGCCGGGGGTTGCGCCTGCTGCGGGCGGCCGGGAGATGGAGCCAGAGCTCGGGCGGTCGGTGGCGGTGTTCGCGTTGGACCGCATCTGCTTCTTGCTGAGCCGGGAGCAGATTTTTGGCACCATGTGTCTCTGTAGAGTGTCAGTGAAAATCATGCGCAAACGCAAGAAATGACCTTCTTAATTTATATTTGTTGTTGCAAAAACAGGCATCTTCAATCACTAATTACAAGCAGGAGTTAGGATATGTGTGCTAGTTTAACATTCCTCCACAAATGCTGAACACAAAAGGAAAAATGCTATTATTAGCCCCTTGTTTTATTTAACTGCTCTTCCACGACCCCCCCCCCCCAGTTTCTACAGCAACAAATCCAGGTTTGACAGCATGTCAGACAAAAAACTCATTATTTATGTTTCTAAAACTCATTACAAAGTTGTGAATTTCTCCCACATGTTTCTTGATCTGAGCACTGGAACCGACATGTTGGAAAATGTTCAGAAGAAATGTTAAGTTTACAAAATTTATAGTAAATGCACAAAGGAGGCTCAAAACTGCCAGTACATTGTTTTTAAAAAAAATATTTCTCACCCCAAGGTTAAAGTTGGCTTAAAAGCTATCCGAGAAAAATGTTGGCATAGATGTTTGAATATGTGTATGTTTATTAGAGAGACAGAGAAATAGATCAGGATGGGGGAACCTTTGCTGCCGGGTGACAATTATAGGCGCTAGTTCTCCCCATGCTCTCATCACCTGTGACCGTGATGTTAGAGTGCTGCTGTCATTTGAGAGCAAACTGTATATGAATTAGAAACAGCAGGTAACAGTTTCTCAGCCTGAAATAGAATAATGCGACAGAGACTGACAGAGGGTGGTAATCGAAAAATAATTGATGTCATCATAATCATCACCCACTGTATAAAACCTGTGATTATACAGTGCAGTTTATCTCTATGGTTATGCACTTGAAAAATTAGAAACTGGGCAGGCTCCAGCTGCCTGCGCACCAGCAGCTGGCAGCCTCTGCGCCGAGATGTCAGTAGATTGTTAATTAGCCAGGACACAGTCCTGATCCTGCTAGGATCAAAGAAACTTTCCAGTGAATGCTTCAGAGCAGATCACCCTTAAGAGAACAACTTGAAGAACTTTTACGCTTAGCAGCAATCTGACAGCCCTCCAGAATGGTTCCCCTCAACTCCTTTTTTGTTTCAAAAGCATGTCTTGGCCCCATCTTTTCTAATATTTTGGAGCAGCATCATTTTGCTACTGAATTCACTGTCCTAAGTTGTAATTTGTAACCGTGTACTCTGCTGTAACAATCCAGCTTGATTGAGAACACAGATAAAAGAAATTGGGTGGAAAATCCTGTACTTTTAATTGAGGGTATATAGTGAGGTAGGGAGACTTCTTCTTCTGTAGAGCTACAGTAGCAGAATGATCGCATGCACAGATTGGGTCCAGCCTAGTCACTACCACAAGGAAATACACTTTAAATATGTGACCATTAGAAACGCCGTGTTTATTTTTGTAATGGTGCAGCACCCTTCCATCCATTCTTTCATCACTCTCTCTTACATTTTGACATACATTCACACTATACATTCACACTCAACTAAATACACCGAAATTACTTTTACAGAGGGTGAGTTATGGAACCGTACAGTTCCGTTTTGAACATTCAAAACAAGAGAGATTGGGTACTTTAGCACATAAATACAGAGATTACAGATACACAGTGTAATACTTTTATTTACATTATAGCTACATTAAAATTACAATGATAATCAGATGAAAAGAAGGATTAATCATACAAAATATGAGAGAAAAGCAAACATTCTTTTTTTTTTAACAGCTCCACCTCCAACAAAGAGCAAAAAACTCCAATACAGAAGCGAAAAACAAGAAATGAAAGAAATACCTGGAACGAAAAGAAAAAGTAACAGGTGCTTGTATCTTCCGTAAATGGCCTGTGTTTTTAAGATATTCTTTCCAGAGAAGTTTGGGGGTAAAAGTCAGAAACTGTTACCTGGACATCTCTGGAGACATACAACACATTTTAAATGATAGGCTGGCAGTATGTCTTTATAAAGCCCAGGAGCATTCAAGTTTCTCAGTTTTCATTGATAATTGGCTTGAAAATTGAAAATTTGAATTTTTGCATTTTCAGTATTCATCAGAATGCAAGGAATCTTAACTTCTGCAGCTGAATAAATCTATAATAGCAAATGTGGTTATCGTGAGCATACTTGTGGTATCCAAGGCAACGAGTGGGGTGAAAAGGACTTTCCTATTTGCACTTTTTATTCAGTCTCACTCCGCTGACTCCTTGCAAAGTCACAGATATATTGAGCACTTCGATCATTGTCAGATTCCATAAACAAATACAGTCTTTGAAAGCTGAGTTTTCGCATACAGATTCAGCAAGTGTCTTCTTGAAGGAAAATTAAGCAGACAGAGCAGATGTTTTTTTTTCGACATGCTGCTTCTAACCATTTCATCTGGTGAAAAAAGAAATCTCTCTATACACTAGAACACCCTGCTGCCTCACAGTGACAGAGGAGTGTCAGTCCAATTCAACATCACAGATAAAAAGTGACCCTCAAGCCCACTGATGCCTACTAAGCTTCAAAACTGAGCTCTGAAAACTCAAAAAAGGATTTATCGTTCAATCGGAGCTTCTTCTCTTATTTGTGTAGCCAGAAGTTTGCATCAGCTAATTTGATGGTTATTTCAATATTAACCCTCAAAATGGAAAATTATTTGTTTTAATCTCATTTCAAGCTGAGTACATCTGAAAAGGCTGTGAGATGCAAGTATACATACAGTACCTCCAAACTGTAGAAAAAGAAGTCAAGAAAATGTAATCTAAGAGAAAAGAAATTAAGAAAAGTATTTTTAGTGTGGTTATTAGGTTTGACAGAGTATTTTAAAATCAGGTTAAAGTACATTTTAATTACATATATTTTTCACTTAAAATTCAATTAAATTATTTTGTCAGTTTCAGGGGAATTGTTCAATTGCCTTTCATATTTTGCAGCAGTTTCATGTTCCAAGAAACAAGTACAAGTTAATGACATGTTATGGCAGATATAAAAAATGGGAGCACTGATGTAAACATACTTGACTGGTCAGTCCACATGTGAGAAGAGTATGCTTAACCCTAGTGATGAGACAGAATCTTGAGATAAGATTTAATTAATTTAATTTACAGTTTTTGCTGAGAACATCTAAGATCCCTGATCATTTTAAAAGCAGGTCCTTGTAGTCTCCCCCTCTCAAGAGCACATGCAGCCTTGTATTAGATTCAAGCAGAGTTTATTAAGTGTCACAACCGAAAGAAAGAAGTGAGAGAACACCAACAAGTCATAGTAACCATAGTAACAAAGCAGTGACAGCCGCTGTACCTCTCGACATCACCCAAGGCCCACATGCTGCACGCACACGCACATACTGCACGCACACGCTCACGCACACGCACGCACTCACGCACACGCTCACGCTCATGCACACGCTCAAACGTCTTCTATCTCATTTATCTTTCGCACACGTGTGCAACCGCACTTGTTGTCCCTCCCCTCACACACAGAGTGCTGTGCAGAAGGTGTGCTGGATTATGGCGTATGAATGACAGTCCTGCCCTTTTCACGTGGCGTTCACTGAGAAACACACAGTGTTTCCGTCAAGTATGACTCACACTGAAGATTAAGTTCAGTTTATCCCACCCACCCCCCCAACTCCACCACCCCCCCAACCCCACCACCCCCGAAAACCACTCTTTGCCCTCCCACCCGCCTCATCTCTTTCTCTTCATCTCCCATGCTTTCAGCCACTCCAGCCTCTGTTCTTCTGTCGCTTGCACTCGTCGACTCTTTCTCCTGCGACACCGTGTCTCTCCTATGAGGCAATGTGGTCTCTTACACATCTCCAGGTCTCTAAGTATTTTCCACAGAAAATTCTTGCTTGACCCACACAGAGCACAGTCAGGGGGGTGTAACACACCCTCCAGCTGGTTCGAACAGCTGGTTTTATGTGTAAATGTGAGGAACAGACACGTCACACACTTGAAGTCTCAACACAAAAATAATTCATGATAAGATGAAGAAGACCTTCTTTAGGGAAAAGAGCTATTATTTATTCAGCGTGCAGTTCGATCATAGGAACAGACATGAAAGCATGATAATTTATTTCTGTAAGAACCGATTCTCTTTCCTGAGATGTGTGACTTTGTGTATTTGTAAGTTTGCAGCCTGGTCAACTAACCATTTCTGTGTTTTCAAATGACTACAAATATAATAGTTTTATCATCATAAAATGGTTTCCACTTTCATAATACTTAACATTTTGAAACAAATTTCCCCATTAAAGTATTTATCTCTTCTTGAACTTCACTTACACACACCCGTCTTTATCTTGTTGTTTTTCTACCGAGGCTGTTACATACAGTATTTTAACATTACTGGCACACATCTAATTCCCCTGTGAACCTCTTCGACAGCACCAGACGTGGTTGCTGGGTAATATGTGACCCGGAGCCCCTGCAACAGTGTTTAGACTGAATATCAAACGATCCAGGCATTGAACAAAAGCGACGTCTCTGTCCATGTAGCCATCCCAAGGAATAGTTGGGAATAAACTGCCAAAAAGAAGACTTTGTCACACAGGCATGGGAAACAAACTGAAAGATTCATCAAGGAATTCCCCTCCTTTCATCTATGATGATTAAAAACAGAGAGAGACTTTCAATCAGAATCTACTTTCGAAGCAGACACGTATCTCTACTTTCCAGTCAAGCAAAGCAGCCGTGTTTACTTAATCTCCCAGATGATGTTAGTTTACCTAAAAGGACGGGAAAGAGATTGAGAGGTTCAATTATGGTTGATTTTTTTTTTTTTTTTAGCATTTCCAGGTGGGCTACATTATCCCTCTGCTGAATCCAAAATATGAAAATCACCAGAGTGACAGCAGCAATCTCGTCCTGTTTCCTGTTTGCCTCTCACTGGGTAACCGTGATGGCGCTGAAGTATTTGTTTATGTCACACCTATCGAGTCTCGTCTTTTTTCCGACCCATCCAGCCTTCCTCATTGTTTCATTGTAAAGATATGGGGTATACGTGGTTGCCATGGCGACTATTCTTCTTGGCAACACAGAGATGAGCTCCGTAGTCTGATTGGCCACTATAGTCCTGTGTCCTTCGTCTGAATGTATGAGCTACTGGGTTATGGACAGCCTGTAGAGACCCTGTAGAGGCGGTAACAGCTATATAATGTTTATGTATAGTGTAAGTGGGCACTAGAGTTTTGCCCTTGGCCAGTAGATTAATATTAAATACAAAGCAGCCACTCAAAACACCGTAAATTGTGCCTTAGTGATGAGTACGATGCCCGTCTTCATCCCTGGACTGGTATGTGCTGTATATTAGGTCAGTTGGGTGCCAATCCATATCATTTGTGCAAAAATGCATATGGACGGCAAGATATAAAACTGAGAGTAATGGAATAAGGATGACTAATTCGTATGAAAGTAGTCTACGTCTACAGATACCTTGGTTTGCTCGTGTGCATTTAGTACCATATGGATACCTTTTTATGTTTTAATGCTGTATGTGTCCCACACAACACTGCTATCACTATTTTTCCCTTCTGCTGTCAATTTGTTACTCCCCTCAGTACAATATGTTGAATACTCATCTGGAAAAACCTAAATTATGACCAAAGCAGAAAGGAGCAGCCTTTTCAAAACGTAGTAGAGAGGACTATAGAAAAAAAGTAACCCTCTCAAAAAAATTGTATTGTGTGATTTTTTTTTCAATGATCCTCTGCAGGGGAAAAAAAAATAGAAAAGAAAAAAAAAACACTACAGCCTAAAGCCCACAGTGTACAACGTGTAAGGTTTCCATCATCTCTAATGGAAAAATACTGCAACATAAAAAGGCAGACATTAATAAATACTGGTTGACTAATCTTGAAGGAAAATGGAGCAGGATGAGACATCTGCTCTTTCTTCACGAACCACCACTTTTCAAAAGGTCATACCCATTCGGATAGAGTCAAATCATAGGCACATTCATTCTAACAGAGCTTCGGATTAATGTCAGTTTCATTAGTGTTATCTCCGTAATGCTAATTATAAAGTTCCAGCAGTGTGTCTGGACCGGCCTCCTGACTCCTGCAAAATGGCTCCTTTTTGATGAGGGTTGACAGTTATCATAGCTCAGTTAATTCTTTAAGTATAAAACTTGGACGGGCATCCTGGTAGTTGAATCCAATTAGTACATACATTATACATGCCTGACGCTTGTGCTTCTTTCAAACCCTGTCCTGTCTGCCTGAAAGAGGAGAAATAAATACAGAATGTTGGCTCATTCCTTTTGGAAAATGTTAATCAGCAGAAGTTGGCTGAGTAGTGATGATTAACGAGAGTAAGAATAAAAATAGAAATAGGAAGAGAGATGTGGAGAGCAGAGATAGAAAGATAATAAAGTCAGATATAAAATCCAATGAGAGAGAGAAAAAGACAGATCCAATACAAGACAAACTTGTGCTCTTGGATTAAAACCACACCATATCAACTTTGCAACGTCCTATGTTCTCCTACTGGAAAGTTATTGTCTGCACTACTCTGTCCATGTTTCAAAGTCTTTCTCAGACCAAAAATTTGGAACTAGAAATTTTGACTCTTGTGGAACAACCATTTTGGTTTGTGGCCCCTTTATCCGCCTGGCAGTGGGGGCTCTCTTTTTTGGCTCCGGTCTACATGATGGAGCATGTGAAGCCACAGCACTCCTTCAGCAGGGTGAGGCCTGTCTTGGTGAAGGGAGGAGAGGTCTGTTGAGCCCTGGGTGGCACCCGTCTGGTTGTTACGCCTGGAGCACAGAGAGATCACACTAAAAGGCAAAGATGAAATAGTCTCCCCCTCGCACACACACACACACTCACACACTGAAGTTTTATCTGCCAATGTTTAAAACAGTTCAGAAAATTAATGACTTCACATAGTCCAATTTCTTTTCTATGGTTATTAAGCTAGTGGCTATGTAAGTTTCCTCTTTCGTCCCTTAGGAGGAAAACACCTTGAACAAGAAAAATATTGAGGACATATTTGCAAATATTTGCCACTGCACACTTTCTTCCTGAGTTTCTAAACTTGCTATTACTTGTCAGTACTTTGACAGAGCAGAAATGTTGCAACTCTCTTCATGCATAGATACCTGACTTCTTCATATGTTTGGGGAATTTGGACTTCAGAAAATCTGCCATTTCTTTATCTTCTTCTTTCTCCCTGTAGAAATCAAAAATACTGATATAAAATGCATGAAAATACATGAATACATAAGCACTTGGAGTATAGTTGAAAATCTTCCCTTGCCTTCACAAAAGAGAAGCTGGCAAAAATTTATCCGGATGGGAGTGCATTATGATACAAATTTAAAAGCCAAAAATGATCTCTTGTTCACACTCACACTCTAAACAAGTATGGCTGAACTTTACAAATACCTCTCCACAGGTGTATGAGGTACCCATTGTTCCGGCTGCCGCTCCGATTGCTCGGACATTGATCTTACAAAAGCAGAGAGATGAAACACCTTCCCAGACACCTACTAGATAAGAGACCTAATGGAATTCTGGTATTTAGAAAAGATTAGATTTACTCTGAGAGGTTCTACTGATAATTTAAATAAATCGGACAGCCACCTTTTGTCTATGCAATACCTTAGATACATTTTGGTGAACAGTATTACTGCGTAGTGCTTAGTGAAGGCTATGCTTGCACTAAACACACAAAGATATACAGTTTGTCTCAGATATACTGTATATTGATATTTAATACACCATGTTCTGTTACAGAAAAAACATGCTTATTGCAACATGGTATCTGAGCGTAATCAAATCCTCTTCTCCCACCAGTTCATTAGCATGCTGCTTCCTGAATCTTAGCCTCCAAGCGGCCCTTCAGCACTTTCACAGCATGCTGTCAGCAGCCAGCACAAAGTGTTCACACACACTAACAATGTTTGAGGACTGGGGTGCAGAGATTAAACCTGGAAAACATGCCTAAGAAATCATGTCTGGTGGTCTGCCGTCAGGTCACATTGGATTTCAAGTGAGTGACAAGAATGTTAAGTCAAAGAACCTGTGAGGGTGGATACACTGCATTGACGTCAATAAGAATGCGGAGGTCCATTTGTTTCCCGTAGAGATTTCCAAACAGCGTAAAGTGTTAGTTGAGGAATGGACCTATATTACCTATATTAGGCCCATGTTAAATTGATAAGCAGTAAAAAGCTTTTTACAAATGGTTGGCAGCTCTGCAATGAGAAAATATAATCTGCAAGACAATCTGCTTTGACTGTTTCCTATAATACTTTCCGGTGGTTTTTATAAAATGTGGCGAAACATCGTGAGAATGGTTTGTTTGTGGCAGGAGGGTTTAGACAGTATTTAGATATCTTCTCTTCAACTCCATGATGAGGAAAATACAACGCCAGCAGCAGCACTTCACAGGCTTGATGCAACTCAAAATGCCAAAATAGATGGAAATAGTTTTTTTCACCAATGACAGATCCTCTTGGATCGTGCTCACAGACACACGTCGAAACATCTTTAATTGAAATGGCTCTCTGCTGTGCGCTCTGCGTTTCACTCTATCTCAGTGCTGTGCTTTAGGAAACATTCCAGTTTGTTAATCAAGTGCAATGGGGACGCATTTGTGGAATAATGCATACGATGATAAAGTACTGAGATATAATTTTGGTGACTAGGAGTGATGTCCCAGGCTAATCCTGATCAGGCATTATAAGAATGTCAATGAAGGATGATCTGATTTTGAATTTAAAAAAAAAAAGAAAAGAAAAACAGATCTGTGCCCCCGTGCATGAAAAATAGATGTCGAACTTTAGTTTGAACACTTGGGCAAAGAATTCTCTGAGTCTACATCAGTACTCTGTGAGCACTGCATCAGATCTGATGGCTTTTTTTGAGCAGCGAGAATGCATTTTCTTTTCTTTTTTTTTTCGTTCTCAATGATTGATTCACAACCTACAGTGACAGACAATGTAAGGATTCCAAGTTGTAATAGAACCATAGAGGCAGAATCACACCTGAGTCGTTCAAACTCCACATCATCTACCAGGAAATCTCTTGTCTCAACCAGCTTATGGATCTGTTGCAGTAATTCTTCTTCCCTCTGTCGGTCCTCGTTTGACTTGTCATTATCTGCAGCACAAAGGAAGACAATTATACCACACTCATGTCTGTAAATAGTAAGGAGCTAGAGCCAGTACACCATTAGCTTAGCTTAGCATGGAGACCGGATCTTTTACTTTAATTCTTGTGAAGAAAGTAAATAGTCTTATATTCCCAAATGTCAAACTTTTCCTTTATTTTATTTTTTGTCTGCTTTGGTCCATCATCAAAATCCATCAACATTTAGAAGGGAAAGGTGTTAACTCCTACCTGGTATGGACACAAGTTTGTGCAGCTCCTTCTTCAGACGAGTGATCTCCTTGCACAGCTGAATATCATCCATCCTGCACAGGAATGACAGTACAAAACAAACACACACACAGGTATTTACTGTATGTAAGTAGTGCAAATGCTGGATATTGCTCACTTTCTACTTCAAAGGGGAGTGAGGAGTGAGGAGTGAAATCTTGACTCAACTGAAAGGGAAAATTAAATTCAAACAGAGGAACTTGATATCGATCTTGTGTTTCACCCTGGGGATGACAGTCTTTTCTGAGCAGATAACCCTGTAGCGATCATAGAACCAGATGGCTTTCACTCTCTGTGCCTCACACACTCCCTCTCTCAATGGTCCTTGAAGTCTGAGGATCATTACTGACACTGAGGTGGGGTTGGTGGAAGACCCTCAGTGCCTTCCTCGCCTTGAGGAGTTAAAGGGACCTGTGAGACCCAGCTTCACAGCAAATGAACCTTTTTTGCAGACACATATGGCACACACGGGGCCAGACTCACTTAGGCATATTGCACACATTCATCAATGTCAATGGAGCGAGAGCCTTGTCTACCTTTCTTGTAAGATGCTCTCCGTAGACGTGTAGGTGGAGAAATATCCATGAGGTCTGGAATACAAATGGCATGTTTTACTTAACTTACCAGAAGTAAACACACCTTGGGATTTTTATGTTTGCGGGCTGCAGAGAAAATCTTAACTGTCCATCTCTGTCTTCTTCTCTTCCTCCACTTCCACCTCCTCCTCCTCCTCATTCTCCCACTTTTATCTGCTTGACTCTTGCCTGCTACTCCACACATGTCACTCCTCACATTGCCATTGATGTCTGAGCAGTGTTACTGTCAATCTTTCATAGGAGGGGATGAATAAATATCCATGTATTAGCCTGCTTAGCGGAAGCAATGGTAAAGCCATTGAAATTTTAATGGGGGCCAGCTTGGGGTGGTATGAAAAGAAAGGAGGGGAGAGAATAGAGGGCGATGCTGCTAGAGGATGTGTTTCAGATACCAAGGCTCACTCTAGAATGAAAAAATGGCTTCAATGACTTGAATTGCTCTTGTTAAGGAAAGCCTGGAAGATGTGTTCTCCTATGAGGCAGAATCTTCTGATCTATTGCTTGATCTGCCTTGACAAAGTGTCAGTGCACTTCTTTGACTGATTAAGTAACTGAATTATTCCTACATTAACTGAATTATTCAAGTATTCTGGTTTTCTTGCAGTAGCAACATTACATGTTGTCCCACATGCTTGATACAGACAGTCCCTTGACCAATCAAAAGCAAGATGCAGGTACATTTAGGGCATAGACAAATTTTGAAAATTTGATCTTTATTTACAATTTTTAGATGGATTGCAATGAAATGTTGGTACATACAGTATTATCTTGGTCTCCAGATGATGAATCATAATGATTTTTATGATCCAGTAACATTTATTTCAGCACCACCACTAGGATGGTCAGACAGACAGACTCAGTGGTAGACCCTACAGAAGGTGTTTCCAGGACCACATCTTGTCAGTCCCTGCACGGAAGTCAGATTCATAAACACTCATCCACCACCCTACCTGCCACACTTATACTATCCATGCTACCACAGAACAGACACAGTACTTCCAGCACTGGATCTGAATAGTGGTAGTTGATGTAAAT
Organism: Istiophorus platypterus; assembly: GCA_016859345.1. Lineage (NCBI taxonomy): Eukaryota > Metazoa > Chordata > Actinopteri > Istiophoriformes > Istiophoridae > Istiophorus > Istiophorus platypterus. Next base: position 17,065,784 of record CM029114.1, on the reverse strand, counting down.
CACGAGGTGCAAGTGGAATGACGAGCTGCCTAAAATGGCCACTGTACATTAGGCTATATAAAGACTATTTTAGGTAACAACATGGGCTTTCCCTGCTTTCCCAAACTTTAGATTTTTGCCCCGCTGGCAGAGTCTCAATTTTTCATCTGTTCATGTATCATATTTTTGATCTGCAATGAGCTGGCCACATCACTTAGGCAAAATATGTAATCTGTAAACTTAATCAAGATCAGACCAGCATTGAACATAATCGTGTATTCACTTTTCAACTATAAAGGGCTCTGGCTTGCGATTTGTGTTTTTTTCTCTCATTCAATCAATACACTAATGACACCAAGTGAAAGCAGTATTGGTGTTATTAAGTCACTCACATGTATCTGAGCTCTGACTCCCTCCTGACCAGGACATCTCTGATCCTCTCGATCTTAAAGAGCTCCCCCTCAATGTCGTCCACAGTGATGGTGGAGTCGGCCATGGACACCACATCATCCTCTGAGGGAGAGTAGGAGAGAGGGTAGATGGCTTTTTCGTTTAATGTTATAAAATAAAAAAGTTGTTGAACAAATATACAACATGCCTGACAAAAAAGTGTATGTAGACTCTTTTTTAATAAAGGGAGTTTACACTTCTTTACTTTGGACTGCCAAATACCATACAGAGACCAAAAGACACATACACGCTCAGGAGCTTTTGAAAATGATCTACTCTGGCAATGTAGAAAAATAGCTGCAAATGAATATGCATTTTAAACTGTTTAAACAGCTGCAGCAGATGTGGATTGGAATAGCTACGTGATGAGGAGCAGAGCAGAAATTCACACCTAAATTACCATGTGCCAGGCTTTGGTACAGCCTATATTGCTGCTTGCTCTCTCTCTCTCTCTCTCTCTCTCTCTCTCTCACACACACACACACCACACACACACAAATAGACTAATTGAATAAACCCAGGTTGGTGGGTTAACCCAGGAAACAAGCCTCCCCAAAGTATGGCTGTCAGGGGCACACAACAGTCCTGTCCACCCTACCATGTTCTTTTTGAGAGAACGTTCACTGTTTGGTCATTCGGTGTCATCCTCCGACAAAATGTAAACTCCTGGTGTAATCACCAGAAAGAATTCACAGAACCGGAGCTAAAAGTCTCTGGTCTCCCAACCAGAGCTGAAATAATTGGTCAAATAATTATTTAGTCAATTGACAGAAAAATCCTTTGCAACAATTTTAATAATAGATATAATTATTACAATGTGCTATAGACATTGTAAGACATTCAAAGACATAACTTGGGCTCTGGGAAGGTCCTAGCAAAGAGGAAATTTAAAATGACCTCAGGAGTCACTTTAAAAACAAACCTTGCTTGGACATTAGAGGAAAATATAATATAAAATATGCCATATAATATATAATATTAAATTAACATTTAACAAAAATGAATGTTTCCCATGAGCAAAAAGACCTAGGTTTGAATCTGAACCACAGTGAAATCACAATGTGCGCTTAGCAGGTGCATCAATGTGTGATACTTTTCCTTTCCTTTCCTTTTTTTTCAAAGAAGAGAATAAATGTAGTGCAGCTAATACATTTCGCAAGTATAATCACGAGATATTAAGTAATGTATAATACTGTCAGGAGCTGTCATCAAATAATTTCAGAATATAGCACTATATGTTCATAGAGAAAAACTGAATGGACTCTAATTATTTCTACAGATTAATGAGATAGTAGTAGGTAATCCCTGTTGGATTACTCTCTTTCAGACACAGCACCTCTGCATTCAGGCAATTAAATAATCATATCCTGCACAGAGGGTGCCTCGATGGCTCTGTGAGCAGTAGGATTATACATGATGCTGTATTTCCCTGTCTCATTTTGCATGACACTCCCTGTGCTTCTCCTTTTAACAGTATCCTTTCAAATAAAACAGACATTTCATTGTGAAATTGTAAAATGTTTGCAGGACATACTGTACCTCAGCTGCTATTTACAAGAATGTTTAGGCTTGCTCCAAACGGCTCCGTAATACTTTTTAATTAATCTGTCCCCGGGGTGCCTGGTCACATTTGTGTGATACGAAGGGACAGCAAAGCATTTCCCACACTGTAGCTACTCTGACTGTGGGAAGGAGAAACAGCTTCACAAGAGTCAAACAATCCAGCAAGCAGCTAAATCAAACTTTAAAAAAAAAAGTTAATTTTATCCATGCAAATCAAAATATATAAACTAAAATTGAATTTACTCCAAAAAATTCCTGATATGGTTGACCTTCTTGAAGGTACAGTAGATGAACAATATCCTGTAGTGACAGTCATGACTTTAGAATTGAAAGAAATCATGGCAGCCCACTCTTAGCGCTGTATTGGTCCTGGATAACTGTCAGTTTCCTGGAGAGAGCTTGTTATAGCTGCACCACATGGGGGCCAAGACAGACAACCAGGGAAGAACCACTACCACCAATGACAGTTTTCCTTACTCCCCCTAAACCCTCGTTATATACACACACTCCATTACTTAGTAGAGCTCTAGTATGTAATATCAATACTGGAGTCACATTTGGCCTTGGGGTAGGTAGAGATGTGCATTGAAGACACGTTTTCTGCAGCAGCATGAGCAAACTAGAGAAGTCTATAATAATAATTCTGACTCGGCTTTTATGACTCCAGGGTAGAAGTAAAGGCACTGTGGGAAGCTTTAACAATGCTCGGTGATAATTGCCTGTGTACATAGATTTACAGGCTATCCCTGCTTGCATCAGAGCTTTTTTTGGGAGCTTGCAACTGCAGTCTGCTTTATGTGACAGACAAAAAAGGATGCTGAAGTACAAACAGACATCTTTATGCAGACATTCTGCAACTATGAGAAATCTGGCTGATGTAAGTGTAGTGGGTGCAGTGTCAAGCCAACCTTGACACCTTAGTGGATAAAGCAATTAGTTAACTGTTGCAGCAACTATTAAACTGTTGATAGGATTAAAAGTATCAAAAACATACATGCTATTGTCTACTGGCACCTTATGATATGTTACCAAGTGTTAATTAAAGAGTACCATTAAAATACAATGCTCAGTAAAGCTGCAAAATAAGTTAAAAAAAAAAAACTATTTCTTTCTCAAAAACAATGAAATTTATACTTTTGCATTTTTAAAAATGCAAAAGGATTATTGAATGAATAGCTTTCCATTTGGGGAAATATGCTCATTCACTTTCACATTTTGACTTTTATTGTTATCTTTATGAGGGTCAAATCAGTTTTGTATTTTAGTGAAGGCATTTGTGCAATGTGAGGAGGTTTTGGCTGGTCCAGGCTACTTGAAAGGACATTTTGAAGGTTAAGACTTGGTTTTAAGGTTAACATTAGATTTTGGTTTAGGTTAGGGTTAGGGTGAGGGTAAGCGAACTGGTGCTAAGGAGTGTATTTGGTCAAAATGGTTCATCCAAAGTTTAGCAATATGAAAATGTGTGTATGTACTTGAGAATGATAAAGTGAGGGTGAAAGAAAGGCAGAAAGAGCCGCTCACTCTTTGTCTTCTCATCTGTCTTCTCGGTATTTACACTGCATGCTCATTAAATTACAGATGTCAAGACCCTGGGTGATCATTTAGCAATTAAGTCAAGTCTATAAATAAGATGAAAGGCTGTCCTTTAAACAGGATCTGCTGCTGACACAATATCATATCTAAGCCACTACCAGTAGGCACAGAAACATCATTGTTCATTCATCATTTGCATCCCTGCCAAAAACTCAGGCAAGCCTCACGGACTATGACCAGGGATTCCCATGTATTTAACTTAAAATAAAATGCTAAGTCACCAACAATCAAGGGCTCCATTTTTTTCTCTCCTGTTTTAACTTTCACAATTTAATACTATATTGAGTATACAGTAAAGTATCTATGTAAAACAGAGCCTGGATTGGTCTATGATTCCAGATTTGGAAGTGGTTTTTAGATCATCTATGTCGCTACCAATGGCCAGGAGTTTATTTGAGATTGGCCGTGTTGGTATTAGAGCTAAGGGTGGGCAGTGATGGTGATGCTGGACTGGGTGTGGATGATGGGCACAATTTGGAAAATTTTGTCCCCTGTCCAAAATTCTTAATGGCTGCCCTGGGCTGGGAGCTGGGTTCAGATCTATTATAAAGAAAATATGCAATGGGATGTCAGAGGTGTTTTTTAGTGTATTCTTACATCGTGAGAGACAACATGCTCTGCTGCAGAGGCTCTCTAGGACAGATTATTCTGCCACTAAGCAGTTATGACTCATCATTAGACCTCTTAAATGTTCCCTCCTTTACACTTTCTCGCCATTCTCACTCTCTCACAGTTAACATTTTCTATCTCCTTTGTCTCCTTCTTTTAAGTAACCTGTTTTTATCCAAGCCCCTGAGGATGTGAATTACATCATGAGCTCAAATTACAGTTTTTGCTGCAACTCCAATCCTCTGTTTTTAAACTGGCACAATGTGTTTTATACCTAATGAAATAGAACAGCGTACTGAATGACAGATCAGCCAGATTAGAGACCTAGAGGCTGAAGTAAGAGAGGACAGAGTAAGAGGGATGAGGAGAATGAGCTGACAAGAGCTGGGAAGGAAAAGAGGAAGGAATGAGATGAATAAAGGATGAGTGAAATCATCCAGTGTAGAGAAAACACAGATAGATGGTGTAACAGAGACCGCAAACATCCCGACTGTTCACATCAAAGCACTTCACAGTTGGTGTTTCAGCACCACCTTTTAACAACAAGCATAATGCTGTTGATGAGCAATGTTTACACAGTTGTCATGTGGGAAAACAATGGGCTTCAGCAAGATAGGGAAATAGAGCCGAAACAACAATTAACTGGCAACTATGCTGATAACAAATTCATTTATTAAGTCCTTTTTTTAAAAAAAAAAAGTCAGCCATTCTCCAGTTACAGCTTCTCCAATGTAAGCATGCTGCTTTTTTGTGGTTTATATTCTTGGAAATTAAAATTCATTGGCTTTAAACAGTTGGTGGGGAAAAAGGGAGATCTAAAGAGCTCAAATTAGGCTTTAGGAGACTCTGATGGAAATTATCCTGTATTTTCTGACATTTAATAGACAAAATGATCCATCAATCGATAATGTAAACAGTTGTTAGCTGCAGGCTTTCGAGGAACAACATTACCGTGAGGAGCAAACAAACAGTCCGTCAAACACCCCTACTGAGAAGTAGCCAGTGTCCTGTCAAGTCCTGCATGTGGGTCATTATTCATCATTCGAGGTGCAGGTAATTGATCTTCAATTCATTCCTACACAAGCAACACACACACATATAAACAGCCGCACACACACTAGAAGAAAGTACACCTGTGGATTCTTGACATTTCCAGAGCTGCCGCCTGTAATGCAACTAGAAAAATGATTGGTTCTATCAAGGATAAAAGAAAGTCTAAAAGGAACCATAGTAATACTGTTAAACATTTAAATTTTAACAAAACATTTTGGTGATGCCATAGACTATATTATAAAATTTACAGTGCGTTAACATATTTAGGTCACTATAAATTCACTGTTCACCTTCCCAAAGACACAGTAACTCCCTGTACCCATGTTAATGTAGTAAGAACGTTAGGCACAGCACAGATGGGTTCCTTTAAACCCAGTCAATACTTCAGTGTTGGTTGGTAAGGTAACCTGGTTTGTTGGTGTCTCTGCTCCATTCAGTGCGCTCCAGTGAACCATACTGATGAGAAGATCCTTGCTTCTTCTCCATCGGTCCAACAGTAGAAGCAGCTCTCCTCTTCTTTTCTCTCCTCCAGTTGCA